>WBMZ01005722.1:0-17274 GCA_013400975.1 Atrichornis clamosus
CGCCGCCCGCCAATCAGCGCCGCAGCCGGCGCGCCGTGGCCAATGAGAGTGGGGCTCTGTGGAAGGGCCGCGCCCCGCCACGCCCCGAGGCGGCGGAGCCGGGCCCGGCCCCGAGCGCTGCGCTCCGCAACGCGGGGTCGGGGCCCCCTCGGACACACAGCCAGCCGCGACAACATCGGCAGCCCCGGCAGCAGCCCCGGCACCGGACGCCCAGCCGGTCCCCGTTGCACAGGTGGTCCCGGCTGCATTGCTGCCTCGGTTGCGTCGCCAACCCTAGCCGTGTCACTACATTTGTATTGCCGGCCCCGGCGGCATCGCCAACCCTAGTTGTATCGCCAACCCTAGTTGTATCGCCAACCCCAGTTGCATCGCCATCCCCAGTTGCGTCACCAGTCCCAGTTGCGTCTCCAAGGCCAGTTATATTTCCATCCCAGTTGCTCTGCCAGCACCAGTTGCATCATCAAGCCGCAGTAACATCACCAACCCTGGTTGTGTCACCAACCCAAGACGTGTCATCACCCTGGTTATGTCACCAACCCCAACCACATTGTCACCCCCATCATGTTGCCAGCCCCGGTCACATCACCAGCCCCAGTTGCATCACTGACCCTATCATTTTCCCAAAGCCCTGGCTCCTGGGGTGCCTGCAGGCAGCAAGCACCTCAATTTTTGGTTAAGGCTGGCTTCACCACCCAGCTGTGAAGGACAAGGCAGGCTGAGAGTGCAGAAGCAAAGTGTGTTTATTATTTTGTAAATCTGCTGATTTCGAGTTGGTGTTGCCCAAGGAGCCTAGCTCGCTGCTCTTGTAAGCCATACCTACTGTGCCACCCCTGTGCCACCTCTGTGGCCACCTGGTAAGCCAGAGCCTGCTCTCATTACGTGAGTTGCTCTGTCCCAGGTGAGCAGAGGCTACAGCACTGAGATCTCCACAGCCTCTAATGTGCCTAAAACCGGCTTGCTAGCGATGAGGGCTTGTGTGTACACTGGAATTCATGAGTGTGATGTTAATGAGCTGGCAGTATGGTTAATTATCCACCCGCTAGTGGGAAGTGACAAGCCTCTGAAGTAAAATGAATCACCATTCCCAAAAGAAGAACCAATCACTGTGGAAGTGGGTGCCAGCCCATCCACCTGAGCTACTGGTCTTGCTCACTTTCCTTCCAAACTGAGCTCCGAGTCCTTTGCTCCCCTGCACGGCAGTTTGTGGTGGCTACCATCATGGAGGGAAGCTGGCCCTCACTCCTTTCAGTTCTTCTTAGGCTTCTTAAGAACCTTGTGTTCACGTAGGATCTTCCCCACTTTCCTAGCCTCTGGGCTGGATCTCACCTGTCCTGGCTCCCCCTGCTCTTCTTGGCTCCCCAGCAGGATTTCATTGATGTAACTGAGTGTGAGGTTGCTGAAGACCATGTTGAAGTGGTGGGAGCCTCGCAGCTCCTGGACGTACACCTTCTGCTTTTGCTGGTCACGCCATCGCTTGCACAGCTCCAAGCTGCGTGTGCTGACGCTGTCGTCCCCATCGCCATAGATTATGTCCACAGGGTCCTCGTAAGGGAAACGCTCATCATAAATGTACGTCTCTGCGGTGGGGAAGCCTGTGCCATAGAGGCAATACATGTCCACACCAGGAGGGGGTAAACCCTTCAGCAAGTCCTTCATGTCCTCCCACATGTACCAGCCATCCTCCAGGTTGACATCGGTGAAGAAGCGCTGGTAGTCCCGGTAGGTGTAGTTGTAGGAGGGTGTGGAGATGAAGACGTGGCTCTCGGGCCAGGCCAGGGTTGTTGGGAACATCCAGGGATTGGTGGTGGTCATGCGCTGCTCTTCACGGAGCTTGATGTTGGACATGAGTGGGATGCCCTGATTGTCACCTGCAGGACACACAAGGGCTCATCACAAACAGCAGCACCACAATGTCACCTCACAGACAGAGCCTTTGGGCAGCTGGACTGGGATCAATCTCTCTCACCAGTGATTCATCACTGTCTTCCGTCTGGTTCCAGCTCAGCTCCTCCCCTCCTTACTCCTACCCTGCCCATGACCATAGGTCCTCTCACCCCTCTGGCTGCAGATATCCAGAACAGCCTTCCAAACCCTTCTTCCCACATCTCTAGGTGGCTCAGAGGGGCTGAGTGTAGACAAACCTGAATGTGTGATGGCACAGACCAACACAGCCCTGAAATTTCCCTGTGACTCTGGCACCTCCATGCCTGCCTGCAGGGACAGGAGTGAGCTGAGCCCAATAGCAGGTGGCCAACCTGCATGTCTCCTGCAAGCCTTGGCATTTTTGGTATATCTGGAGTCCTAAGACCATGGAACAATCTCAGATGACCTTAAAAATATCTCTGGCTCTTGTGGCAACAGAGAAAAATATGAGCAGGTGACTTAAGGGTGATGCAAGGGGCCAGATGTTAAGACCTTCAAGCACATGATTTTTAATCCCATGTGTTTTTGGAGACTCAGCTTGCGACTCGCAGATATTCCGGACTGTCAGCAGTAGGCAAGTGATTGTGGTTTTCTGGGCTGCAAAGAGGCTACACAGGAACTGGGCCCCCCACTTTTTCCACCACTGCCTCTTTTCCCTGCCCACCACCACCCTTCCATTTCTTCAGGAGGGAAAGAAAACCAAGAGGGGGCTGCACACAAGGAGTCACCCACCGGATGCCAGGATACGTAGGGGCTTGACAGACCCTCCCCAGGGGGCAGCCAGGGAGATGAACCCCCCAATGTACTGATCTTTCCAGGCTTGAGTCTGCTGCAGCAGGAAGTAGAGGACATGCAAGTTGCCCATGCTGTGCGCGATGAGGAACACGGGTCTCTTGTACTCGTCGTGCATCTCCTCGATCAGCGCCTTCAGGTTCTGGAAGTATTCGGGCTGATCCTCTGTGGACAAGAGGGGAGAATGATGGCACGAGGGTCATCCTGCTTCCCTCCCTGCGTGGGGGGCCTGGCCACAACCTCCAGACTTACGGGGTCCAACCCTCCAGTCGTAGGGGGCTGCCCGAACCGTCTGGTCCCTCACGTAGCCGTTGTTCACCAGGTTCTGCACCAGGGTGTGCAGGTAACCTGCGGGCAGAGGAAACAAGTGGGAATTAGGTCTACAGTCTTCTCCTGTCAACATTTTTCCATCCTGGATCTGGCCAAAATGTTCTCTGGTAAGCCCTGTAGCTCAGTGGCTCCAGCCAGATGTAGTGACTCTGTGCATCCCTTTGTGTACGGGGCCCAAGGACAGGGTGGTCCCTTCCAGCACTTGACAGGAGTGTGTCCCCAAGGATAACACCCCTCACTCCCAGTGACTTGGGCTCTCTGCAGAACGGGTCCCTGCTGGAGACGTGGGAACACCTACCCATTTGCAGGGAGCACATGGGATCCCCAGACACCCTGGCCTCTCTTCCTCTCACCTGCCAGCTTGCTCTGATCCAGGTATTCCACAGAATAGGTCTTGCCAAAGCCTGGCACACGGATATGCACCCCTGGGGCATTGGACATTTTCCGAGAGGTTCGGTTGTACACCACCCTGTGGGGACAGGACAGGAGGTGGCAGAAGAGCCAAGTCCCCATGGAGGACATGGGGCTGGGGTGGAGATCACTGGGGTTGAGATCGCTGTTTCCAAGCCTTGTGTGGATGGGAGGTGCACTGAAGCCCAGCCAGTGTCCAAGCTGCTCTCCTGGCATCCCAGGACAGGAGATTCTGATGGAACCAGCTGCCACAGCCCCCTCACCCTGCAGCCCTGGGCAGGGTGGCAGCATCTCCAGTGGGTGCTCAGGGTGGTCTGGCTGGGCATGAGCAAATGACATGGGAAAGGGATGTGGGAAAGGGACAAAAGGCGCTCAGAGCAGTAGCCAGCCAGCTGCGTTCCCAAACAATCCCACGGTACCCCCGTGTTTTTCCATGTGTGCTAGATCATGGCCAGGGGGAGGAGAGGGGAGGGAGATCCTTGGTAGGTCATTTCCCCAGGGAGCTCCCCGGGTAGGTTTGGATGGTACCTGGTGTTATCGATCCAGCAGTCAACTCCCACTGGCAGGAAGGTGTTGAGGTTGAGCCAGATGGTGAAATAATCCTCTGTTTTGCGGTAGCACATCCAGTTCACCACATCTGGCTTGTCCAGCTTTGCTTCCAACTGGTTTCCAAGACACCCGGGCACTGGAGGCACCGCGGAGGGAGAGCAGAGCCAGTTACAGACCCCATCCCACTGGCCCTGTTGAACTGCCCAACCTGGTGCTTACCCAGGCCCCCCAAACTGGGCTTCCCTGGAGCTGCCTGGCTGGGGCTGGCTGGGCACCAGCTGGAGCAGCATCCTTGGAGAACACCCCACTCCACACAGGAGAGAGGTTGCTTGGAGCTGAGATGCAGGGTGAGCATGAAAACAGTGCTGAAAAGGCATCCTTGGGAACCTCTAGAGCTGCCTTTCCCGTGGGGTGACTCCCAGAGCTGTCACCCTTTGCTCAAACGTGTGAATCTCCACCAGCACAAATTATCCTAGATTATTCCACCTTCCTGGCTGGGTTTCCACCCTCTTCTCCTTGCTGCAGCCTGGGGGAAGGAGTTGGTTCTGCTCGGGGCTGTCCATCCCTACTGTAGTCCTGGCTACTAATCCTGGGGTAGCAGGCAAGTCAGGGATGCAGAGCTCCCAGGGAGATTTTCTGAACTTTAAACCCTCCATGCGGGCTGAACAACATCTCTGGTTTGTTGCTGGGTGGAACCATACCCTGCAGAAATTCAGTGGGAACAGTTTTTGCAGGAAACACAGCATAGCTTTAAGCAAGTTCACTTGTGTGACCTGGGCTCCTTCAATGGAGGGTGACAGTCACCAGAGTGTTTTGTCTGTCTCTGGGAGCTTCAGTGTGGCTCCCAGCAGGGATGGGACACCCATCCCACTGTCACCCTGATATAAATGCCTGTGCTGGGATCAGACACCATGGAGAGCTTTCCCAGCCGGTGTGCAGGAGCCAAGAGCCAGCTCCTGGTGCCAGCACTGACTGTGAGGGTGAGGACAAGAGGTGAATGGACCACAGGGGACAGTGAACCTGGTGGAATGGGAGCACCAGGTGACAAATCCCAAGGCCCCAGCAGTTCCAAGGACTTGTCCACAATACACGGCTGGGGCTGGTGCATACCTTCAATGCCTCATGCCATGCGAGAGGGGAAGGAGATACAGCAGTTACCTCCTTCAACCTTTAACATGACTCACAACTACTTCATATCTGTGGCATGTCCCCAGGGGCACAGGGAGGATCTAATCCTGTCTTCAAAACACCTGGATGGGGATCAGGCAGGTGTAGGAAAGCCCCAGCAGGGAGCTTGCAGAAGGGACCTCCCTGGTCAGCGAGAGGAGCAGGACCATGAGCTGCTCTGATGGCTCCTAAAGTGCACAGCTAGCACCCCCCTGCCCCTGGCACACAGCCCTGAGCTCTGCCCCCCCTTCCAGAGGACATTAGGTAATTATTAAGGGAGTTCTGTAGGGGCAGAGGGGTTATCAGCGGTCCCAAGGGCACTGGGGTTTCCGGGACGCCCGGCCCAGGGGGATGGGTTACTTGCGGATGTTGCGCGGCACAAGGGGCAGCTGGGTCTGGCTGGGCGTGGGACAGAGCCTGAGCCTGCTACTGGGGACAAAAGGAGATGCTCCAACCATCACAGGTAATCCTGAAAAGGGGCACTTGGTGTCTGTGACCCGAGTGTTCTGGCCACCCCAGGAGAACCAGTCCCAGGACATGGAGGATCCAGACACTGCTTGCTGCTCCATGATGCCTCTGGGAAGGGAGTTTACAGGGCCAGCCCTTGGGCTTGCAGCAGGGAGGGATCTTCTGCTTTTTCTCTTCTCTTTTTGAAGGGGAAACTCATCATGATTCAATAAAAAGGAGGAAAATCCCGGCTCTGGTCAGTAGAGGTTTCACGGCAAAACCTGAGCTCAAGTGCCCCGTGATGGCACAGGGGCAAAGGAAGGCAGAGCCATGCAGGACAGAGGTACCAGCTGGTGGTGGCTACTCCCACCTCCCTGAGGTGATGCCCTCACACCTCTCTGTGCCCCTTTTTCTGCTGATTTGCCCCCAGTCAGGGTGGGCATTGAGTGGGATGTGAGAGGGATGGACTTTTGCAGCAGCAGAGGATGATTTAGCCATCACCAGGGAGTGGGAGAAGACACAGGATGGGGTGGACTTCAGGGAAGTGAGAGGTGGTGGAGGCACCCCCTGCACCAGTGGCAGCCACTTTGGGAAGCGGCAGAGGAGGTTGTGCTGCAGCCCTCATCCCTCTGCCAGCAGAGCTCCCCAGACCCAAGCAAGCCTTCAAACACCCTCTGGGCCAGATGTGAGATATCAGAGCCCCATTTGTTTTCTGCGGTGCCCAGCCTGTCCCCTCAGCTCCTAAAAGCTCTGGCTGGGCATGGCCAGCCCCATGTCCCTACCCCAGTGAATGGGAGGGGACTGGGGAGCCATGTGACACCCCCCCTTGGTGGCTCCAACTTCAGACAGCCAAGAACCATCGCAGCCAAAACCCACAGAGTCACCAGCAGCACAGCACCCCAATCACCGTCTGCTCTGGGGGGCTGCACAGCACCCAGGGTGCCCACCCATGCCCAGCGGGGTGCCCACACTGGCGTGACCTTACCGAGTACCACGGGTGGTGTGCTGTTGGTCGGGGGAGCTTCTGGGGTGGTGGTGGGTGGGAAGAGGACGTTGAAGAGCCAGAACTGGGACGTGGGCTGCAGGAGCAGCAACAGCGTCAGCAACGCAACCCCGGCGCCGCTGCTCCCCATGGCAGGCTCGGCCGGGATCCTCCGGACGGCTCCAAGCCAAACAGGCTTTTATAATTTTTACGCAGGTCCAGCCAAGAGGCACCCGGGCTGCAGGGGAGGGGAGAGCTGCAAGGGGCTGGCCGTGAGGAGGAGGAGGGACGGGGAGGGACGAAGGACTGGCCTTATGGACAAGCCATGGCCTGTCAAAGCCAGTCCAGTGGTGCCCACAAGTTCTTTGCACCTCAAGAGCCCCGCTTGGGAGTAAGCAGCTTCCTGATGCCTCAGTGTCCCTCTGCTGTGTTTTGGGTTGGTGGCTGTCATGTTCCTTCCCCTGCACGGTAACCCCCCAAGGCTGCTCATTCCCGTCCTGGGTAAATACAGCCCCTCTCCAGCCCTCCTGCCCCTGGCAGGGGATGCTGGTTCTGCCAACGTGGCCAGATGGACCTCAGGCATTGGGGAGAAGATAGAGGGATTGGAATAGGAAAAAACACATCTGAGCAGCCTCTTGTGCCACATGGCAGCACCACATTCCCCAGTGCCACCCTGGGCACTGCCCCTCCCTGTGGCCCCCTGCCCAGGCTGCCCCATGCAACATCCTCCCAGTATCCTCTGGAAGGCCTCAGTGGCAGTCCCAGCTGGGAGGAGCCCCTTCAGCCCCCAGCCTCCACGAGAAGGGCTCCAGGTGGCCCTGCCTGCACTGGGGACTGGGTACCCTCAGGGACCAGGGATGCTCAAACTGGAAGGGGCCTTAAAGTTCATCTCATTTCAAACCCCCTGCCATGGGCAGGGACACCTCCCACTAGACCAGGACGCTCCAAGCCCCATCCAACCTGGCCTTGAATTCTTCAAGGGATGGGGCAAAATCGTTCTCTCCTGCTGAAGGGAAGATGTGTTCTTCCTCCCAGGGAAGTGCAGGTGGGGTGGGGATGCATGGGGCTGGAGGGCACTGGTGCATGAGCTGGGCTGACAGGGGGAGTTACCTGTGGGGCAGAGGGGTCCCTTCCTGAAGAATGGGGAAGAAGGGCAAGAGGATATGTGGGGTGCTTTAGGTGCCCACCGAGGGCTCCGTGTCTCTGTGCCCCAACCCCCCGCAGCCGCCTCCCTCCCGCCTGAACCCGGCTCCCGGCAAAAGCGCTGCTGGGACTCGGATTCGAACCGAGGTTGCTGCAGCCACAGCGCAGAGCAGGGACCCCTGCGCGGCCACGGCCACCGCTGCTGCTCCTGCCTCCCTCGGACAGCGGTGGAGATTTCACGGCCGCTCCCGCAGCATCTTGCTCCCCTCCCTGGCTGCGCATCCCTACGGCACCGGCCTCTGCCCGGGGCGCATCCCTGTGCCGGATCAGTGCCCAGCGGGATTCCCAGAAGCCGGGTGTTCAGTCTGGCGTGCGCGGGCAGCCTCGTTGGGCTGGTGTGGGGGTGGAAGAGCCCAGAGTGGGTCCCCACATTGTCCCTCCAGTGCTGCGGCAAAGCGGGGTCTCCACTGCCTGTCATGGACATCCCCCCCCGCAAACCTCAAATGTGAGCCTGGATAGCTCAGCTGGGAGAGCATCAGACTTTTAATCTGAGGGTCCAGGGTTCAAGCCCCTGTTCAGGCGCTGGCTTTATCCTTTAGGAGCCCACGGGCAGGAGCGGGCACCTCTTCCTGCTGGGACAGTCCCTCTTGGGGCAGCTGAGACAGGGAAAGAAGCAGGAGATTGTTGTCTCCGCTGCTCTCGCCCACACTGGAGGGTGCTCAGGTGCCCAAACTGACTTCAAGCAGTGTTCCCAAAGTTTGGGTTCCTGCTGGCAACAGCTTTTTCTTCATGACGACCTCCTGAGACACTGTTTGCCCGTGGGGGTGACTAGTGGAAGTTTCCCAGCAGAGCCCTGAATCCACTTTAAGGGAAGATGTGAGAGCAGAGGCTGCAGTGACTCGTGGGGCCACCAGACTGCCTCAGCCAAGCCCTGGACTGCACTGGAGGTGTATAGGCACTTCAGGATATTTTTGCAAAATAGAAACTCTTTTAACAGAAAATAAAGCAACTTTGGATGAAAACTATCCCTGATGCTGCTAAAGGGCAGCTTCCCCAGATGTTTGTTTTTTCTTCCTTCGTATTAACTTCAGAAGGGAAAAATGCTTTTTGAGCTTTCCCCGAGTAAAGAAATACATGTTTTCAGTAAATGAAGGTTGGAGGAGTGTGAAGTTGTGCAAGTGCCCTATAAACAGCAAATCCTAAAGGGAAATGCACAATGATTTTTTTCTTCATTTCTTGCTCTGGATAAGGTACAAAAGAAAATAAATTTATTTTGTGCAATTAAAAAATCCTCCCTCTCCTTTTCCCAAGCATAAGCCCTGCAGACACCTGAGCCCATTCACCTGAGAGCTGCAGCTTTCTTCTGCTTTCAGATGCCCCCACAGTGGTGAGTTGAGACCCACTGCTCGGGTGGTGTCTTCACCACCAGCCTGTGCACACCTTATGTAACTCCTGTTTTGAAAGCTGCCGACCAGAGTGAGTTCTGCACGGCTGTCAGGAGAGGGCACCAAGTACAAGCAAACAGGGTGACTCCAGAAGGTTAAAGATAACAGTTCAAGAGGTTTCCTCGGGCTGAAACATCTCCTGGTGCACCCAGAGATCTCCACTTGCATCTTGGTGCCTGGGAGCCCTTGGGTTCCCAGACCTGCAGTGTGTCAGGGTCATCCCTCAGCTCTGAATGGGTTTTGCCTCTGCTGTGAAAGCACTCCTGAGGTCCTGCAACCAAAATCCTGTTCCCCTGGAGTAGGGAGTGCCAGCAGCAGGGATTTAATCAGGTTGATTTTCCTTCCTTCTTCTGCTGTGGTAGATCCTTCATGTCCTGGAGGGCAGGAGCTGAGCAAGCTGCTGCCTCTCAACTCTTCTCACTCTGCAGGGCGGCAGCAGCATCTTCTGGTCGTCTTTCTGCAAAACTGTGAGGAAGGGAAACGTGGAAGTCTGGGTGAATTCTGAATTCTCATTTGCCTGGAAAATGGAGAAGATGGAGTGCTTTCGCAGAAGTCTCACTGGAGAGACCCTGCACAGTGACTACAGGCTGGGAAATCATTGTTGGTGTGAGTCTGGTCACTCAGGAGCAGAGAGACCCTCTCCAGGCCCCCTCCCAGGGAACGGCATCTTCGCAAACCAATCCCCTCACAGCCCCCTCCCTCCTGGCTCTTGAAAAAAGTTGCTGTGACTCGGATTCGAACCGAGGTTGCTGCGGCCACAACGCAGAGTACTGACCACTATACGATCACAGCAGAAGGCATCCTGCCACGTGCTGGGTCCTGCCACATGCTGGGGAAAGCGCCTGCACTGTCCCCTCCCCTGGCACAGACACCCAGCACAGCCCAGCAAACAAATCCACACTGTTTCATTAAGGAGGCTACAAATGGACTTGGATGCTGCCGCTCAGAGCCTTGGCAATCTGCAACGGGGCCCTAAACTGTGCGAAACACTGACAATGCTGGGATGGCACATGGAGAGTGAGGCTGCTGCAAAGGACAGCACTGTTGAGGAGTCTTGTGCAGTGGAGCCATCTCCCTGTAATACAGCAAAGTCAGGTTTATAATAGTTTCTGCTAAATCTAAGTTGTACAAGAGGTGAGGAATTAATTAACTTTTTAGCATCTTAAGTATGTGATACAACAAATTTGCGTGAATTGAGTTAAAAATACAACAAATGGCACAAGGATCTCCATGGGGAGTTGAGTGATGCTGTGGGAAGGATTCATCAGGGAGGTCTGGGTAACACAGAATATCCCCAGCCCCTCTCCTCCATCAGCCCCAGGGTCCCACTGCCACCTCCCTGCCTGATCATGATCCCTCTCCATGTTCCCTCCCCAATTTGATGCCTTCAAAATTGTGCTTTGGTGACTCCAGAGCTGCTTTTGCTGTTCCTGGTCCAGGTTGGGCTCAGTAGTGGTGGAGAAAAAAGGACTCTGTGGGGGTGAGAGCTCCCTGCTCCTGGGCAGCTCGCAGCCTCCTGGATACCATCCCACTGCTGCCTCCTCCCCATCCCTCCGTGCACCACAGGGTATGCACCAGGATCCCTGGTGTCCCCATGGACCTGAAGTCCCATGTGCCCATGAGGTCCCTCACCCCACTCCATCAGCCCCATGGTGAGCCCCAGAGGACCTGTGGGCAGCTCTGCTCATCATGGAGTCTCCACTGCCACGTGTGCCCCATGCAAATGCACACAACACCAGGAGCCTATCCTGCCTCCACACACCAGCGAGGAACAGGGAGCACAGCCACCAAGGAGAGAGGTAGAGACAGGATGTAACAGGAGCACAGAATAGTGTTCTCATCCCTGGGAAGGCTCAGGACCGCACCTACAGACTTCCCATTTGCAGGTTCTGGTGTTCATAGGTGTTTTCAACTACCTTGATCTCTGCTAGAGGAACAACGCAGAAGGGCACAAGCAAGCCAGGAAGATCCCGGTGGATTTTGGCTTCCTGACTTATGTGGTAGAGGAGCTGACGATGAGCAGTGCTCTGCTTGGGCTTTGAACTTATAAACGAGGCAGCACTCACTGGGAGGAGTGCCTGAGTCCTTGTAAGGTGGTCCTGCCATTCTGAGGGAGAGCTGTGGGATGAGCCCAGGGACAAATTCCTACCAGGATGGTAGCCAGGTCCCCATTTAGAGAAGAGCAAATATTCAGACCAACCTTGCTCAATGATATGCGGAAATAACTCAGCAAAGGTCTCTCAAAGCACCAGTGAGGACTCTCACAGTGATAGTTAATAGAAGACCAAAGGAAAGAAGCTCATACAATGCTACTTATTGTTTATGGACACTCATTTATTAAGACACAGGCACAACATGGTGCAGCAACAAAGTCCTCACAGTCAGAATCCTGAACCAGCATCTCACCAGGGTATGACCTTCCCTTCCCAGTCCAGGAAGGTCCCAGTCTCCTTCTCAGAGACGGAGGAGAGCACCTTCAGCATCCCTTGCACACTTTCATCCACTGTCACAGGGGGCTGTGGGGCAGAGGGGAAAAGAGTTCTGTGCCCAAGCTCGGGCCAGGGTCTGCCCTGGAACAGATCATTGCTCTGGGCAAGGAGAGTTTCCCAGTCACTCATCTCCTTCCCTCCTGTGCCTCCAGGGTATCTGCCCAGGAGCTCCCACACAGCCCAGCATGCCCAGGACTGTTCAGGCCCAGGGAAGCTCTGCATTCTTAAATGATGAGGTTCTTCCAGGCCATGGCCAGGAGATCTCTTACCTTAGATGATCCCGAGCTCCCCATGTCAGTTTGCACCCAGCCGGGGTGGAGAGCGACGCAGAGGATGCCGTGCTCCCGGTACGCCAGGGACTGGCACTTGCTCAGCATGTTCAGAGCAGCCTGTGGGGAGACAGGGCAGGGACGGCGGTGGGAGGGGAAGGGGGGCTGCAAGGGGACATGGGCAGACCCCCTGGCTGGGGCAGGGATATGGCAGTGGGCGCCAGTTCCTGGGATACATGATGCTGCCTCACTGACCCTGTGTAGATGCCCAGCCTAGTCATGGTCCCATCCCATCATGTTCCTCTGAGATAGAACCCAGGGCCAGGCACGTAAATGTGCTGTGAGAGGTACCCAGGGACGGACAGGAACTCAATCACAGTGTAGAGAGGGGCATGGACTGAGGGGGAGGTTGGAAAGCAGGTACAGTCGTTTGGAGGGAAAAATGTCTGGGCTCACCCCCAGCACAATCTGGCAGTACCTTGCTGCAGCGGTATGAGACAACTTGTCCAAAATCCCATAAATAGACATCCTCAATGGAGCCTGCTGAGCTGGACATGTTGACGATGGCAGCCTTGCTGCAGCTCAGCCCTGAGCCTGGGCTCCCCTGGGCAGCCTTCTTCAGCAGGGGCAGGAACGCCTGAGAGGGACAGAGGGGACAGGGGCACACATGGATGTGGCACAGGGCAGAGGACCAGCTCCTTCCACAGTGGGCAACATTGGCACCAGCACTGGAGCATCCTCCCTCTTCCCTGCCAGGCTCCAGCTCCTGAGCTCCAGCCCATTACTCCACAAGCTTCTAATCAACCGAGAGACCACAAGGCACCAGAGCAGTGACAGTACCCCCTCCCACTGGCCCTTCACACCCTCTATGATGTCCAGCTTGGGGACATGGGAAGGGGACCTCCTGGAGCTATGCTGTAGTGCTGGACACTCACCTGGCCCAGCAATAAGGGTCCAACTGTGTTGGTGGTGTAAGTCTGGGTCATACTCTCCAGCGTCTCGTTATCAAGTGAATTTGGCTTTGCAATTCCAGCGTTGTTGATGAGGAGGTTCAGTCCAGAGCCCCCCAGGTGCTCCCCGACTTTGGCTGCGGCCGCCTTGATGCTGGCAGGGTCAGCGACCTCTGCAGAGCCGACAGAGGGGAGGTCAGTGCCCGCGTCCCCTTGGGGGAGTCCCCTCTGTTTCCCCAGAGACAGCAGTGCCCGATGGCCCCGCAGGCACCAGCCCGTTGGCACAGCTCTCTCCAAGCATGGGACTCCCAGGGTGTGCCCAGCCTGGGCACTCGCCAGAGGAGCTGGGGCAAAGGATCCCCACCTCAGGGCACCTACCGAGCGGGATGATGACCAGGTTGGGGTGCTTGGAGGCCAAATCCTGTAACTCCTGCAAGAGAGGGCACTGTGTGGGCACGGAGAGGCTGGAGGGGCTGTGCAGAGGCTCAGCCTTTCCCAGGCAAAGCCCACATTGCTCTGTCTCCATTCCTGCACTGCCATGTAACCAAAACCCAGCTCCGGCTGCCCTGAACCCAACAGATGGGGAGCACTCCATGACCAAGTACCTCTGTCCCCTCCACACATCCCACGCACAACTGGTCCCATGGTGCCCCAGCCCAGCTGACCTGGGCCACAGGTGCCTGACTGCAGCTCCAGCCCTTTACAAATTCCCTCCCTGATCCAATCTCCCCCTGGCACCGAGTGCTCCTGTCCCTCAGCACAGCCACTGCCTCCCAGCCTGGACTCACCTGTGCTCGCTGTCCCTTGGGGTCCCGACAGCCTGCAAAGATCCACTGTGGAGGCTTTGGCATGCTCAGGAGATGCTGGACGAGCCCCAGGCCGATGCCCCGGTTGGCCCCAGTCACCAGAACGGAGCGGACACAAAGCTCCCCCATGTTGCTTCTTCTCTCTCTGCTTCAGCTCTTGCTGTTTGCTCAGCTCCCTAATATTTCCTTATAGCATTTTCCATGGGCACCACACCCACTCAGGGTTTGCACCAACCCTTGGATCCACACTGCTGTTTGAACTCCAGGACACAGATCTCAGCTGGGAGCCAGTCCTTGCTTCCAAAGGGCAAAAACCACTTGGTGTTTTCAGGCAAATTCTGTCTACCTTGACAAACCTGGTGCCATAAGCCAGAAGAGGACGCAGTGGCTGAGGAGGGAGGGAGCAGCATGTGGAAGGCATGTGGGAAGCTCCATAGCTCAGGTGGGCTTGACAGCTTCACAACATGGGCTTTCCTCATGGGACACACACAACACTGGGAACAGGCTGATCTCATCCCCCTTCCTGGGTCCCCCAAGCCAGGCTTTTACCTCCGCCAAGCCAGTGCTCATTCCCTGATTGTCAAGTGAAACAAAACAACCATGGAGGGAAGCAAACCCAGCGGATCCAGTCTCCTGGCACAAGGATGGGCACCTGCCTGGCCAGCACAGCACCAACTGCAGGGCCTTGCACTCCAGCAAGACACAAGCTGGGGGCTTGTCACACCTTCATGGAGCATCTGTGCCCCTGCAGCAGGAATGTCCTCCACTCCTGGAGCAGGCAGCGAAGTGAAGGAGGGTCTGAGCTGCAGCAGGGCCGCTGTCATCAACATCTCCACCAAACTGGGCTCCATCGGGCTGTGCCTCGGGGTGCCAGAGGCCCCCATGTACCCGTACCGTGCCAGCAAGGTGAGGTGCCAGGGGAGGTACTGGGGATGTAGTGCCAGGCATGGCGCCTGTGGAGAGGAGGGAGCCCATGGGGTATCCCCTGCCCCAGCCACCCACCCCCTGCCTGGTTCTCCCAGGCCATCACCATCTCCACCACGCCAGTGCCATCATCCCGCCAAGTGTCACATCTGCCACACCCACAGCCCAAACAGCTGGTGTTCCCTCAGCCCAGGGCAATGCCAGGACTCCTTCCCGTCACTGAGGGGGTGACAGCCACTCTCGCCAGTGTCTGGAGCCTCTCCATGGGGATGCCAGCACCAGCCATGGGTCTAGGGGCAGCTGTGGGCACCACTGCACCACAGGATGAGGGGGACGTCCTGAAGGGACCGACACATGAGCTGGCAGCACACGGCAGAGCAGAGGACTCTTGGCAGGGATTTATTGAGGATGTGGGGCAGTGGGAGCAGTGGCACAAGGCCCCATTGCCAGGATCCTGACCTGGTGTCTCACCAGGGCACGACCTTCCCTTCCCAGTCCAGGAAGGTCCCAGTCTCCTTCTCAGAGACGGAGGAGAGCACCTTCAGCATCCCTTGCACACTTTCATCCACTGTCACAGGGGGCTGTGGGGCAGAGAGAGAAACAGTTCTGTGCCCAAGGTCAGACAAGGGAAGATCTGCCCTGGAACAGATTATTGCTCAAGTCTCAGGGCTCTCTGGCATGAGTGAGGAGAGGCCAGAACCAAGCAAGGAGAGTTCCCAGTCACTCATCTCCCTCCCTCCTGTGCCTCCAGGGTATCTGCCCAGGAGCTCCCACACAGCCCAGCATGCCCAGGGACTGTTCAGGCCCAGGAAGCTCTGCATTCCCAAATAACGAGGTTGTCCAAACTGTGGGCAGAAGATCTCTTACCACATATAAGCCTGAGCCCCCCATGTCGGTTTGAACCCAGCCGGGGTGGAGAGCGACGCAGAGGATGCCGTGCTCCCGGTACGCCAGGGACTGGCACTTGCTCAGCATGTTCAGAGCAGCCTGTGGGGAGACAGGGCAGGGACGGCGGTGGGAGGGGAAGGGGGGCTGCCAGGGGACACGTGCAGACCCCACTGAGGGCCAGGTACAACAGAGTGACATGACAGGGATGCAGTGACAGACAGGACCTCAGTGACAGCCCAGAGAGGTTCAGGAACCCAGGGAGGAGATACTGGAGGGCTTGGGGAGTTGTTTGCTGAGAAAAGCTGGTTGGACCCATTTACATCACAACACATACCTTGCTGCAGCGGTATGAGACAACGTGTGCCAGTTCCCATAAATAGACATCCTCAATGGAGCCTGCTGAGCTGGACATGTTGACGATGGCAGCCTTGCTGCAGCTCAGCCCTGAGCCTGGGCTCCCCTGGGCAGCCTTCTTCAGCAGGGGCAGGAACGCCTGAGAGGGACAGAGGGGACAGGGGCACACATGGATGTGGCACAGGGCAGAGGACCAGCTCCTTCCACTGTGGGCAACATTGATACCAACACCAGAGAATCCTCCCTCTTCTTCCCACTGCCCCAGCCTGCTGAGCTCCAGCTCCTAAGCTTCAGCCCATGGCTCCACAGGCTTCTCATCAACTAAGAGCCCATTGGGCATTGAGGAGAGCCAGGACCCCCCAGGATGGTTCAGCTGTGGGAGCCCAGTGCTGTGAGAAGGGACACTCACAATATCTGAACTTCATGCTGAGGGTGAGGGTCTCACCTGGCCCATCAGCAACGGCCCAACTGTGTTGGTGGTGTAAATCTCAATCATGTCCTCTGACATCTCAGTATCTACTGAGTTCAACTTGGAAATTCCAGCGTTGTTGATGAGGAGGTTCAGTCCAGAGCCCCCCAGGTGCTCCCCGACTTTGGCTGCGGCCGCCTTGATGCTGGCAGGGTCAGCAACGTCTGCAGGGTCAACACAGGGGGGATCAGTGTCCCTGTGGTGGTTGGGGTCCCCTGTGTTCCCGCAAGGATGTTACCCCCATAGCTCCGTGCAGCATGGGGCTCCCAGGGCTGTGATGAGTGCCCAGGCATTCGCCAGAGGAACCGGGGTGACAGGGAACCTACCGAGAGCGATGATGACCAGGTTTGGATGTTTGGAGGCCAAATTCTGTAACTCCTGAAAGAGGGGTCATGACGTTGGCACCAATAGGCTGGAATTGCTGTGCCAAGACTCACCCAGCACAGCCAGGCAAAGCCTGTGTCATTCCAGCTCTGTTCCTGCACCGCCTTATGCCCAGCACGAGGCTCCAGCTGCCTGATCCCGATGCATGGGGAGCACTCCACGCCTCCCGCACACACCACGTACCTCTGTCCCCTCCACACATCCCACGCACAACTGGTCCCATGGTGCCCCAGCCCAGCTGACCTGGGCCACAGGTGCCTGACTGCAGCTCCAGCCCTTTGCAAATCCCCTCCCTGATCCAAACTCCCCCTGGCACCAAGTGCTCCCGTCCCTCAGCACAGCCACTGCCTCCCAGCCTGGACTCACCTGTGCTCGCTGTCCCTTGGGGTCCCGACAGCCTGCAAAGATCCACTGTGGAGGCTTTGGCATGCTCAGGAGATGCTGGACGAGCCCCAGGCCGATGCCCCGGTTGGCCCCAGTCACCAGAACGGAGCGGACGCGGAGCCCTGCCATGCTGCTTGTCCTCCCTCTGCTCAGCTCTTGCTGTTTGCT
>WBMZ01005724.1:0-108835 GCA_013400975.1 Atrichornis clamosus
CCGCTCGCGGCCGGCTCGGCGGGGAACCGCATGCGGCCCAGCTGCCCCGCTGCGCATGCGCGGGGTGGGCCGGGGGCGGGCCCAGAGCTGCGGGGGCGTGCCCGTGTGGCGGATAGCTCCGCCCCCTGCCCCGCCCCGGCCGCTTCCATCTATGGAAGAATTACAAATTAAGCCCGGAAAATTGAGAAAATCTTTTGCATTTCTGAAGGCTTCTGTCCCCAGCTTTGCTTCAGCAAATACTTCACACTTTCTCCTTTTTCCAATACACAAGTTCCAATTATTTTGCATATTTGATCTAATTACTTTCCAATATATTTAAACTTGTTTGACTACATGAAGTTGACCTCTAATGTCTGAGATGATGTTATTTTGCAGCTGACATATTGGCCTCCATTTGTTTATTCGTTATTTACAGTGAATCAGTCTTTAATGAGTCTTATTATTTATCAAAGACAAATCCATCACTGAGCTGCTCCCCAGCATTGCCAAGGCCACCCTAACCCATGTCCACAAGTGCCACATCCACTCCTTTCTTGAACACTTCCAGGGATGCTGATTTCACCACTGCCCTGTGTCAGGGCTAGACAATCCTTTCACTGAAGAAATATTCCCAATACCCAACTTGAGCCACCTGGAGCACAAGTCCAGCAGCTGGATTGTGTGTCAGCAGAAGGGATTTCTCTTGGCTGTTGGACAGACGCACTCATGGCACTGTTGGGATGCTTCTCCTGATACTCCACACAAGCTTTCCTCTTTCTATTTGCTCAATTTCACACAATTGTAAATTTTCCAAAGTGTTCTCACAGATTTTAATTTAAGGAGTTGTTGTATGTGTGCCTTCATCACCCTGCAATTGTGCACAGAGTACAGTCTTGAGAAATAAGTCACAGTCTCTTGCATTCNAGTCTCTTGCTTATATGATGCCTTGAGCTGTTTTTCTGTTATTCTCTCCTACTTTCTGTGTCATGCACCTTCCTTGTGGTTTGAGCAGCATCACTTCTCACTTTGGTGGCTGTCACTGCGCTCCTCTTCCCCAGCCCTGCAGCCTTTCCAGCTGGGCCGTCACAATTCGTGCTCATTAATGGATCACCCCCTCCATGCAGGATGTGACAGCCTGTGCAGCCAGAGGACTTGTCTGAGTGTACAGAAGGCATAATCCAGTGATTTATGAAATTAAAATGCTTCATGATCCAAGAGTTTTGCCTCTGAAGGGTTTAATCACATTTGGGTGGGTGTTGTGTCCGTGGGAGAAGCAGCCTGTGTGTACTCACTGTGTATTCACCTGTTCCCTGTGTGTATTCAGAGAGAACACACTGCTGTGAATGCAGCTAATGTGCCCAAATTACCTTCCACCCCCAGATCTCAAGGCCTAATTACACCAGGCCCCGTGCCCTGCAAAGGTTACAGCACAAATGCCTGACCACCCTGCCAGTGAAGAAATTGTTCCTAACATCCAACCTGAACCTCCCCTGGGCACAACTCGAAGCCACGTCCTCTTGTCATTGCCAAGCCCACCACTAAACCATGTTCCCAAGTGCCACGTTCACGGATTTTTTGAACACATCCAGGGATGGTGATGTCACCACTGCTCTGGGCATCCTGTCCCAGTGCCTGACCACCCTTTCCTTTGTTGAGGAACAGGTCTGGTGCAGGTAGCTCGGTTTGCAAGCTGCACATTGAGATGCAGATTGAGCTCTGGGTGCGAGCTGGAGACAAGAGGCCATGAAGTGCCAACCTTGGGATAAAAAAAAGGACACAAAGAGGGCTGACAGGTGATGCCAGCCAGGTGAATGGACACTGAGGGACACAGCAAGCAGCTGGGAATTGCTAAAGAGGAAGAGGGGTAACACCAGCAAGGTGGAGGGACAGAGAGAGGGAGCAGAAGAGGAAGACTTGGGAGGAAGAGCAAGACTTGCATGCTCTTGGACTGTGAGGGTGTAAAAGCCCAGGGGTTCCTTTGCTTGGGGTCCCTCCTTGGAGGCACCAGCTCTGGGCTGTTTCTGTGCTACTGCACCATGAATAAATTGCTTTATGGAATGAGACTTCTGAGCCTCTGCCATGGAAAACCTGGGGAAAAACCGATGAGGAAACCTGGTCTGACTGAGAGTGTGGGGTTGTGGGGAGTCCAGAGGGTCCTGTCGGGTCACTGGAGCTGCTGCTGCGAAGGGGCTCCGGTCCCAGCAGTGAAAGTCCCTGGTGTCAGGGGTGTGATGGCCAGAGAGTCTCAGGAAAGGTCAGACTGGGAGGTTTCCTTAACACAGTGAAGAAACTTTCTCTAAAATCCAATCTAAACTTCCCCTGGCACGGCTTGAGGCCATTTCCTCTCCTTCTGTCCCTGTTCTCTGGGAGCAGAGCCCGATCCCCCCTGGCTGCCCCCTCCTGTCAGGGACTTGTGCAGAGCCAGAAGGGCCCCCCTGAGCCTCCTTTGCTCCAGGCTGAGCCCCTTTCCCAGCTCCCTCAGCTGCACCTGAAATGGATTCTGTCATTGTTGGTCTCCTCTTCCAGTGTCCATCTGGCCTGCCAGCACAGTTCTCCATGGACACGATCCCTTGGGTGTTGGTCAGCTCTGTGTGCAGAGCTGTCTCTTGCTTTGCTGGAGGCCAGCACTCTCCCCTCACTGCCGGCACACACTGACCGTGTACAGGTGTGCAGTGCCTGCTGCCTTCTTGGGGGAAGCATTTGCTTTCAGAATTGCCTGGCCATGCTGATTTGTTCCTCCATGAAGGGCTCTTCTTGCTTTTTCTGTTCTGCAAATAGCTCCTAAATAAAAAAAAAACATTTCGAGTGCATTTTCTGCAGACTGGTGGGGATAGTTCTGGTGACAGTGAGACAGGTGACACCAGGCAAGGGCTGTGTGTGCTCTGCTGTGTGCTCGGGCTGTTGGTGCCTGGTGGCACATCCTGATACGGCACAGGGGGGCTGAGCTCTCCCAGGACTGGGTCTAGGGATTCGGTCAAAGGTTGGACTTGATGATCTTGGAGGTCTTTTCCCATTTCATGAGTGGGGCATAAAACACATGTCTTGTGGCTGAGGGGAACTCCTTATCTGGACCTGGGGAGGTGCGTGTAACCTCCATGGGAGCATTTCCTTCTGGACACACAAAGCCCTTTCTCAGTGCCTCATTAAGGCCTCAGGGGTCAGACGTCCCGTGGTGCTCAGGAGAGAACTACACTCAGTGGGAGCTATTGTGAACATTAAATGGTGTGGAATAACAGCGACCCAGAAAAGTCAGATCACAAATATCTCGAGTTTTGCAAAATTACATCAACTCTTCAGAGGAAAAGTGGGGGAAGGTGTGTGTGAGGGTGTGTAAGTTTGTGCGTGTTTAACCCTTAATTTTGCCCTCAAGAAGTTTTGCCTTCACACTGCCTTGTTCTCAGCTCTCAGTAAAATACAGACTGAATATTTTCCTTTCAGAAATGTGAAATGAGATGAAATGGATCTGCTCTGTTTACTTAACAGGATTTGATTCACAACAAAACAAATTAACTGGAAAACATTGCTGGGAGGACTGGCATAGCTCTGGGGAATGTTAATGTGTTACTGGGATTATGCAAGGAATGAATAGACTGGAATTCTCAAATACTCACTTGAACTTCCTTGTTGCTTGGGGGCCTCTTGGTACAGAAATAGGCTTATTGTGATATGTATATAATATTAATGACAGTGATAATAATAATAAATTATATGTTCCTATGTTGTTATATTAGCATGTTGGTTTTTATTAACACCTGCAAGATGCGAGAAAAAGATCAGTCAAACTTGTTTCTGTGGGCCTTCATCATCCACCTGAAAAGCATATGAGAGAATTATCAGATAGAGAATGGAAAGGTGCACAGACATTTTGAAGCAGGTGAAGGAGTTTTATTTGCCACGTTGGTACAAAATGTAGCTCCAGTTGGCTCAGTGTGGAGTGAGATGTGTTGTCCTACGAACAGGTACCTTGGCAGAGGAGTCTGTGGGTTCATGTGAGACAGTGGTGCTGTATTTCCTGGCTGTAGTTCCACCTGAGCAGCAGGAAGGTACCACAGTAACTCAGCACTACCGTGCAGCAGGCCCTGGTGGTGGGTGAGGAGCAGGGCTGTGCTGTCGGTACTGAAACAAGGCTGAGTTTCAAAAGAACATCAAGCACAGACAGAATTACACGTGCCCAATGTGGAATTCGGTGTCTGCATCATGGATCTTTTCCCCTGAGCTGATTGTACATGCTCTTCTTACAGGGGTGGAGAGATGAGCTGCTGGCACCCAGCAGGTCTGCTTCACTAGCAAGGATGAACACAGCTATTCCAGTCAGGACATTCACAGCCTGCTCTTAGCATGGTCCCTCCTGAAGATGACAGTGTGACCTGCAACAAGATTTTGAGACTGGGATACCAGTTCAGGCAGTGACTATGAATGGTTAAAGAAGTGGCTAAAGATGGCCCTGCACTGGAGTGCTTCTGACAGTGATGGGATATTCAGGAGCCTGGAGACCCTGTGGCATCTGGCAGCTATGAGGGCTGGCTGCCACCCACCACTGGGCAGCACTGCAGAGAAAACACCTTATTGCTACTGGTGTTGCTTATCACCAAAGGTCCCTGATATTTACATTTAGCACCTGTCTCACTCATGTGGGGAGGTTGGGGGGGATTCAGCTCATGCTCTTCTGACTGATGCCTACTCCAAATGCCCTGCACACGCCCAAAAAGCAGTGTTGTGGGTGAGGACACCCCTGTCACCATCCCCATCCACACTGACCCATCCCTTGTTAGCAGCAGAGGGCTTTCCAAGAGAAGGCTGGAATCACCAAGGACAGACTGGACACTTGGGATCACAGAATCTCAGAATGGTTTGGGTTGGAAGGGACCTTAAGGATCATCTTGGTCCTCCCCCTGCCATGGGCAGGGACACCTTCCATGAGACCAGGTTGCTCCAAGTCCCGTCCAACCTGGCCTTGGACACTTCCAGCTGAGCATCTCGTGTGCTGCTGAAGTTCCCTGGGCGTCTCTGAGTATCTACAAAAAGCATCTTGGCTCATTTTAAGTACAGAATATTGCAGGCAGCTGAAAATCAAGGCATGAGGGTGATTCTCATCTGCCCTACTCCAGATTCACCCTCAGTTCTTACTCTGTGACTGCTGAAGTGGTGGTGAAATAGTTCCTGCTGTGATCCAAATGACTCCTGAAAGGCTTCTTGAGTGGTTTGGGGTAGAAGCTCTTTCTTATTAATGCAGGTGTGTACTACCTGAGGTACGATGCTGGTCTTTCTTCTATAGACATGACTGTAAAAATCCCCATTTTTTAGTTTCTCCTAACCAGTTCCCACCAGCACGTGGATCAAAGCCACTGCAGTGCCAGACAGGCCTTGAAACACTCTGGAGAAGCTCTTCTACATTTGGTTTCTACTGTGTGCTGATCACTGGGCTTCACCTCATGGTTGATATAAACTTCACAGGGGTGATGTGGAGTCACTGACAAGCATCAAGCACCGTCCATTCCCTCACACAGCAGGATGCTCCCTGTGAACCTTCTGTATGGCTCCTTTAGGTTTCCATGTGCAGGATTAATCAGGGTTTGTGCAAAGTGTTCAAATCCTCTTACAAGTCCACACTTGTGCTCTGAACTTGATCACATTTTCATCGAAGTGCAAAGTAAACAGATCTGTTACCCTGAGCAGCCAAAGGGTCTGGGCAGATCTCAAATAAGACACAAAATGATGTGGGAACAAGAGCTGTTACTGCATGTACAGTGCTCGGGGGCACAAGCCTGATGAGGAGTGGCTGAGGGAACGAGTGACAGGACTAGGGGAAATGGCCTCAAGTTGTGCCAGGGGAGGTTCAGGTTGGATATTAGGGAAAATTTATTCACTGAAAGAATGGTCAGGCACTGGCACAGGAGTGTTCATAGGAGTGTTCATGAAACTGTGGCACTTTGTGGTATGGTTTGTGAACATGGTGGGATTCGGTCAAAGGTTGGCCTCAAAGATCCTAGAGGTCTTTTCCAACCCTCGTTGTCCTACGGTTCTGTGTTCTGTGGTGGCTCTCGCCCTCTTGCCTCGCTGCGCTGTGTCCTCTCAGAGATCTCCACTAGATGGTGGAATGGACCAGTAAAAGAGTTCCTGCAGCAACAAAGGGACACGGTCAG
This sequence comes from Atrichornis clamosus, assembly GCA_013400975.1. Taxonomy (NCBI): domain Eukaryota; kingdom Metazoa; phylum Chordata; class Aves; order Passeriformes; family Menuridae; genus Atrichornis; species Atrichornis clamosus. Next base: position 6,123 of record WBMZ01005724.1, read on the forward strand.
GCCGTGGTGACACCACTGGGGACCTCAGAGCTGCTCTCAGGCCCAGATCCTGGAGCACCACGTGCACCCTGCGGGTTTGTGGGGGCATTTGGAGGCACCCCTCTGCATCCGTCTGTGCGGTGCCATTGCAAACCCACTGGAACTGAGGAATTGTGATCCTTCCTGACAGGTCTTTCAGGCAGGGGGATTTCACCTTCAGGCCTCTTCCAATCTAATTCTTTTTCTCCATGTAAAAGAGCTGCTTTTTTCCTAGGAGGCAAGGAGTGAACCCACTGAGGTGCTGCAGAGCTCATCCATGTTAGGAAGGGAATGTTTTTCCGGAGCACTGTGAATGAGAATGGGACTGTGCATCACCAGAGAGAGGGTGGGTGGGTAGAAAAAGTTCTGCAGATACAGAAAACATGTGTGATGGGGATGGAAGCTCTCAAGTCTGTGTGATGAAGCCTGTGCTGCCCTTGCACAGAGTGCTGGACTGAGACCAGGTTTTGGTCCTCAGCCCTGGGAGGTCATGTCACAGTTCTGTGCCTCAGTTTCTCCTGTGTAAGGTGGAATCAAGGAGTCCGGCCCTTTTGGGACAGTCGTTTGTTATCTACAATGAACTGGGTGACAGAGCTCTCTGTTTTCATTACTGACTTGTGGGCTTGTGTGCTCTGTACCTGCAGTCACAGAGAGATGAGGCTTTAGCTCCACTTGTGACATTGTCTGGGGGAGGCTGAGCCTGCACTGTCCTGGTTCCCTCATTTGGGTTAGAGCTGCATCTCGTGCACACAGCAAAGGGAGATCTGCCAGAGCCAGCTCTGCTGAAGGGGTGACAGATGCTGGTCGAGCTGCTGTCACTCACGGCCAGCCTGGTGAGGGTGCAGGCTGCAGGCCTTCACGTGTGCAGAAAGACTCATGCAGACTTGATGAATGGAGAAGGTGTAGACACAGAGTGAGATGCTCTCCTTTAAAATATGAAGTTTCCTTCTCTGAGGGATGCTGTGCTGGTGGGGTCTTCGCCAGGAGATAACCTGGTCTAGGGGGAGGTGTCCCTGCCCATGAGGGTTGGAATGAGATGAACTTTAAGGTCCCTTCAAACCCAAACCATCCTGTGATTTTGTGATTCTGTGACACGTTTTTTCTCAGGAGAGGAATCAGACAGACCATCTGAAGCCTTAGGAGTGTCCTCAGCTCCTCCAGAGCTCTGGGTTTCCAGCTCGAGCACTCTGGAGAGGCCAGGCCAGCTGCCATGCAGTGTGTTAAGAAGGCGTGCAAGGACAAGAGGCAGGATTATCAAGGGCTGCTTCTCTACCTGCATGACTGAGCAAAATTTAATTACCTCTGCTCCCAGGAGAGCTGCCTGGCCCTGGTACATGAACCATGAGATTCAGGTTTCTAACAATTCGCCGTGCTGTGACAGGTCTGTGAGCCCTCCAGCCTGGTAAGGTGCCTCCAGTAGTGGCCAGGGAAAGCTGGGACAAGGTCTTTTTAGTGAGTTGTCCAAGAAAAAGAATGGTGTAGGGAAAAGAGACATGCTGCCCACAGGAAATGTGCTGGTTGGGTTTTGCACTCCATCGTCTGCCTTTAATGTTTTTAGCCTGTATATTTCCATATATCCATTTTCATCTGCCTCTTTGATGTTGTGAACTTGACCCTCTGGGGGATTTCTCTGGTGTCCAAATCTTCATTCAATGACTGTTGTGTTCGTATTTTCAAGACTTAAATTTTTTCTCCTCTCAGGTATCTATTCTTATTGACCAAGGAGACTAATTGTTCCCCTTCCTCTTAGCAGCAACAGAGAGCCATCATAAAATTATCTCACAGAGCTGCTCTTCAGTCATGGTCATGGTAATGAACCAAGAAGAGGCTTGGTCCAGAGAGCTGAAAGGATAAGGTGAGAGATATGCAGGAACATTTCTGGAGGTGACTGGGTGTGCCTGCAGGTTTTACAAGCAAACCTGAGCCATCCCTGCCACTTGTGCACTGGTCGGTCACACATGTCTTGCTGCTGTGGTAAAGTGCAGGACAGGTTGCCTGTCTGGGGGTTTGGTAAATGGGCAGAATTGCTGTGATGGGACCTGCACGGGGATGAGAAGGTCACTGCCAGGCACAGAACAGGGGCTCAGAGCTGTGCAAGACAACACAGGCGCCCAGGAAGGGTCAGGTCCAGCAAACCTGACGAGCTCTGCAGGGCAGGAACACTCAGCAAAGCACTGAGGTGCCAGGAGGCAAAACAGGTTTTGGCCTCATTATTTGCAGTGTCATACAGTACATAAATAGAGTGTAGCTAAGGTTTACTTTAACGCCAGCCAGGTGTGCCAGGCCCAGGGCAGGAGGTGAGGCACTGCACAGACATGCTGGAGGGGTGACATCTCTCCCAGACAATTCATATCCTCAGCAGAAAAGTCAGAGAAAAGAATAAATGTGAGTCTCCATAGCATTTTTCCTTGAATTAAAATATACACCAGGCTCACTGTTCCCCCAGCACCTTTTCGGCTCCTTTCTTGTCTCAGCCTTGATTGAAGAGGCACATTTTCAGGTACCACAGAAGAAAGCCCAGGCCAGAGCTGAGCCCTCTCCCCACACAGGGGCTGGGGCCCATCTGGTCAAGTCCAGGCTATCACACACAGAGGCCCCCACAGCTGGAAAATCAAGTGGGACCATCCATAGGAGACTTGTGTGTCACAGGAAACCACTATGAGGGAACACCCGAATCCCAGAGGAGCTTTTGGGATGTGAAGCTATTCATGTCCCTAATTCAGGCTTTTGTGGATGTGCCCAACACTGGAATTTTTTAAAATACTGTTTCTCTGCCACATGACTGTGAGTGTCCCATCAGCTCACTGACCACAGGAAACAGCTCAGCTGGAGCCCATTTAAAACTCTGCTCAAATGCTCATTTTTCTGTCTTTAAACCTGTACGGACAATATTTGCATTGTAATGATTGCACTCTGCTTTCGTCTCAACATTTGCCTGGTAGCAAAGCTGATTTCTGCATAACTAGAGAACATTTGAGCCTTTCCACTCCTCTGGAAATGGTCTTGCCTCAGTCTGGGATTCAACTCTATTGAAGGCTTAAGGGAGTTGTTTTTCTCAACACTACAGGAGTTGCAAACAGGTGTTGGGGTGCAAGAAGTACCTTTTAGGGACTAGGATTGGCCAGGCAGCTCTGTGAGGATGTTGGGTTCTCCCACAAGTTTGTAGGGGCCTCTTTGAAAAAGGAGGGAGAGGGATTTTTTTATATGGGCAGATAGTGACAGGACAAGGGGGAATGGTTTTAAACTGCTGGAGGGCAGGGTTGGATTGGATACTGGGAGTAAATTCTTCCCTGTGAGGGTGGGGAGGCCCGGGCAGAGGTTGCCCAGAGAAGCTGTGGCTGCCCCACCCCTAAAAGTGCCCAAGGCCAGGTTGGACGGGGCTTGGAGCAACCTGGGAGGGGGTGGAACAAGATGGTCTTTGAGATCCCTTCCAACCCAAACCATTCCATTGTTCTATGACTCCATCATCTAGGAATGAAGGCACTGTGTCTTGCTGGAAGTCCCACAGGGACCTGGCAGAGTTAAGGGGTGAGATCAAATCTCCATGTTTCACTCCACAACACAAATCTGACAGGATTGCTCTCATGCAGAGAAGAGGTGACACAGACTCTCACCCAAGTGTCCCTTTCCCTCAGGGTTTTTTTGCCTGTAAAAATGGTGGAATCCTTCCATTTTAGGAGCAGAGCATATGCGATCACCAGCAGGAGAGCCTGTGCCAGCAGCACGGTGATGTGTGGGAGCCACGGGACCTGGCCTTGGCCTGAGAGAAGCAAAGCACAGCTCAGCACACACAGAAGGAGCTCCACTGACAAAGTGCTAAGCAAACAGAGGAACTGGTGTGAGGAAAGCAGCATGAGCAGAGGGCTGGAGAAATATGGGGCAAATGTGTGGGCAGAAGAGTTTTCAGGCTGAGAAAGATGAGGTCCCACAGTGTCACTCCTCTGAGTCTCTTCCTGGCAAGCTGGGTGACAGGAGGAGAGACACAAAGGTTCCAGAGAGAGGATGAAGGAAATGCAGGTTGACACTGAACCCTGAGAGAGGAAGAATGCCCTGGAGGGTTCCTGGATGGACTTCCACAGAGGGGGAGCTGAGCTGGCAAAGAAACACCACAGGGCAGCTGAGCTCATGCTCTGCCCAAACCATGTGCAGGTCTTCTGTCCCACAGGAGAGATGGCAGTTCCACACCTTGGGGTCAGCATCCAGTGGGGTGTTTTTGTCAGTGCCCAAAGAAATCCAACAAAAAGCTTTGCCTCTTGACAACCAGCCTCTGGCTGCAGCAGGTGACAGGAACAGGGTATCAGCAGAATTGGGGTGGTTGTTTCAGGAGCTGGATGGGATTTGAGTCACCAGATCAAACATAAAATCCTAAGTAAAACCTTTGGCTGTGTGCATTGCAGGTGTAGTCCAACACACGTTGTGACTGAGCAGCACAGCCCCCACCAGTGACATCCCTGTACCCACCCTGCAGGGAGATAGCAGCTCCACAGTGCAGGGATGTGCACTGGGATACCCACCAGTCTGAAACGTCTCCTACTCTCTTACACTGATTTTTTTTGACTCTTGCACCTTGAACCTGATTTTGCCTGTGGCCTCTTCCTCCTGCTCTGCCATTTAGTTTCTAATTTTGAAGGGGCAAAAAAACTTGAGGGATTTCAATCCTTTTCTGGGCGCATACATGCTTTGTTGGTTGGTAATGAGAGTGTCACACAACCAGTGTGAGATGTCACAGAAGGCACTTCATGGAAAAGGACAAATCACTCAGAGTTCATACAGCTCCAAGGACACCAAACCGTGCTGTAAGTGCTCTTTAAAATCTTTATGAAATGTGTAAGAAATACAGTGACTTTCAGCTAATTCAACTGCAGATTAGTTTGAACTTCTATTTAATTCAATCAAAACTCCTGAAATAAAATCATTTGTATTCTTGACACTCACCCATTTGCACTCTATTTCTGCTGGGCTGATGGAGATGTGATGAGTTTTTCATTTAGAGGCCACTTCACAGCTAATTTTTATACTGTTTTTGCTTAACTGACAATAAAGAAATATTCACACACTCGTGCTACAAATTCCTGCCTCAATTTATTACATTTCCTTGCACAAAGTGAGTCATTACAGAAGAAACCCTCAAGTGCAGTCAAAGGGTTTGAGTGCTCTCCTGCCGAGCTGCAGCCAAACTAACGCTTCCAGCTCATCTTGTTGAACACTCCTGCACACACAGATGGGACCCTGCGAGGTGTGAGCAGGTTGTAAACCCAAATCATTGCTGAAAAGAGACCAGCATTGCGAAAGGCAGGAAGAAAGCATGAAGAGCTCAAAGGGGCTGAAGGTGTCGAGAGAGAGGCGGTCTCTGAGTGCTGAGCTCCCACACCAGGCAGGGACATGCGAGTTGCACAGCCCTGACAGCTGAGTGTGAGGGCTAGCAGGATTTATTTCTTTCAGTCAGGAGGAGGAGGAGCTGTGTCAGGAAGAGAGGGAAGCTCTGCACAAGCACACCTGGGATGTTTGCAGGTATAAACTGGTGCCATCCATCACCTGTGTTTCAGGAGAGAGGGAGCAGTCAGTGGCCCTGGGAGCGTCGGGAGTGTAAACTCAGCAATGCTCACCCCACAGGGAACCACCTGGCATTTTTATTTGATCTCTCCCTCTTGATCTCTGTAGCATAAGGTTGAGCACGGCCTTAAGAGTCCAGCAGTGGCGAGGAGGGGATGTGCCACGAGGGCAGATCAGAGAGAGGCTTTTGTCCCTGCCGTCACCCTGGGGCTGTGGTCCTGCTGTGCTTGCACAGGGGCAACTGGATGGGCCAGAGGAATTTTAATCCTGAATGATTTCCACATTCCTTCCAGCCTGGCAAAGGATTCTGCTGAGGCATCAACTGCCTTGTCCAGCTCAGCCTGTCCTGCATCAGATAAGTTAATTGAGGATTTAATTGAAGAATTAATTGAGGCATTCTGCTGGTTACCACAACATTATCAGTCAGCTTCCCAGAGTTGGAGCTTTCCAGTCCGTTTGGACTCAGCCCTGTAAACAACTAAATACCATCAACCTCCTCTGAAATCCCTGGAGTGGTGGCTGCTGGAAACTTGAGGGATCGGTATCATTTTTACCACCCTTTCTTTGAGTGCTGTTCTGCTCAGCTCAAGGGAGAAAGTTCACTTTGGAAGCAGAAGTGCTGAAAAGTCTTTTTTCCTTTGTGTCCTGGTTCTGCAGCTGCAGCTGGCTGTGCTGTTCATTAGCTCTGATTCTGGCATTTGTCTTGGCGGTCTAGGAAGATGTTCAGCTTTTGTTCTCAAAATCATACAATACCCAGAGAGATTTCCATCAGTTCAGTGCATTTGTGCACGTTGGAGCTGTAAGATGTAATGCAGCTGGAAGGTAAAAGCAGCCATTCAGTTAAATTTCAGTTCCTGAACTATAACATCTTAAACCAAAAATTTAACAGGATTATCTCTAGCCCTTTGGGGCTCATTCTGGTCTTATTCAAATTGGTGTGAATGGGACTAATATAATGGGATGGTCATGGGACAAGGGGGCAGAGGCAGGTCTGCATTTTCAAAGAATTATAGAATCAGAGAACAGTTTGGATTAGAAAGGACCTTAAAGCCCATCCAGTTCCAACCCCTGCCATGGGCAGGGGCACCTCCCACTATCCCAGGGTGCTCCAAGCCCTGTCCAGCCTGGCCTTGGACACTTCCAGGGATCCAGGGGCAGCCACAGCTTCTCTGGGCACCCTGTGCCAGGGCCTCCCCACCCTCACAGCGAAGAATTTCTTCCCAATATCCCATCCAACCCTGCCCTCCGGCAGTGGGAAGCCATTCCCCCTTGTCCTGCCACTCCAGGCTCTTATCCAAAGTCTCTCTCCAGTTTTCTTTTAAACCCACTGTTTTTTCCTTTATTAGACTTTTGCAGCCAACTACAGAATTTTGTTCAAAACAATTTTTAAATCTTTGTTTTCCTTTTTTTTCCCCTCATCCCTAAATTATTAATAGTGTACTCCAAGGAGCCGGAAACAAGGAGCAGACACTTGGAACTCACCAGATCTCTGCCATGGTAACTCGTCTGTTTAAGATGAAGCTGATCCCAGGGGTGTTTTGTAAGCATTAACAAAAATTCCATGTCCTTGGAGAGAGTGCATTATTCAAAGTGATAACAGGCTTTTCATACCTAAAGCTGTGTTGTCCTTCCAACAACATAAAGGTCTCGCTGCTCTTGCCACAGATTCAGACAGCATCCCCAGCTGCATGAATCTGGATGATCCAAAACCATTTTGTCCTCCAGAAAGTGGGAAATGGAAATTAAAACCTTGACAGAATATTTGTGGACTCTTGCTGTGAGCCCCAGCTCAGGTGATGAACGATCATCCTCAGCCCTGGTGATTTCTACGGAGTCATACAGGACTGGGAGCTACTGAGGGTGAGACCAAACTTCTCGCCAAGTCTACAAGCTGAAGTTCTGCATCTTTGTCTCAATGATTGTGCACACAAAGTAAGAAAGATCCCATTGAATTATGGCAGGTCCAGATCCAACAGAAGTGGTATTTCCTTTCAATTCTTTACTTAAACTGGAGAAACTGGTTGTCAGACTGATCTGTTGCACCACTTGCTCAAGCCTGATCTCTCAAGAAAACCAGACTAACAGTTCTACAGAAGCAGAGCCAAAGTAACAGAAATATTTGTGACTTTGTTTACAAGGCCAGACACTTTAACCTGCCAGTTATGGACATCATATATTTTATCTTGCCAAACACTAAACAATTAGATTATCCTTATCAAGGATGTCCCATCACAACAACCTCCACCAGCCTCTGGACTGTTGTTCTCTTTCATGTTTGTCATTTGTTGTCGAGAGAGCCAAGACATGGGCAAATGGGACTAGAGTCCTCAGAGCTAACTGTGCACACACAGTTGAGAGTTTTCTGCTCTCCAGAAAATGCCAAGTACCAATACATTTTGGGAGGGTCAGCTCCAAACAGAGCCAGGGATCTCGATTGCTGTTCATCACGCAGATCTGGACACAAGGGTCCAGCTGGCCCAGAAGTCAAAGTACCTGGGCCTGTCCCATTTTCAGAGATGACTTTGGGTCATTTCCCTTCTCTGTCTTTCCCAGTGGCAAAGCAACACTTTTGTAAAAGGTCTTGAAATCACAGAATCGCAGAATATCGTGAGATGGGAGGGACCCACAAGGATCATCCAGTCCAACTCCTGCCCTGCACAGACCCCCCAACAACCCCACCCTGTGCCTGAGAGCGTTGTCCATTGATGAAAGATCCATTGATGGAAGGCTGTGGCAGGAGTGCTCCACAGGCTGTTACTGGCAGGCATGTTACACATGGTCCCTGCCTGAACCACCCAGAGAGAGGAACAGCCCCTCCAGGAGGAACAGGGGAGGTCAAGGGGATGTGTCAGCAGAACCCATGACCCTGGCAGGTGTTGTCAGGAGGTCTTTAGCTCAACTTGCTCAGAGCATGAATAAAATGTTCACAGATGCCCATGTGTGGCAGAGAGTGGATGGCCAAGGAGGAGACCAGTGATCCCAGTCACGTGCCCAACCTGCAGTGGGCCAGTCTGGATTTATGGTGCCTCTGAGATGCACAGGAGGTCTCTGCCTGTGGTCCCTGACTAAGCAGATGCTTTGTTACACCCATGAAGTTGTTCTGGATCTAACAAAAAGTTAATCTTAAGAGCCTCTCTTCCCTAGCAAGGAACAGAAGATTCCCAGGAGAGCATGTAGAGACACATAACCCCAGAATGCTCCAACCTCCCACAGTTTGGAGTTCAGGAGGTCCTAAGCCTACATAGAGTACTGCCTTTCTCAGGTAGCTGTGACTTTATCCTTGCTTCAGTTGAAAAGTTAAACTAAGTGGATTTTTTTCCTCTGAAAGGAAGTGAGACAAGTGGTGGCATGCCAGGGAATCCAGGCTTGCACTCTGAATGCTCCAGCCATGGAAAAAGTTTCACAGTCCTACTGAGACATCAGAGAACCCACAGTGAGCCTCACCATGTCAGAAAGCATGTGCTTCTACAACAGTGTGAGTTACTCTGGGTCCAACATGTAGCTATAGATCCTCAGCAATTTTAGCTGGTGTTTTTCCAGTTGCTCCTTGTAATATCATGGTATCACAGATTGGTTTGGGTTGGAAGAGACCTTAAAGCCCATCCAGTCCCACCCCTGCTGTGGACAGGGACACCTTCCACTATCCCAGGGTGCTCCAAGCCCTGTCCAACCCTTGGACAGTTCCAGGGATCCAGGAGCAGCCACAGCTTTTCTGGGCAACCTGTGCCAGAGCCTCACCAGCCTCATCTGCCACCAGCAAAAAGATTTGGGCTCTGTTGCTTTTGTAACTGCAAGTCAGGTGTCCCCAGCCTGCCATCAGGTTGTCCCTTACCCTCTCATCTGGACTAGTGCAGCCCGGCCTCCTTGGTCGTGTGCCCCAGGCCCTGACCACCTTGGCCTCCCTTTCCTGGCCCCTCCCTATCATGCATTTGCTGGAGGTGAGCCCTCTGTCACAGTTCAGGTGTTGAAGCTGGGAACCCCGCTGTCCCCGTGGGGACACACACTCATCGCTGCCACCAGCTGTCAGTCTGTGCTGGGGACAGTTATGTCCAGTGGTCTGGCCAGTTTTCAGCCACCCACGTGCAGCTTTGCCCAGGCTGTACTGTAGTAGTAGAGGACAGTGAAGGTGCCTGAGCATGATTTGCCCTTGGTAAACTCATTCTGGCTCTTTGTGGTTGTTTCCCAATCCCACACACACTGGGATAAGGACTCCAAGAGGACATGCTCCATGACCTCTCTAGACATAGACAGGAGACTGGCCCATAGATCTCAGTCCTCTTCTTGACCCAGCTGATGCCGATTCAGCAGGAATGTAAAACCCTGTCCAACTCTGTCCCTAGGCATTTCTTCTGGCTTCAAATGATAAAGGAATGCCACTCTAATGAACACAGGCACAGTATGGCCCCAAAGCTCTTCTGGGCCAGAGGTGCTTTTCAGAGCAGCAGTCCTGTTGTTCTTGTGTCTGTCTCTTCAGCTGAGCAGCTGCTGCAGCTGTGCTTATTCCAAATTGCAGCATGATGTTAATTTTCTCAGATCTGTCTATCGAGGAGAATTTCATTTCAGTTGGCAAAAGACAATGCATTGAAACAGCTACAGCAGAGACAAAGACGGAAATTAACATTTGTAAAGGAAGAAAGGGACAAAAGAAATGTTGGTGACAAGGAAGAAAGTGAAACAAAAATGAAATCATTGTCATTGTCTGACTACAAAGGAGAAGGGGGTCCAGAAATAAAGATTCCTGCCATGCCAGCATGCTGCCTGGGACTCACTCCAGAGGGGGAAGCAGTTTGTCCAGGAACAGGACACGGCTGTGAGCACAGAGGGCTGCATCTTCCCCCATCAGTCCAGGAAAAGGGATTGCTTCAATGGCCCATTCTGTGGTACTCACCATCAGAGCTATGCATACCCATTTGTTAGGCAGGCTGTTTTAAAATGTCCCCCAGGAAGAGAGAAGATGCCCCAGATGACTCCCAGGCTGGGTTGCAAACTCCTGACTGATCCCTAATCTTCACTCATTGCTGGTGATTAGTCGGGAGCACTCTTAACCCCTTGGCTGAGAAATGTTACTCCTATCTTGCACTGTTGAAAACACAAATTCCTGCTCCTTTTATTTGCAGGAGGTCTCAGAGGGGCCTGTGGTCCCGTTGATGTCCCTACAGTCACATCCATGGCAGGCAGCCGTGATGGGACACACCAGAGGCTGCCGACAACCCGGCAGGGTGGGTGCTCTCCTGCAGGTCAGCAGTTGTGGCCCTTGTGTTGGTGCAGCTGAGAGCCTCTGGCTGGCGTCAGAGAACAATCAAATTGGGCAAGCTTTAGCAAAAATGCAGGTACCAAGCCTGGGAGCACGTGAGTGTCTGTGTGTACAGGCATTATCCTGAGTGATTCCAGGCTGGGAGTTGATGGGTGAATTACTACCGCCCATGAGCAGCGCTGTGCTGAGGGCTGCAGACACATATCACTCTTGCTGAATACCTGCCCTCAAAGGGCTGCAGACACATATCACTCTTGCTGAATACCTGCCCTGAAATGGCAAACGCTCTTCTGGAAGGACTTGGCTGTTTCCTAAATGCTTCCACAGCTCAATTCTCACCTTCCCAAGGTGGGTCCCAGGGCTGGTGCTCTCCCAGTGCTGGACATGCCCCATGCTCATGCTTTCTGTTGGATCCATTTGCTTGTGATGACCTTTCCCAAGGTGATTTGTGCCTCAAACTTCACCTCTGTGAAATCTGAGATGAGCCCGGAAAATGTGATCCAAGAAGTCCTGCTTTGTTTGTGCCTTGTGTATCATCTCTCTGAAGTGTTAAAAACCTGTGTGCTCCTTACCATGACTGCCTCATTCTTCATGGACAGGGACTTGGACACGGGCATGGAATGACAGGACAAGGGGGAATGGCTTCCCACTGCCAGAGGGCAGGGTGCGAGGGGATGTTGGGAAGAAATTCTTGCCTATGAGGGTGGTGAGGCCCTGGCACAGGGTGCCCAGAGAAGCTGTGGCTGCCCCTGGATCCCTGGAAGTGTCCAAGGCCAGGTTGGATGCGGCTTGGAGCAACCTGGGATAGTGGGAGGTGTCCCTGCCCAAGGCAGGGGGTGGAATGAGATGAGCTTTAAGGCTCCTTCCAATCCAAACCAGTCTGTGATTCAAGGATTCTCCAGAAATTTAAACTCTGGTATTCTGAGGGGAAGAGGGCACCAGCCACTGTGGCAGATGGAAGGGTTCACCCTGATTGCAGTTCTTGCCATTGCAATGCCCTCCCCAGGGAGCAGCCAAAGGGGTGTCAGGCCCTGGACTGGATCCTGGGATTGAGTCCTAGAGACCAGGAGCTGCAGTGGTCAGGAACCTGCCCATGGCCACACGGGTCCCCAGGACAGGAGTTTGGGGCACACGGAGGAGGCTGTGCCTGTCCTGCCATGGATAAATCACACAAATCCTGGTGAGGCTTTCCCCACTCAGAATGTGGTGAGTGGTCAGAAGAAGCCAGCTCGTGGTGGCCTGCCCATCCAGGCCTGCTCTGCTGTCCTGGGTGGCAAGAGCTCGCTGTGTGCACAGTCCTGGAGCAGGTGCTTCATTTTTCCAGGAGAAATACCCTGAAATTTAGGGCATTTGTTGCAAACTGCAACAAAATTCATTTTTCCAATCTGGTCTGGTTATTCTCCGTCCATCTCAGATGACAATAGTCATTGCTCTAGTTCAGAGGTGATGCTGAAATTACTCTTCCAAAGATAGGATCAGGTTGCCCCTGAGCAGTGGTGGCGTTTAGGTTAGGGGGAAGTGTTGTGTGCCAGGATCCACACTCGACACGAGTGGACTGATACAGGGATCATGGTGAAGTGCAATTGCACTCTGTATTTCTTATTCCCTTCTCCCTGTCTGGAGCTGACTCGAGGCTCTGCCCTGGAGCTGTTGCCCAGCCGAGAGCTCACTTCACAGCCCCAGAGTCAACAGAAACTTTGGGACCTCCAAAAAAAAAAGGTCTTTTTTTCAAGAAGATGAAAAACAATTCTTCAAATGGCAGCTACTACCTGTAACTCAGCGACAGTTTCCCCAGCAGCAGGCACAGGCGTGAACAGCGAAGGCTCAGCCAAAGGACAGATCTGAGGATTCTGTGAGGCTGGGAATCAGCTTTGTGGGAACCGCAGGGACTCATTTACAAGTAATGAATCATGAAACAGCAGGAAGCGAACGAGCCAAGAGAAAGTGTGAGCTCTGCAATTAACTCCGGAGTACGGAGGTGAATAACAAAGCAGTGCCATACCAAGGCGGAAAGCAGGTCTCCGGGCTGGGAGTGTTGCAAGACTCATTTCTATAAGCCACAGTTTTTCCAAGCAACTTTTAGTCAAAGAAATTGCTACTTTCTCTTGAACTGAAACAAATCCCTTGTGCATGTATTTATCAGGCAAAACAGCTGACAGCTTTTAACTCAAATTCAAGTTTATGAGTGACCCAGATCAGCAAAAACCAGGAAACCATCTCCTTGAAGAGTCCCGCTGGCAGGTCCTGTGCTGAGCCAAGGTGAGCAGCACGTATCAGATAAGCCCACGGGGCAGGTGAAGGATGGGTTTCCACCGTAAGAGACACTGGTGGGTTATCAGTTTACCATGAAGATGAAGGAAAGCATGTGTTATTAATCATCCCCTGGATATGGGGAGGGGTTAGAGGTGCAAGTGAGAGGCCAAGAGACCCAGGACAGCACAACGCGTGTGTGGCAGAGACACCAGGAGCAGGACCCAGCACAGGATGGTGTGTGCTGTTCCCAGCTCTGTTATGGACACGTGGTTACACACTGCCTGGGAAGTGAGAGTTCTCTTTCTATGGAGCTTGGAGACCGAGACAAAACTGCAACTTCAGGACAACTATCTTTTACTAATGTCACCCAAGTCGCAGTAATTCATCCTCTTTGTCTGAGGCACTGTGCCAGGAGCAGCTGTGTCACAGCAGCTGGCTCCCCTGCAATTCCTGGTGCCGTCATGGGGAAGTGAGGAAATTTCTCCAGAAAATATGAATGTCAGCTGGTAAGTCCATGTTTTGTGTTCCTTTCCTCCCATTTGGTGTAACCCCAGGAATACAGATTAGCATAAACCAAGGTGACACCTCTCCTGGGTAGGTTAAAGTTCAGTGTTACCAAACTGTCTCTGGGAGGAGGCACCAGACACCATCACTTCTGGACAAAGGGATGGAATCCAGCGGGGACCCCACAGCCTCACTGGATCCAACAAAGATCCTGAAGAGTGTACACATTGAAGAGTGTACCCCTGCCATCAGTCCAGACATGGCCCAGGGCTTTATCTGCTGTCCCTTTCCTCTTGGTCTGTATCCATGAAGTTTGGGTTACCCTGGCCCCTCAGGTGCCCCGTTCACCCTTTTGCTGGCAAACATCAGAGAAGCTGCTCTCCTTCCTCCTGTGCCTCTCATGTGGAATAACTGGAGCAGGCACGGAAGGAGCAGGAGGAGCAGAGACTGTTTCTTTTAGTGTCCCTGGTGCACCATCCCCTCTGAGAGCTGTCAGTTCACATGTGCAGCTCCAGTCTTTGCCTGGGTGCTGTGAGTAACCACGAATGCCACTTGGCTAGAATAATTGCTTCCAAGCATGCAAAGGATGGAAGGCACAGCCAGAGGCACAGCTGGAAACTAGTTGGAATAAGTGTTCAAAAGACCTGAGCAGAAACCCTGAGAGGAGACTCAGCATTTGTGACCTCAGCTGTGTGGGGACAGCCAGACTGTCACACAGAGTCCATCACATCAGCTCATGCTGCTCTTTCACTGTCTCTCTGCCCCAGTGACCCCACCATGCTCACTCCTGATCTAGTGACTAGAGTTGCTGCAGGACAGGCATTGGGGGTGGGAAATGCACTCTTCCCTTTGGATTGCTTCCAAAGTGGCATTTACAGAATGTCCCCCACCTGGCATCTAGAGACCCCTGTTCCTTTGTGTTTGTCTTCTCTCTTTGCTTCTTCTCTGACCTCTTTGTGTTTACTTTGCACCCCTTGCTGGTTCCCAGACTCATGAGGTGAGCAGATCAAACAGATGGGTGCTCTGGGCTTGTGTCCTGAGGGTGGGGACAGCCGAGTCAGGCAGAGCGGGGAAGGTGGTGCCTGTCAGTGTGAGGCACCAAACCTCTGTGCAGACGCTGTCACTGAGCAGCAAAGCAGCACTCGCTCCCTGTAGCGTAATCCTCTGACCCCAGACCTGTATCACTGCAGCCGCAGGAGTAATTCTGGGTGTTTACATGGGTCAGTAGCTGGACAAGGACTTGACTCGGATTTTCCCAGCGGGTCACACGGCTGTTTGCTAATCAGCGGTAGCACAAACACTGCCAGGCTCCTCATGGGTCACTTGCTAGGGACAGGCTAAACAAACCATCACCAGATGAAAAGCAGCATGGGTGAGTGGATGAGATTTGAAACAACTGTATTGGAGTCCCAAGTCTGTGCCTGGAGGGGTTTCAGGGCCTGTGAAATGGAGAGGTAGTTAGCTGGGAGGCTTGGATCTCAGCCTGGGTCCTGGCCTGGGCAGGAGGGTGAACACGGGATGGGCCCCGTGTGAGCACATGCGCTTGAACCCACCAGGGAAGGAGAGAGCCTCCTCTTCCCCCAGGTTCACTGTGCCAGGCAGCACTCCAGGGAGGTTGGTGATAGCTTCATTTCAACAACTGCTCTGGTTTGCCCCGCTGCATGTGTCTGTTTACCTGGAGATATGAACTATCCCTGGAAATCCCACCTCAGCTGCCCTGGCAGAGGGCAGCAGTTGTGGAGGAGTGAACTACACAGAGCAGCAGCACAGAGGAGACCTGAGCTCCCCAGCTGGCAGCACAGAAGGTGATGTTTGTGGTTCTTGATGTACTGTTCCCTTCCATCCATATCCTCAGCCATGGCACAGTTAAATACAGGAGTGAGTCTGGCACAGAGTCACTGAGCTCTGCAGAGTGTGACAGCTCCTGGGACGGGGAGACCCAACTGTTACTGGCACCTGGAACACAGGATCAAGGGCACAGCCTGGGCCAGGAGTGTGTCAGATTTCTTGTTAAAGCTCCTGGAAATGTGAGAAACCAGAAAAGTCTGTGTTGTCCAGAACCGTTTCCCACAGGCATCCTGCTCCAAGCAGGGACATTCTCCTCACCCAGGAGTCCAGTCTCGGGGCTGTCCTGCAAGCTGGGGTGAGGGAGGAATCTGCTTCCCCATCACCAGTCCCCACTGTCAGCCAGAGAGGAAGGATCCAGGATTCAAAAGTCCATAGAGAAAGGGAGTAAAAATTAAGAGCTCAGTGAAGAAAGGGCTCTCTGGTGAAGGGGAGGTCCTGCCTTCCCTCAGCCCCTTTCCGTGGGAGCACTGAGTTGCTGCTCCCATCAGTCTTGGGGCCATGTGTAGCATGGCAGAAAGAGAGGAACAGAACTGTGTGGGAAATTGTCCTGGAGCAGAGAGATAGCAGAGAAGGCCTTGCATTCTGATGGAACCTGCCATCACTTCAGGGTGACAGTGGTGACAAGGGGACATGCACTGCTGCTCAAACAGCCTTCACCTGCCAAGGGGCTGAGCCAGCCTGGCTGGGTGGGTGCTAAAGGGCTCCTGCCTGGACCCTGCAAGTTTTGCCATCACCTGGGCTGTGTTTCTCACCAACAGCCAACCAGCCAAGCTGGCTGGAAGGAAAACCTGCTTCTGGTTTCCAGAGCAAGCACCTTTGATCTGGAAAAGTCACAGGGATGCTGTCAGCCTTCCAGGAAGTCATTTGCATGGAGACGCTGTGACAGTGCTCAGCAAGCTCAGGGTGAGCCTCTTGCAGGAACCAACCTCCCTCAGTCCCCAGGTGGGAGGGCACAGAGGCTGAGCTGATAACGCAGCAGGTAAGGACAGCACAGCCCAAATATGGCATGGGAGGTGCTGAAGGGCTGATGTGTTTCCAGAGGAACAGGTGCCACAAGGTCACCTGCTTTACCAGCACCTGCTGGAATGGGAGGAGAGGATGGGGTGTGTGCACATATGCACATGTGTGTGCGAGAGGGGCACAGAGAGGAGAGAGGTGACCAGGATTCAATCCCCATGGTGATTTATCTGGGTGGTATCAGCATTCAGTTCCTTTCCCCCATGAAGGGTGGCTGTGCTGCACCTGCCCAAGGGGTTGTCACCTCCTGGTTGAATGCCCTTCCAAATGGGGCTGCTGGGAGCTGCCTGTCTGTCATGAACTTGACCCTCACGAACACAGATCTGGGAGCTGCTGCCACACCAGTGGGTTAATATGATGCTATTGTGAACAGAGAAACTAACGTATTTTATCAAAGCCATGTTCAGTGACTGACCAGTTTTGTGCTCCAGAGGAGCCTGAGAGGATTTCACTGTGGTGGGTAATGAAATCATAGAATCACAAACTGGTTTGTGTTGGAAGGGACCTTAAAGTTCATTTTGTTCCACCCCCTGCCATGGGCAGGATACCTTTCATTAGACCAAGTTTCTCCAAGCCCCATCTGATCTGGCCTTGGACACTTCCAGGGATAGAGCATCAGCAACTTCTCTGGGCAACAGTAATCCCTGTAAGAAAGAATTGTCTCTCTTCTTCCCTCTGAAGCTGCTTCATACCTTCATTCCCAGGGACTTAGGGCTGTGTTTATATATTGCTGTCAAATAAAATTGTGAAATATGTTCAAGATATGTAATATCTTGATTTTATCTTTTTCTTTCTACAGAAGTCCTGGGATCAGTGTGGTGAGTGGTGGTGGATCTTTTTGCCCTCTGTTCCATGCTGATCCTTTCTGGACTGTCCTGGTTTTGCTACATTCCTTGACCCACTGTTGTACTGTGTAGCTCAGTGTTACTCCACTGAGAGCAAACACAGAAGTAAAATGCTCCAAAAGTTCAGATTTCTGGAGCTGATCCCTAGGAACTCTCCCAGAATATTTGTGATATGAAAGAGACACGGAGCAGGTGAATGAGGCTGTGGCTGAAGCAGCCTGTGAGCTCCCCCACGGCCGGCAGCGAGGTGGGGACAGCAGTGTTAGGTACCCTTGTGAATGGCTGCGCTGTGGGTTTAAAGCCAGATCTGGTTTGCCTCTCTGTAAATCTGCCAGCGTGGGGCTGAGGAAGTGGTGATGTTATTGGGGGTGGAAAGCATCTCAAATCAAACAAGTACCAAAAGGCAGAGAGCTCCATACACAGCCAGAACCCACTGTCCCCATCCCGTGGTCCAGCCCATCCCTTCTCGCCTGCCAGGACCAGCAATCTGCAGTGCAGGCAGACCTCAGGTTTCCAGGCTGAATCTACAAGGGCAACATTGACCTAATTAGTCTCTGAAACAAACCGGAGAGAAAGACTTGCTGCCGTATGTTACAGAATGAAATCCTCTCCCTCTCCTTTTGCTCTCCTGGCCCCGGGGATTCATCCCAGGCAGGTGCGTCTTTGATTGCAGCAGGTTTTGAATCCTCTTCCCTCTCCTCGCGGGGATGCCACATGCTGTCTTCTGACCTCGTTAGCTTCTCCTCCTGTTCCACTTCCCCGCTCTGCACTCCCAGCCCCACCGATGTGCTAATTACCACAAAGCAATCTGCAGGAACGTGCTCCTCGGAGCGGGGAGAGGAGGGAGACGCTCTCGGAGAGCCGTGGGGGATGGGGCAAACGGGGTGAGCAGGGGCTCAGCTTAGCAAGGTTGATGTTTGAGCTTGCACCAGGCTCTCCCCCTGCACGGGTCAGTGCCAAGTGTGGCACATGGGTGCGTAGGAGACAAGGTGTTCCCATGCAGGGGTCTGCACAGGGGCTATGCTCTCACATCACCACGGGGGCTCGTGTGGTCAGGGGACTTGGTGTGCCTCAGCTGCATCCAAAGCATGGATGTGCTGTGCAGGATAACGTGAACCCCCAAGGCTGATTTCCACTGATTACCCATCTTCACTCAGGTCCAAATTCCCCTTGGACTGACTCATGCAGGCAGGACTACACACAGTCCATGGGCTCGTGCCAGGCCCCTTGTCCCATGCTCTGGACACGCTGGCTCTGCAGGAGAGCCGTGGAACCGTGGTCTGAGCACCACGGGTGCCACGTTGTGCTGTGAGGGAAAGGCAAGGAGATCACTCCAGGAATGCACCCCTGGCAAATGCACTTCATGGGCCTCCAGTTTTCAGCTGACCTGTGCTCCACAGCTGAGCTGGTGTGTTCTTGGAACACAGGCAGTGGTCCATCAGAGATCCACTCCTGGATTGGTTGAAAATGAGGAAACTGGAGAGGGCTGAAGTTCAAATTAATTTTGTCCAAATGGAATGACAAGATTTTCCTCTTCTTTCTTAATCAGTGAGAGACAGTTCATAATGGAGAAAGGAAAAACAGCCATTAAGAAGACATCCAGATCCTGATGTCCTTTGCCCTTCCATAAATCTAAAGCAAACCTGTTATGGCTGGTGGAACTGTATTTATATTGAGCTGGTGTAAGTGAAATTAATGTCAGCTTCAGTAAATTCAAAGCAAGACAAAGAGAGATAAAAGCCAATCCTTCTGGATGTGACTGAGGGATGAATTTAGGGAGAGGGACAGTAGGTGATTCTCAGGAAGGACATCATCATTGCAAAGTCTGTTTGGGAGTGAGGGAAGCCATAAGGTGCCACCTCACCCAAGTGTAAGGCTATGCAGCCATTGAGATGGTGCCCTGGGGATCTGACCACTGCTGCACATTTCCATGACCTGTGTGATCCCAGCTGATACTTTTCTCTTTTTTCTGATTTCAGATATCATCAGGAGCCAGATCAGCAAGACATCAAGTGCATATAAGAGCAACCACAGGGCTCAGCTGGGGTCTCATCTTTTCCTGGTGCTCCTTGGTCATGTTTTGACTGCAGAAGTTCCTGGATTAATCCAGCCTCAGTTCCCCTCTGAATTCATCTCAGGGTGCATTTTGCTGGAGGCCTGTGTTTGCCTTCAGGGCTGAATCACCTTTTGGTAGCTTTTGAAGGAAGTGCCCTTTCTCTCTGCAGCTATTCAGTTTCCTTGTCTTTCAAAACTTTCCATTGTTCTCTTTCTTCCCTTTTTGCGTTTACTTTAATTACTTGGTTAATGGACCCCCCACCAGCCTCTACCCTTCTTAGAATTTTGATGTGGAAAGCAAAGGTTGCCCTATCTGCTTGCACATACTCATATTCACTTCTCACCTCATTTATTTTGGATCTTGTTTACTTTCTGTTCATTTATATTCTCTTCTGTAACTTCACAACTGAGGCCTACATCCAGCAGTGGTAGAACCAAGCCTGACCTACTGGTGCATGGTTGCTGGAGGCCTGGCACTCTGTACTGTTTCTCAGGCTTTGCTCTTCTTGCATCTTTTATATTCTGCAAAACAGTCTACGATTTGTGTCGAGGTGCTTGCCTGGGATCTGAGCCCCAGACTCCTGGCAGCAATTCACAGTGGAGGCTTAAGGGACTTTTGCACCCTTGACTCTTTTTGCTTCTCCCAGAAGCCATTCAGCTACATCTTCCTCCAGTGACCTCCTCAGAAACCACTGAGGACGCTGGGTCTACTCCTCGTGGTGTTTTGTGCCTGTTCTTACCTCTGTCAGTACACAAACACAACCAAGGAAATACTGCAGTTTGCAGTACTGGAGTAGTGCAGGAGGCCAAATCGCACATCACAACTCTCTGGTGACAGGTCATCATAAAGAAAAGCCTTCCTGAGTCAGTAACAACATCCTCCTGTCCTTGCAGGGTGGGGGAATCATCACTGGGGCTCTGGATCCCCCAGCACACCCGTTTCCTCAGGTGGGGCCTGCTCTCCACTGTAGCCATCCATGTAAGCTGCTTCCAGCCTCAGCCCTGGCCCATGCCACAGGTAATGAAGCCTTTTGATCCAGCCAGGATTGCTCCCATGTGTCTGAATGTGCCCCTGGCAGGGCTGCTGCACTCAGTGGATCAGTGTTTTCCTCTGTAAACCCACAGACCATTTCTAGGGGTAGTGTCCAGGATGTTTCCAATGACATGCCCACACAGCGGATGCTTTTCCTGGACACAAGTTCAAGTTGCTCAAAAAGCCTGGAAGCAGCTGTGTCCACAGAGCAGAGTGTTGGGAGAGTGAGCTGGGAGCAGACCTGCAGATGCAGCAGTGGGAGTGCACAGGCTATTCAGACCTTGGAGGACATCTCCATGTCCTTGCCAGACAGCATCTTCACCTCTGAGCTGTGTTCTCTACCTCGGGGCATTCTCTCCTCCCAGTCACTGGGACTCCCCTGCCACTGCAGCAGAAGGCAGGTTTGCTCCTTACCTGAGGAATCTGACCAAGCAGCCATTGCCTCTGGCAGCTTTTGGTTCTTCCTCCAGGGGCTGGAGGTGCTGAGAAGGGCTCTGTTAGCCTCAGCCAGCCCCAGTGTTGAGCTTGCAGGCAAGCCCAGGCCTCCAGTGGGCACATCAGGCACCCCAGGGCTGCCTGCTGACTTGGAACTGGTCTCAGCAGCACTGGCTCCATGTCCATTTTAGTCCCTCTCCCCGAGGGTTGAAGAACCCTATTAGCCCTTTCAGGCTGAGAGTGTCAGAGATCTGAGGGTCTGCTTTCCATGGCCACCACACTGATCTGAGCCCGTGTGGGGCTGTGGCTGCCCATCTCCATGCTGGCTCTGCCACCCAAAGCTGCTGGAAGGTGCATGGAGACCCGTGGCCAGTGGTGAGCAGAGCTGACCAGGGAGCACTGGTCCCAGGTCTGAGACATTCCTGCAGCCTCAACCCCTGAAGCACAGCCAGGTAAAAACAGCTTCTGGAGGGGGCAGTGGGTGCAAACCACACTTAGGTGGAAGATGTGAAAATGTCTCACTTTCTTGTGATGATTGAGGAGGAGGTGCTGCTGCAACATTGGTATTTTTGGCATGGAATAGATTTCATCTTCTTTCCTACCAGCTCATAATAACTCAACTGTGAAGTCCAAATTGTGCTGTTCCTTTGTGGGGCTTAAAACTGCCCTGGCAGAAGAAGGGGAGTGTGAGAGCTGCCCACTCTGAAGGCAGCAGCACAAGGTGGGATTGCACCGCTGTCCAACATCACCAGTCCATCCCACAGCAGGGATAGTGCCTGTGTTTCTCCTCACAGGCTCTGGAAAGGACCCAGACTCCAAACATGACTACTAGTTAGGTGGGACAAATGCCGCCAACACCTTAGCTTTTTTCCCACCAAAATGTTTATCTAATAGGCAGCTCTGGAGTTGTTTCATAGCCATTTTTGCATTTGGATGCACACAAATTGGAGATGACTCAGCTCTTCCTCCCCAGTCTGTTTGCAAAGGGCACATCTGTAGTGTGATCCCTGTGTTGACAAGTTGATGATAAACCCTTCAGGCCTCTGCAGGACATGATGCTCCTAAATGCTTCTGAAGCACAGCCACGTGTCAAAGCGAGGGCAGGAGGCTTGTGAACAGGCATCTGACTAAGCAAATATCAGGACAGGCTGGCAGATACCTGCAGGGGGAAGCTGGCACCCTCTTTGATGCAAAGGTCCACATGGAGATGCCCTGTGTCACCCAGCAGGGCCCATTGCAGAAAGCCAGCCCCTCAGTGGGCCTGCCTGAGGAGACCTGTACAGCAATGAACCCTCACATTTCTAAGGTGTGTCCTTCCCCCCAGAAGGGCAGTCACCTCTGGTGGTCTGTCAGAGCCAGCAGCCTCTGTAGGACTCTTCTGCTTCAAGGGCTTCAGGTGCAAACCTCTGATGTTGGTATTTGGGAAGAGCTCCAGCCCTTCTTGGAGGTCTGAAAGTGCCCACAGACATCACTGTGGGACAGAGAGCCAAGTCCGTGGTACAGGGGGTGTGTGAGCCTTTGTGAGTCTGCAAAATGTCCTGATCTCAGAGCGAGGTGTCACTGTCACAAAACGTCAGAGCTCTGTGTGTGTCGTGGCCTCCTCTCTCAGGCAGCTGCTGCATGCAGAGGTGGTCACACCTCTGGCCACATTGACAACAGCGAAACCTACTGAAAACCACAACTGTAGACATCAGTGGCCGCAGGGCTTGTGTGGAGTGTCTTCATGGCTCTGACCACTCTGCACGTCCCTCGTGGGATGGGCCGGTGGCCTCTTCATCTGGCCTAGGCCTTTTCTCCCAGCCATGGAGCAGCCCAGGAAAGCATTTGCTTCACCATTGGCCTGGCTTTTGTGAACATAGTCCTGCTAATACACACAAAAACAACCAAACAAAGAAACTTCTTCTCCTCACTCCCACACTGGCCAAACCAGTCACCCCAGGGTATGTGTATTGGGTTTGGCTGGGCTGGAGTTCTCTTTCTGCAATACCAGCTCGGGTGCTGCTGTGCTGGGGTTTGTGCCCAAGGCAGGCTGACAACACCCCACGGTCCAGCTGTGCTGGGCCGGGCCTGCAGTGCCCAGCTCTGCGCTGTGCCCATGGCCAGTGTTAGGCTGGGGGGGCACAGGGAGCTGGGAGGGGGCACAGCTGGGACCCCACTGCCCCAGGGATGCCCCAGACCACACAGCTCCATGCTCAGCATGTAAAGCTGGGGCAAGGAGGAGGAAGGGGGGATGGAGTGATGGTGTTTGCCATCCCCAGTCCCTGTCCCATGGGATGGACCCGGCTGTCCTGGGGATGCTGAGCACCTGCCTGTGGTGGGGAGCAGTGACTGAGTCTGGCTTGGCCGTGCACCTACAGCTTTGGCTTCACCTGTTAAACTGTCTGTACCTTAAACCACCAGTCTTCACTCCTTTACCCTTCTGATTCTCCCATCCCACTGTGGGAGTGACTGAGTGGCTGTGAGGGCTCAGCTGTCCCCTGGGACAGCCCACCACAGAGTGAAATTTCTGGTCTCTCAACACTGTTAGTGACATATTGACTCTCTGTGTGATGGCTGGGGGGTGCTGACAACAACCTCTGATTTTCAAGAACACACAGCTGCATTTAAACACATTTTTTTCTTCTTGTCTTCCACTTGTACGTTTTTCTTTCCAAATATTCTCTTATTTTTCCTTTTCTTTTCCAGCCAGCCTGTTTCAAGGCATGGATAAGAATCTCCATGGTGTCCCTGTGAAGGTGCTGGAGACAGGCACTCCCAAACTAGAGCCTGTCATTGCCTTTTTGTCATTTGTCCCAGACTTACATGGAAGGTGGGAAATGAGTGACTACTGTGCTGCTGGAAATTGGGGACATCACAATGCTGGTTTCCCCCATCTATTGTAAGATTTCCTTGAATTCTCTGCCAAACACCTTGGCTTTAAAAAATCCTTGAATGAGAAATTCACAGCAGATCCTTTTATAAAAGGACAATGAGTTTCAGTCAAAAGCAGAAGGATGAACCTTTGGTGAGGGAAAGCAATGGGAACAGAAGTGTGCAGAGTATGTGCTCACATTTTGAAAAGCACCTGAAAGACACAGAAGCCTTAACTGAAACATGTCGCCCTCAGACAGACCCAGATACTCCAGCACAAGGGAATGAATGCCTTTGGCATCACAAGATTCAGTGGGACTCAGTTCCCAGGACAACTGCTGTCTTTAACACTCATGTTTTCTGCCACCACAAAGCCAGCACACGTCCACCACTAGAAGAGCCGTGATTTACAGCAGCAGAAATAAGAGCCTTGGACAAGTGAAGGCACTGCTGGAGTCAGGATTGGAGCTGTGGTAACAGCCAGGGCAGCCAGGGGAAGGATTTGGCAGTGAGCAATTGATTTAGTGGACATCTCTTGCCACTTCTCCATTTTGCAGTGAAGCCCAGATGATAGGACAGAGTGTCCCTCCCCATGGACTGCCTTCACTGCTGTTTGGCTTCCAGGCAAGTTAAGCTGTTCTCCTTTCTTGGGACACTTTAGTCACTTCAAGATTACAAATGTTAATGACTTTCTGTTCAGGAGCATTGGCATAGAAGCCAATTTGAAGACCAGCTTTCCTCTGGGGAATCTGTGCAACTTCTTCAGTTAATCCCAGCAATGTGCTGGAGCAGACACAGACTCCTGGCTGCCCCATCTCACACCCTCTCACTGGGGCTGGGCTCCAGTGACACACAGAGATTTGTGTCCCAGTTTTGTCATCCTGCAGTGGAAGAGGCCCAGGATCCCACTGAGAACAGAAGTGTTGAGAAACAGAAAGGCACACGTGGCCAAAGGGCCACAGATCATGGGGGAGCAATTGTCAATGCCTTGGACACCCTTCCTTCCTGGAAGTTTGGCTCTCTGGGCCAGTGTGGCAAGAGCATGGATAGTGAACTCAAAGAAAGCAACTGGGAAGAAAGCTGGAGCCTTCAAGGATGGCTGAACCCCTTTCCTTGGGAGCTGCCTTCAAACTGGGGTCTCACCCTTGTCCCCAGCCTGAACCACGACACAGCTGAGTCACAGCAGTGCCCAGCCCTGGCCATGGGCCCCTCTGAGCCAAATCCTGACCCGAGAGCTGACTTCCTGGCTTGATCTTGGATCTGCATCACCACCATGAGCTTGTCTGATGATCTGAATTCAGATGACCCCATTTACCAGTCTCATGCATGCCCTTGCTTGGGAGACTGGGACTGAGTCCCAGGTGCCCCCAACCCAGACATCACAGATGCTCAGCGTCGCTCCATGGATAACTGGATGGGGCTGATGTCTCAGCTGCACCTCCAGCTCAGCTCAGACCCACAGCTCAGCTCCTCAGACCACTTGATATCTCACCCTCCAATGTGGTGTCCTTTCAAGAAAATATCTGTTTCACTTTCCATTCCAGCTTTCACTTTGAGTCTCCTCCACTCCCATGCCATGGACATGCAGATCTATCACTTCAGGACAAATTGTATCAAAAACATGTGGCTTCACTATCCCTGTCACCAGCCAGGCAGGTCCCACCACAGGGGACATTATTTGTCACGTGGGTTTTGTTGGAAAGGCTGCAGGGCATTCAGGAAGACACCTTGGATGTCTCGGATGTTTCTTTAAGAAGCATCTGTAACTCGGTTTCCTCACATAGGTTTAGGCACCAAGAAGGAGGAGATGGAAGTGGGGAAGTGCTGGTGCTGCTCCCAGCAAGGCTTTCCGCAGCTCAGGGGTTTTCAGCAGGTTTATGGAGCTAAATGTCTGTGTGTTGGACACAGAGGGAGCAGAACCTTCTGCTCAAATGTATTGATTACTTTTTCCATTGAGAAAATGTTGATTTAATGATAAAGGTTATCATTTTACTTGTAACCAATGATTCCTTAAACCACGGAAATATCAAAATATTTGAAATTGTTATTGCATCGTTGAAAAAAGCAATGACCCATCATCTGCTGCTTATTTCCAGATAGCAATGGAGGGGTGTAAGGTGTTTTGGAAAATTTAGGATGTGAATTACAGGAAAATGTCTTCAGTTTAGAAAATATGACATTTGCAACTCAGGATGTGAATATTGCCATTGGAGAAGTTCTGTCCAGTAATTACTAGAAGATGGGAATGAATGTTGGCTTTAGCTCACACAATGCATAGGCACTGCAAAACACACAGAAAGGTTATAATTTGATTTCAAATGTTTTGTTATGCCAATTTTTCATCTGCTTTTCTTATTTTCCCAAGCTCTTCAGACTTCCAGAATTTAGTTTTACACATTTAGACTTTTAGAGATTTACATTTAATTTTGCAGATTTAATTTGTCACACTTTAGCACATGGAAATCATAGAATCACAGAACATCCTGAGTCGGAAGGGACCCGCAAGGATCATCAAGTCCAACCCCTGGCCCTGCACAGACACCCCAACAATCCCACCCTGTGCCTGGGAGTGTTGTCCAACACTTGTCCAACGTTGTCCAAATGACCACAGCCGATAGCTTTTTCTAGACTATGATGTTGAAAAGCTTTTAAATTATTTTCTCACAACATTGTTCTACATTGAGTGTTGCCCAGTCATTGTTTTGCTATTTTAAAGGGTAACAAAGATGAGGATGATGGCATTTGGTTTTCAGGGAGCAATTTAATTTTCTTTGTGCATGTTCCATTCAAACTCCTGGTCTTCACCTTTCTGTTCGTTCTTATCTCAATGAGGGGTGGAAATGACCCTCCCTTGTCAAGAATGCAAACCTGCTCAGGGTGATTCAACTACCACCAAGATACAAATCAGACACAAACCCACCTGCAGCACGGAGTTTTATGAGTTAGCTGAGAAATAAGTGCTGTGAAATGTAACAAACTGACATTAAGATGCATTTACAGGAATACATTAAAGTCTGACATAATTTAGTTGTATTTTAGTCCAGTGGCAATACATAGTGAGGGAAAACGATGTGCTTCACAAGAGGTTTTTGCTCTTCCACAGTATCTTGTGGAGAGAAGAGGCAGCACTTACCCTCCCTGTGACTGTCACTTATTTCCAAGGGATACTGAAAGATACATTGATTTTCGAGCAAATATTTTACTTCTCATGTGTTCCTCACCCAGCAGAGAAACTATCACCTCTGAAGAGCTCAAGACTTATTTATAAATGCCAGCTCTGCTTCAGTCACAGAGATTCCAGGACTGTCGCAGAAGAGCTTTCTTGCCTAGCCATCCTTTGCAGGGGCACAGAGGTGTTGAGGTACCCCTGGCTTGTAGTTTCTCCTTTCTGTCCCTGCTTAGCACCAGGGTTTGTCCAGGAAAACACTACATTTTATTTCCACAGCACCGTTGTGTCTGGCAGAGGGAGTCTCAGTGCACAACACCTGCAGAAATTCCTGTCAAAGCAGCAAAATGCTACTGGCAAAACTGATCCTGTCCCTTAATGGTCTTTGCAGGGATCAAAGGGACCTTTGTTAATGGACCAAAATCTTTCTCCTCGGCCGGAAGCAATGAAATAAATGGCAGAACTGTGTACCCTATGAAGAGGTCGTGCTGAACAAGCTTATCATGCTCAATGACTCGTTCAACACTTCCAGCTTTTCCAGAGGACCTTGGTCCTCTGTCACTGTCCTGGTTCTGTCCAGGACAGGGTTAATTTTGGCAGTAGCCAGGAGGAGGCATGGCCAGGACCCTGAGGCTATTCTGTACCACCTCAGCTCATTGCTGGGGGGTGGGAGAAGGGAGTCTCTTCCAAGGAGAACAGGTTTCTTCCAGGCAGGAAAACCTGGCAGGGGAGTCACTGGTACTGTCTATTGTCGGGGGAGTTTTTAGGTATCAATTGTCTTTTCTTGTACGCTCTGCCATTAGTACTGTTGCTGTTGCTGTTCATTTTTTTATCTCATTGCTATTTACAGTTAATTGTTCTTATCTCAACCTGTGATCTTTAAAGTTTGTGTCTCCAATGCTCCTCTCCAATCTCCTGCAGTGTGGAGGGGAAAAGCAGGGGAGAGAGAGAGAGCCATGCTGGTGACCCTCACTTATCCCCAGTGTCCCTGGTGTGATTTCTCTGACCCTGAGTGACACTCCTCCTCCTCTATGCAGATGTGATTTAGAGACACTGTCTGTGCACCCAGCCAGATTTACTCCCCAGCTTGGAGCTCCAAGGTGCCTGAGTCACCTTTGCAGGAGCCAGGCAAGCATCAGTCCCTCAGGTGGCTTTGGAAATGCTTCTCCCAGAGCTTGTGCAGATTGCAACAAGCACTGCCTTGCTGAAGCAGGCCTCAATTCCCCCCATCAGCTGAACAGAAAAAGCTTTTGGGTATGCACATCAGGAGGAGGGAGAAATGTCTGGATAGGGCAGAGGATTAGGAAAAGCAGCATGGAAACTAATGTTCAAGGCTGCTTTCCTCACTGCCCAGCCCATCTATAGTTCCCATGGCTCTCATCTAACAGCCTAGAGGTTCTCTGTAGCCTTTTTCTATAGGTTTTCTATAGTTATACGTTTGGGGACTTTTCCTAAAAGTTTTCTATATTTTACTGTAGTTTTTCAATATTTTTCTCACTACACGAAAGACATTGAGAGGCTGGGGTGTGTCCAGAGAAGGGAACGGAGCTGGGGAAGGATCTGGAGCACAAGTCTGATGAGGAGCAACTGAGGGAGCTGGGGGGGCTCAGCCTGGAGAAAAGGAGACTCGGGGGGGACCTTCTGGCTCTCTACAACCCTCTGAGAGGAGGGGGCAGCCAGATGGGGGTTGGGTTCTTCTCCCAGGGAACAGAGACAGGATGAGAGGAAATGCCCTCAAGTTGTGCCAGTGAAGGTATAGTTTGGACACCTGGAAAAATTTTTTAACGGAAAGAGTTGTCAAGCATTAGAACAGGCTGCCCACGGCAGTCCTGGAGTCACTATCCCTGGAATTGTTAAAAAAAATTGTGAGAGTGGCACTTGAGGACATGGTTTAGTGTTGAACATGGTGGTGGTGCTGAGTTGATGGCTGGACTTCATGATCTTAAAGGTCTTTTGCAACTGTAATGATTCCGTGATTCTGTAGAAGCTGCTCCAGGGTGCACATTCCCATTGGGATGTCTGGGTCACACGGGGACATCTCAGCACGGAGGTGGTGCTGCCATTGCTGCTGGTCAGCAGCAGTGCTCACAAGCACAACCCATCGTGGGAGGACACGAAGCTGGAGCAGCCAGTGACACTTCTGATAAAAATCTTGAAAGTTAAATAAAGCATCAGGCTGACAGGAACAGTCCACACATTTTCTCCTGGGCAGGTGAGGCTCAGCAAGAACTGGTAGGTAGCCTTTTCTCTCTCCGTTGCTGTGCCCGGAGCCGCATCCCGAGGGCTCTCCCCGAGGCTGAGCTCTGTCATCACTGGGTCAGTGTGTCTGTCCTCCCCCAGAGCTGGCACCACGTTCAAATGCTGCAGCTGGGAGGTTAATCAGCAACTGCAGAGGGAGCACTCAGGGAAAACCACGTCTCTTTCAATTAGGTTTGCTCAAATCCACTGCAATGAGCGGAGGGCTGTAACACTCAATTATTCCTAGCAATCAAATTAAATTTATGCTTGTCATTAAAGAGTCACCATTTGCTGCCTCTTTGGGAGCTCTGATCACCACTGTGTTATCACTGAGGGGTGGTGAATGACTTCTTGTTCATGCTTTATCCACAGTCAATCTTTGGAGACGTCATTTGCATGCTTTTTAAAGCCATTCTCATGGTAGGATTTGGAAAATACCCCCCAGTCTGATGTATTGTAAAAACGGCTTCAAGCATAATGTGATTTGTAGTCTAGAGGAGAAATCAAAGCACTCCAGCCCTTTTCCTCCTTTTAAGGCCAAACCCAGCAACTTCAAGTAAGCAGGAAGGTTGGAGTGGGCTGCAAAGTGGGGATGGCACCTCAAGCATCCCCAGGAGCTTGGAGGCATTTCTGTGATGTGGTCAGGTCTGAGATGTCAACACCTCCTTGGTTCTTGAGCTGGACAAAATATTGCGTTGGAACTTCTAGAAATAAAGTACAGACTTGGCAACAGAAATTACATGTGAGTTTATTTTAATTTTGCCGTGTTCATATTAAAAAAAATATAACCCCAGTGTCCCAAGGAGATGATTTCCTGCAGGGGTGTTGTATGTCTGTGGGGGACACTGCACACGTGGGGACACTGCTCTGTCAGGCTCAGCTCAACCCAGCAGGCAGACCCACAGGGGGACACAGGTGCTTGTGAGAGTGTTATCTCTACACAGAAATTCTGCTTCTCAAAACAGGCAGAGGATGAACAACACTAGGCACAATAAATGGAGCTTTCCCACACTGACACTTTAAGCATTCCCAGCTCCACGGTCACTTTGAGCAAAACTATTCCCTCTTCCTCACCAAATCTTCCAGGTTTAACCCTTACCTCCCAACAGGCTGCCTCTTCTCTTTCTTCATATAATAGCATTTGAAGGTTTGGCTAACATCGATCATGTTACACGGAGAAATCCAGGTCCAAAACATAGGACATTCCTACAGGAAAATTAGTATCTGCAAGAGGAAAGTACCACCAGTGTTCCTCCAGTAAATGCTACAGGTCAAACAGACATTCATTAACAATTTAAATTTCTGAAACAACAGTTAATTGTCCATTTTCTACTGTTTTCCAGTAGGAAAATTCATCCAGAAGTTGAAAAATGGCTATTTCTTATGGGAACCTGTTCATTTTGTGAGGAGCTGTTGTGCAGTGGATACCTCTAAGTACTAAGGAGAGATGAAAAAAGAGATAGGAGGAGGTTAAGAAATGAGAGCAGATTCTTCTGAGGTTAGGAAATACTATGAATACTATTGACCTTCCACCCAAACCAGAAACAAAATAGGCAAGGGTGTCTTTCATGGAAGTGCATGACAGTCCATGGAAGTCCACTCTGCTGGATAATCTAGTTTCATGTGAGAGCAGTTGTTCTTAGGGTACCCAGGGATGGGGAGCAGAGTGAATCCCCCATAACCCCAGGGGAAGTGGCCAGTGACTGCTACACCAGTCAGACACACACAGGTGTCTGGAGACAGAGGAGATCCAGCCAAGGCCACTGAGGGAGCTGGCAGAGGTGCTCACCGAGCCACTTTCCATCATTTATCAGCAGTCCTGACTCACTGTGGAGGTCCCAGTTGATTTTAGGTTTGCAAATGTGGCACCCATCTACAGAAAGAGATGGAAGGAGGATTTGGCGGAACCTTTGCTCTCCCTAAAACTCCCTAAAAAGAGGTTATAGCCGGGTGGGTGTTGGTCTCTTCACCCAGGTAAAAAGCGATAGAAGAAGAGGAAACAACTTCAAGTTGCACCAGGGGAGGTTTAAAATGGATATTGAGAAAATTTCTTCATGAAAAGGGTGGTCAAGCCTTGAAAGAGGCTGTTCAGGGCAGTGGTGGAGCCACCATCCCTGGAGGGATTTAAAAGATGTGTAGATGTGTAACTTAGGGATGTGTTTTAGTGGGACTTGGCAGCTTTAGGACTTGGTGATCTTAAAGGTCTTTTCCAACCTAAATGATTCAATGAAGTCCACAGGGTCTGGAGAGGTTTCATGTGAAGTGGATCAGAAAACTGATTAAGCCAATCCAGGGCAAAATCTCATTTCCAGGGCAGACGGATCAGCATGGTACAATGCATTTCAGCTATGCCAACAGGTGTGTACAAGAAAAAGAATTCTTTCTTCAGAAGAGGTTTCTAGGTGCACAGTCTGGACCAAATTCTGACTAAAAGTTACTGTGACCATTTCCTGGCATGTCGCTCTTAGCCCTTTGCTGTTGCATAATCATTTAAATAGATACAAACACACATAATCATCATTTACTCTGTGGTTTGTCAATACTAAATTCAGTCACTGTTGAATGCTAACAACAAAAGTGCTGTCATAGAAGAAGTGAATTCTAGGGAAGTTGGACAACAGCTGTATTTACACAAGACAGTAGTAACTACGCTGTTGAAGAAAATGATTGAAAAGCACCAGAACAGGGCCCTGTTGTGCTGGGTGTTGCACAGGTGTGTGACTGAGGAACTCCTGTCTGAAGCCTTCTTAGTGCAAGAGCAAAGAAATGGCCATTTGTCAGACACAAGAAGTGATTTTAAGGGGGTGCCCATGACCACAGAGATGGACAGACAGCATCTGGACCTGAGAGGGGATCTGGAGGACAGATCAGAGTCCTGCTCGTGCCACTGATCGTGGAATCATAGATATCCTACGTTTGAAGGGACCCATAAGGATCACTGAAGTCAAACTCCTGGTCCCACACAATAATCCCATCATGTGCCTGAGAGTGTTGTCCAAATTCTCCTTGAGCTCTGGCAGTCAAAATTAAAATATGTCATAGTTTTTGGCTCTTAAAAGGTGGTCAGTGCCACTTAGGGCAAATCCAGTAGTCTCACTGGCTGGGCAGGTCTTCCTGGTGTTGTGTTTAAGAGTTTGTCTCCTTCTTCCACAGATCAGACCCCATGGCTCTGGACTGAAGGATGGAGCTCTGACTCTGTGGACCTTCTCGGTGGGTCTGGAAGGAGAGCTGTTCTCCATCCAACTCTGTCCCTGACCTCAGCAGTGCAGGTGGAGGAGCAGAATTTCCACGCAAGCCACCAGGGCTTTGTGTCCCATCCCAGCAGTTGGAAGGTCTCCAGTCCAACCTATGCCTTGGAGCAGGACAGCCCCAACACTGAATCAGGCTGGCTACAACTGCTGAGCTGAACTTAAAAACCCTCCAAGAGTGGAGACCTGCTGCCTCTCCCATGACTTGGCCCAGGGCTGTTCCATTCTCCTGGGGAGGAAAGTTTACCTAAAGGCCATCCTGGACCTCCTGAGCCTGAGTCTGTGGCTCCTGCCCCAGTTTCTTCACCTCATGTTATTGAGAAGGGCTTGTTGAGGAATATGTTCAGTGCAGAAGCTCGATGTACAAGTTGAGCTCTGGGAACTGGAGCCTGAGCCCGAGGCAAGAGGCCAATGGTCCTGGACTTTTCTGTGCTTGGACTGTGAGGGGATAAAAGCCCAGGAGTTTCTTTGTTCAGGGTCCCTCCTCAGAGGCACCATCTTGTTATTTTGGTATTGCACCATGATTAAATTATTTTAAGGATCAGGACGTCTGAGACTCTGCTATGGGAAACCTGAGGCTGAGCCACTGAGGAAACCAGGTCTGACTGTGTGAGTGTGGAGGCCTTGGTCCCAGCTCAGGTGGTGTGACAGTGACTGCCAGGGTGGCTCCTGGATGCTCAGACAGGAAAGATTCCTTAACAAGTTTGACTCCAATGCCTTTTTAATTCCCTCTCAAAATCATAGAATCAATTATGTTAGAAAAGACATTTAAAATTGTGTCCAATTAGAAACCAAACCATAAAGTAATTGTTGGCTGTTATCATGTCACCTCTTCACCAGGTGAGCCCAGCCCAGCTCCCTCAACCTCCCTTAGCTGGTTTCATACCTCAGGTTCCTGACCATCTTGGTCACTCTTCACTGGCCCCTCTCTGGTTTTCCCACCTCCTCTTGACGTAAGAGTCCAATACCAGAAGCAGTGTTGCAGGTGTGGCCTCTGTTGACCCCCTCCAAGGATCCAGTTTCCAAGGTTCCCATGGATTTATTTCCTGCCATTTTGCATAACATCTGCCCTCCTTCCCCTCCCCAGTTTTGTGTCTTATGCACATTTGCAGATGGTGACTCTGTCTGATAGCCCAGATACTGAATGATGTGATCCCAAATTTTACCCTAGGGTGGACATCCATTGCCAGTCCCAAAACAGACTCACTGCCATTTGAGCCTACCTTCAACTCCCAAAGAGCTGCTGGTGTTTGCCCAGCCCGTTCTGACTCAGCTGCCAAGTGAAAATACTCTGAGACACCATTTTGTGTCACCTTCTTCAGCAGAATCCCCGACACACCTAAATGAACAAGAGTGCTCTGCCCTTGCACTCGCTCTGTACAGTCCCCATGAGCATCACTTTAGCTCCTGACAGTGGATTTCACAGAATCCCAGACTGGGTCAGGTTGGAAAAGACCACAGAGGCTCATCTGGTCCCACCTCCCTGCTCCAGCAGGGCCATCCCAGAGCACAGGGCACAGGCGTGTGTCCAGACAGTTCTGCAGTATCTTCAGTGAGGAGACTCCACAGCCCTCTCTGGACAATCTGTGCAGGGCTGGGGCACTGCCCAGGGAAGAAGTTCTGCCTCCTGTGCAGGGGGAACTTCCCGGGATCAGCCCCTGCCCGTTCCTGTGGAGCCATTCCAGGCCCCAGGGAGCAGAGCTGGGCCCTGCTCTGCCCCTCCCCGCACACGGGGACACCCAGGGGTGAGGGCCCCTCTCGGCTGGGGCTGCTCTGGGGCCTGCACAGCCCCGGCTCCCTCAGCCTTTCCTGGGCACGGAGAGGCTCCAGGCCCTTCATCATCTCTGCANTCATCATCTGCCTCTCCTGGACCTGCTCCAGGAGCTCCATCTTCCTCTTGTACTGAGGAGCCCAAATTCAGATCATTTGGATTTGGGATGCTTTTCACTGTGAGTAACTGGTGTTATCCTATTTTCCTAAGTAGAACTACCCACTGGTTTATTGCAGATGTGCAAAATACTTTTTCTTTCCTTGAAATTCTGTTCTGGGGGTGAATTTAGTATTTGTAGAGTGCAGTATTGTCCTGTGATTTAGTGTTTTCAAAGTGGTGCTTGTGCTAATCCAAGTTCAGCCACAGTCTTCCTGCTCCCCTACAAAGCCAACAAAAAACACTCCAAAGTTTTTTTCAATTTAAGTGTTTTCTCAAGAAAATACATATTCACGGTAGTTTGATATACCAGCTCACATGGGCAAATGTAATTGCATAAAAACGCAAATGAGAATATTTGCACCAGTAATTAGGACATGTTTGTTTTTCACAAGTGTTTATTTTGAAGGAAGTGTTTTTCTACCAAATATTCACATATAAAAGAAGTCATGAAAGCAAACAAAATGGTTCATGAGGATTAGTCTGAAAGAAGATTTCCCTGTGTGCCTGTAATATTTCCACTCACCTCTCGTTGCTATGTAGCCAGTCATCTGCAAAACCTGATGAGCTCTGACAAGGTCTTTCCAAGTCTGCAGGATCATCTGGAGCACGGATGGAGGCATTACTGCAGGTTCCCTAAAGCACTGAGCTTCTGCCAGTAATTAACAATATAAGAAATAAGAATATTAATTATAATAAAATAATCCTTGCTCAACATGAGACCCTGAGTCTGGGCTGACACCTGTTCATTATCCCCAAGACGCCGTTCCCAGTTAATGCTGCCTGAGCCCATTAAGTTGGATCCAAAGGGCAGGGCACTCCTGTGTGTCTTACAAACCCAGGAGACTGACAGCAAAGATGCTGCTGAAGGCTTTTGTGCCACGTCACAGCGTTCCTTGATTCCAGAGCTTCTTGCCATGTTTCTCCCACTCCATATGGGAGTACAGCTCGTCCCTCGTGGCACAGCTCTGTGCCCATGGAGCCAGTGGGGCTGCTTCCAGGGTGGCCACGCGCTCACCTGCACTTCTGAGGGCTCAAATAGTGTGTCAGGGTGTCAGCTGGGTTCTACTGTGCTGTACTCTCTTCTACTGTACTCTTCCAGATGAAAGAGGTTCTTTCCACACGTATTTTCTTCTTCCTTCAAGGTGATCAGGAGAAGCACAAATGGATCTTTGTTCAGGATTTAACAACCTCACGATTCTTTTACCACTGTGGGTTTCTGAGTCATGTAGGTTGGATTTTCAGACCTGATCAAAGCAGACACTGGCCAGGTGTCTGTGGGAGCTGTTCCTCAGTCCTCTGAGGTCTTTAAAAACCCAAAATGACAGCAGAATTACCAAGTACTGGTGCAGTGGGTTTGTCCCCTTAAGATGATGTGATACAATCATTGAATTCCTCCTGGTCTTCCCCGCAAGGGCCACACTCCACCTCCCACTGCTGCCTTCCCAGACAGTGCAGGAGCTCCTGAATACACAGAGGAGCAACTCCAGCCTTCAGCTGAAGCTGCTGAGTATGGGCACAACCACAACAGGTTACTCCAACAATTAAAAAGGGCTCTTAGCAGTGGTGTGAGAACCTGGAGGATGCAAGAAAGGTTCAGCATGGGTCCTGCAACTGGAAGATGAGAAGGAATGGGAGAACCTGACCTGAGGATGAACTGAGGACTAACTTGGTCCAGAGGTATTTCAGCAAGTGGTTTGGATGAGGGCTGAGGAAGAGGCTCTGAAGGAGAGATGGAAGCTGGGGTCTGTGGGACTACAGTTTCCTGGCAGCAGTAGGGGAAGAGCACAAGGGGGAGGGACCATCATGATACTGACATTTCAAGAAGAGGAATATCAACAATTTTTGACTCTGATGGTATTCACGAAGTCTTATCAGGCAGTGGTTCCAAATGGAAAGTGTCCAGATAAAGTTTGCTAGAGTGATTCAGGGCCTAGGAAAGCTCACTTACAGTGGTGTTACAACTGCTCAACCAAATCATTTCAATAAAGAAATGAGAGAGATACAGCTCAGAACAAACCTAAGTGGTAAATTGACTTCCTCTGGGTTGTTAACCAGTAGTAGAATCATAACAGGATCTACTGAGCAGGAGTTACAGCAAGGCAAAGTCAACCTGGAAATAATTGTTAAAGCAACCAAGCCCTGGTCAATTCATTATGTCTGAGCTCAGCCTGAGGACATGGCTCTCAAATCTGTTCTGATGTCTCTTGCCCAAATATCTGGTTGGATTCAAAGGGAGCAGAATCCAGCCTGGCCCTTTGGATTCACTGCTCCTGCTATGCAGCTGCTCAGATGGGCCTGGAGAAGCTTTGCATCCCTATGGCAATATAACTCGTAGAGTCTGGCCTTTATAATGAAAAGCAAGTGAATGCTAACAGAGATGTCTCTATGCCCAGGTGCAGTATATTCTCCGGGTGCAGAAATATTCCCAAGGCACCACAGTCGTGGTGCACCCGAGAAGCTCCCGGCTGCCCGAGGTCTCGCTGTTCCCTCCTGGCCCCCCTGCCCCTGACATTCAGGGGTCAGTGGGTGCTGCAGCTCCCCTCGCTGTGCCAGCTCCACTGCTCTCCTGAGCCCCTGGAGCAGCTCCCCACAGTAGAAATCACAGGCGATCCACTCCAGTGGCCTGCCCAAATGAGAGCAAAGCCCGGCCAACACGACACGCCTGAAGGCCAGGGGAGATGGAGGCAGCCTGGCGTGACCTGTGCCTGCTGTCACCCCTGCTGCCCCTTCCCAAGGAGCTTGGCTGGTGTGCCAAGACCTCCACCGAAGAGGCAAAGTCCTTGTGCTGTTCCCGCAGTCCAAGGTCATGGATTAATGGGAGTTACTGAAGTTTACTTGACTCGATGCCCTTTCCAAAGTAAACCACCTTTACACAACAAGAAGTTGTGGGTTTGGGGCCATTAAGGGTTTTAGGAATTGCCAATATCCTCTGCTAATGCCATCAGCAACTCGCAGCTCATCCGAAAGCTGCTCCAGGAGAACGGCCTGGGCTCAGCAGGGTGAACTGGAGATCTGTGCCCTACTTAGCTGGTGTCTATCTGTCAGTAAGTGGGGCACTCAATAACCTGAGATCTAGATCTGACAGCCTTCAGATCCTGTATGGAGAGATGTCAATCATTCTGGCTTACATTAAACATCTTCCCAGGCATCTGGACAATATTATAATATCCCATCAGTGCCAAATTACAAACATGAACCACACACACTAATCTCTTGATTCTGGCTTATTTCCCTTTCAGACAGTCCATGAAAGAAGGAAAAAAATGTCTTTTGTCAGCATAAGAAAATTATAAACCACATGAGAGGGAGGGTGGAGCCATCACCCCATGTCTCTCCTGAGCCAGCTATGGATTTTTGCAATAGATTTAGTGTTCATGACCATTTTCACTCTCTGCTCTGGTAATAATCAGAGTGAAGACACCCAATAACCAGTAAATGGAATTACAAGAGGAAATTCTTTGATGTTTTTTGTGTGCTTCTCAGTTTGCTCTGTGACAGTCCCACTTGCTCAGAGCTGGACCTGCAGCCCAAGAGGGACAGGGCAGTGACCACAGACAGAGCACTGACCACCACCTTGTCCTGCTCTGGGGCAGCAGTGGGAGCTCCTCTCCTTTCCTAAGTGGAAATCACTTAGAAGCTCTGACCAACTAACAGGCAACTTTTACATCTTAAATTACCTTTTCTTCTGACAGTGAGTGTAGTGAAAGTGAACATTTTCCTGACAGTCCTGGGGATGGGATTCTTTGAACATAAAACATGCTGGGTGAGTCCCCCCTTTTCTCTACACAGCTCTGCTCCCAGGCCAGGAGCCCAGGGCAGCACAGAGGTGTGAATGTCCTTGGAGGTACCCACAGCTCCACCTCTTCTCAGACGAGGACAGAGTTACTTGAGCACAGAACACAACAGGAGTCTTCTTGCACACCTTAAGGACATGGGAGAGCTTGGCAGCGTTTTCTGAGAGATGCTCATCATCCCCAGGGGCTCAGGCAAACCCAGCTATCTCTTTGGGAAACTTCTCCAAGGAGCAGCTTCTGTCTCACGGAGCACCAGAAATTGCCCACTGTGGATCACAGTCCAAACAGGACCCAACAGGAGGAGCTGGACAGGCCCTTCCCAAGGAGAATGTCAGAAAACCATAGGCTTGAGCCCTGCTATGTCTCTTCTGCCACAATGACCTTGAGGTGACCTTGCTTCCCAGTGTGAGAGTAGCAGCAGAAGTGGTTTCAGTCCACTGCATCTGGAATGGACTGGGCAGTTTGCCAAGTGAATATCTGCTGGGTTAATCACTGTGCAAATCTAATCAGGAACTGGAATGTGCCAGGCTCATTACTGAAATTAAATTCACCTCCAATTAAAGAGAGAGCTACAAGCTTCCATCATGCAGAGGCACCCCCAGGCTGCCCCTCCCAAAACCAACATCAAATCCAGTCCTGCTGAACTTGGGTTTGCTGAGCACTGGAGGTATTTCCAGGTGTGAGGAAGTGAACTGCTGCTTGTGATTTCCCCCAAGGCTCTCTAAGGAGTTTACTGATGCCTTTAATAAGTCACCTTGCAAGTCAGGAGTAACTTTAATGGTAGGATTTCCAAGAAAAATCTGGGGACACAGTAACTGGAACACTTCCCATGGCAGGATCGTTCCTGTGGTCTGTGAGCACTTTTACAAATTCTCACCTTCACATGCCAAATCTTTCCTTGGGACCTACGTACCTTATATCTGCACTGTGGAGTCCAAATTAAGAAATTAAGTTTGTGCTGAGAACAGCAAGGCTGCAAAGTCAAGCAGGTAAAGTACAGAAAAGTTGTTCAAGCTTCATTTGCCCCTTTGGCTTCTTCATTAGACTTGCACAGCCTAATCACATCATCACTACACATCACATCATCTCTTCCTCCATCTGTGATTCATCTGGGCATTATCTGATTTCAGGGAAAAACTTTTAATATCTTAGGTCTAAATATGTGCCTGTAACTGAAATGCAGCTCTGAAGACTTGGCAGGACTACAGATGTAATTCCTGACCTTCTTTTCTCCTCCAGTACTGAAAGACAAAACAATCCACAAAGATTAGGGCTTGGCTTTCACCTGGAGATGGCCAACATGGATGCAAAACTTGAAGGCTCCCTGTACACATGTCCTTGGTTCACTCACACCTTCTGCTGTATACTCTAAACATCACAAGTATTTCCAAAAATATAGCTGGGGTCCAAACTCCCCCATCCTCATGGACAGAAACCAGCACTAGATAATAGGATAAAGAACCACAGACAGGTTCAGGTTGGAAGGGACCACAGTGGATCATCTGGTCCCACCTCCCTGCTCCAGCAGGGCCATCCCAGAGCACAGGGCACAGGCGTGTGTCCAGACAGTTCTGCAGTATCTTCAGTGAGGAGACTCCACAGCCCTCTCTGGACAATCTGTCCAGGGCTGGGGCACTGCCCAGGGAAGAAGTTCTGCCTCCTGTGCAGGGGGAACTTCCCGGGATCAGCCCCTGCCCGTTCCTGTGGAGCCATTCCAGGCCCCAGGGAGCAGAGCCCGGGCCCTGCTCTGCCCCTCCCTGCACACGGGGACACCCAGGGGTGAGGGCCCCTCTCGGCTGGGGCTGCTCTGGAGCCTGCACAGCCCCGGCTCCCTCAGCCTTTCCTTGTAGGAGAGATGCTCCAGTCCCTTATTCTGCCCGAGCCACTTCCTTACAACCAGAAGAGCTGGAAGCTACAAGGATTATTCTGCCAGAAGCCAGAAGGATTATTGTGCCATCTTGTTGCAGAGTTTTAGTTGCAAAGCCTTGCTTTGGCATTGCCATGTCCCTCTGACCTGGCAGGGTGCATCACCTCTGTGGTTTACACGTGCCTGGCCTGGCAGGCCCTGCACAAGCAGAACAGAAGGTGCCCATTGCTGGCAGCATTTGATCAATGAAATCTCTGAAATCTTTCCGCCTTGGAACTTGGCTCCTTGAGGACCTGGCTCATGACACTATTCATTTGCAACCTCAGGTGTGTCCAATATCTCTGGATTAGCTTCCAGATGGCCGAGGAAATGTATTTGTCTGCCCAGAGAGGAATTAGTGGCAGGTTGGAGCTGAGTCCTATCCTGTCCCCGTGCCTGCAGTGTCCTGCACGCTATTCCAAGAGTTAAGGAGAAGAGATGGCCAAGGGCTCCTGGGCAGACACCAGGCTGGGTCACAACCACCTCCTGCCTGCTGCACCTCTCCTTCACCTGTCAACAAAACTGGTGAGGAATATCCTGGGGGATTTCTATAGCAAGTCACTGGTTGGTACCTACTGTGGTGGGAAGTTTCACCCATGATGGCCCTCACAGCACGTGATTGCTCTCAGCATCACTTGTTCTTAGTCTGTGTCTTGTTCAACTTGTCCATGTTCTCAGCTCAGGCCCACATCTCAAACTCCCAGACACATGGGCCAGGGGCTTTATTTTCCCCTCTCAGCAGGCCCTGCAATGCTAATTCCAGAAAGTCTGCAGAAGGAGAAATTTTCAAATGCCTTGAATGTTCCTGCCAAACTCCTCCCTTCTTCCCTCTCTGTCCCTTTGCAGAGGATACTCCTGTGTGACTCTGGCATGAGGACAGCCAAAATCTTGGGCCAAAATCTCTTCTCTGACCTGTGTCCCTGCAGGGAAACTGCTGGGAGCCATTCCCTGCCACCTGCAACTACCCTTCACTCTCCAGAGGACCATCTTGGACCAACTGCTGGTTCTGAGGCTGCAGGAGCTCCTGAGGTCCACCTCCCACATGAAATAACTTCCCCATCACCTCGGGGCCTCCTGGTATTCCCTCTGCTCCAGATCCCTGAGAGAGTCTAATGCAGTGGATGTCACTGAAACCACCTGCTCTGCCTGCAGAGCTGCCCTGGAGAGTGTGAACCATCCCTTCTCCATGGGGCTCATGCCTCTGATCGGCATTAGTTTCCAGAATGACAACTGTCCCAATTTAGGATGCAGCCAGCTCTTCCCAGCCCTGTGAAGCACTCTGTTGGTTCTGTTTATTCTGGATCAAATTTCACTTGTAGGTCCTACTCTGGCCGTGTGAGAGCTTTTGTCTGTTGCCATCTGATGCATAGAAGTTCCCCGCCCAAAATTCACCAAACAGCTCTAGGGGGTACAGCTGGGATGTCAGGCTGTCTGTCCTGGGGTCTGTGTCAGGGTCTGGCTCTGCTTTCAACATTTACACCAAGGCCTTTTGCCTAAGCTCATGACAGAAATTCAGCAGCTGGGCGAGGTCATGGGCAGGTGTAGGACTGAGTCCTGGTCTCCTTATTCCTGTTGAGTTATATCACATTTCATAAGCACCCTATTGAGATCATTTGGAGTCACAACAGAAAACAATTCAAAGCCAGAGCTAGAGGATCAGATCTGACCTTTAAATAGTTTTTATGCTTTGTGGTATAAAGATGTGATTCGTGTTTGCCATTCTAGGATCTATTTGACAGCTTGCCTTCCTTCCTTCCTTACTTCTCCACTTAAATTTCACATCACTCTCCTGGGGTTTAGGCCCTTTGCCTATGAGTGATGTTCCCATCAGTGTGTGGGTCTCTCTCTGGAGTGTTCTCTCTGCCTCTTCCAACCTATGCTTGCTGTCTGATGGTTTCACTGAGGATCTCTTTGTGGGGGACCTTTAGATAAAAGTACCTGCAGGTTCTATTCTGAGCTCCAAGATTAATTGGCCACACTGCCTTTCTCTAGCCCCAAATCCCAATGCCATTCTTCCCTAAAGCCAGTTCCTCTGGGTTATTTAGCACTGAGCCTCAGTAGCTTCTTCCCTTGTGTGCTCTGGGAGGCTTTTCAAATGTAGAGACACTAATTCCTGCTGGTCTCTGGAATTCTGGAGACCTCCATCCTGACTGGTTATTGCACTTGGTCACCTGTTGGATCGTCTCCAGCTTTCAATCCTAAACCCAGGCCCCACACAGCCACTGTAAATGTCACATCTCCTGGGGGCAGGTGCTCATCTGCTTCATGAGCTGGTGTCTCAGTTGCGCTGTGGAGCTCTCAAGGAGCTGCTGTTGGGACAGCTGGAGCGAGGGGCAGGGCTGCTCCTGCTCCCTGCCTTACCCTGAAGCTCTGCTCCTCCGCAGTCGCTGGGACTGCCCAGGAACTGGAAGCACAAGGAGCAGCAAGGCAGCGTCGGGTGAACTCCTTCCACGTGTCAGCAAATCACCACTCAAAGAGCAAAGCTGCTCCAGGGCTGCCAGGGGAGTCTGGAGTGCAGGTTTGAGGTAGAACCCGATGAGCCCTCCAGGCTGCGAGGGATGCAAAGCCCTTGTTAAGGAGCAGAGAGCTCAGCACTGCCCCAAGGGTTAATTAGCAGCGTCCTTTGCCTTTGGAGGGGTTCATCTAAGCACTTCCTCGTGGAGGGACAGCCGTCTTTGTTGCCTGGATACTGCCTTGCCAGGGCTTTGAGGAAGATACCTGGAGCTTCATTAGAAGAGGATGTTAGTGGGATTTTCAGGTTTAGCTGCACTATGTAAATTATTACCTGGGGCGGCCCTGAGGCAAAGTGGCTGCCGATTACTATCAGCCACACATCACATCCATGCTCTGACAAGACAAATAAGGGTAATTGTCTCTCTCCCCTTAATCAGGGGGATGTGATTAGCTGGAGCAGGCCTTGGCCAGGTGCTCACCAGCATTACTGGGCTCAGCAACCTGAGCATCCCTGCAGAGCCAGGTTGGGCAGTGAGGACCGGCCAGGTCCAACACCCTTCAGCTGTGGGAACTGAACAGCAAACAAGCAGCTGTTTCTCATGGCTTAGAGGAAGGTTGCAGAGAGCAATCATTAGAAAATAAAGAAGACCTGATGAAATAGTGGTTTGTTCCTGTTTTTTCCCATGTTACCTGGGCTGTATCTATGCTGGAAGGTTGCTCCTGAAGCAGGGGCACTGAAAGTCCAACTCCTGAATCCTTGAGCCAAATGCTAATCAGGTGCTTTGTGGGACCATCTCTTCCACTCTGATATCTAACAAATATCTGAGAGAATTATTTAAATGGAAAGCCAACTTTGGCAGGTGATGGTATAGGCAATGACTCCCCTTCACACTCCCTGTGGCTCCCAGCAAGACCAGCACAAGCCAAGGGACATCCCAGCATCTCTGCATGAAGAGATGGAGGAAAGAAAGACAAAATTTGATGGCTGTGGACTCACGGCTTTATAAAACCAGCTCCTTAAAGTACTGAGTAAAAGGCTGGTCCTACACACATAACTACACACAGTGTAGTTATAGGAGCCAGACATAAAGGAGCCCTGAGCTGCTGGACCCAGAGTAGCAGCAACATCAGCATGAGTGCAGATCCTTGACACCAAAGCAGGGTGTGCTGTGCTGGTGTCAGGGACATCTGCCACAAGTGTCATGTCATCTGCCTCCACGGGGTCCATCTGGGAACACTTCATCCCCACCGTGTTCACCCCACCAAGGGAGCAGCAGCTGCTTTCACTTGGCAATGCCCCTGTCAGGGCCTGGAGCCAGCCCAGGGCTTGAGGGATCAAGGGAAAAGGGAGCATCTCATGCATCTCTTATTAGGCCTGTTTGGAAGGGAGAATGCTTGGAGTTGCA
The DNA here is from genome assembly GCA_013400975.1 of Atrichornis clamosus. Lineage (NCBI taxonomy): Eukaryota > Metazoa > Chordata > Aves > Passeriformes > Menuridae > Atrichornis > Atrichornis clamosus. The sequence continues at coordinate 49,930 of WBMZ01005724.1, forward strand.
GGGATGGCCTTGCTTGTCATGTACCTCTAGCCATGGGGCTGTGAAGTTACCCTGCAGTCACCTCTCCAGTCTGAGGTGTATTGGATATTGCTGATGCAAAGTGAAGGATCCCAAAGGAATCACTACAAAGGACTGGGAAGGACTTGCACCCAGTCTGGGAAATGGAGCTCAGGAACAGATCTGTGGAAACACAGATTTTCTGAAGTAGGAGATGTATGTCCTTGGTGCCTTTGTCTCACATCACCTCTCCATCATGCTCTCTGCACCTATGGTGAGTCAGATGCCCTGGGAGATTTTCCACAAGTTATGGAGCAGAAGGACATCTTCCTCCTCCTTGTCCTTCTATTTAAAGGGTAAAACTCCTGTTAAACTGGGCCTGAGTTCCCTGGAACCTCCCACACTCTCCAGTCACCACTTCTGCTCACCACATGACCTAAAGTCAGACAAAATGACATTAAGCAGAGCCATCAGCAAAGTAAACAACCAGCCACACTTTTCCTTGCTTTCCACTGGTGCCTGTGCCAGGCAGGACACTGCAGCCTGCTGGGGTCTGCCCTGTTGTGGGTCTGAGCAGGGGCAGGAAATGAGGGGAATGGAGCAACAGCCTTTTAATGGGAAGTCAGCACAGATAATTGGGATGGTTCATGTTTGCATTAGAACAGAGAGTGCTGTGCAGCTGCTGTGCCAGAGCATTTGGAAGCTCCTCCAGGTCTGGGAGTGAGGAATGGTCTGTCCTGGCTCTGCCAAACCCTTGCTCGGGCATCCTGAGGTGGGGAGTCCCTGCTGAGTGTGGGATTGCCTGCAAGTCAGCCCTGATGGCCTCGAGTCACATCTGGGGCAGCTGCTGGTGGAGGGTTTGCTGTGCCCTGCAAAGGACCTGACTTCAGAGCTCTGTTCCCCCCTGCTTGTGGGGAGCAAACCTGTGCATCCACCCTGTCACAGGGACAGCATCTGCCAAGGTGAGACTTACCTTTGCCAGGTGACCTTCACTCAAGTGCCTCCCAAAGGTGCAAAACATTTCTGAGTGTAAAGAAGAGTGAAAGCCCCTCCAAGATCTAATGAGAACCTGGGACATCTTCCCACACTGGTTCCTTTGCTGCTGCCCCTGAGGCACAACCACAGGGGCTTGTGCTGTCCAGCAGGGATGGTGACAGCTTGGGTCCAGCTGGGATGGCTTCCATTGTGAAAACCTGGGATATTCACCTGAAGATTATGGTACTTCTGAGCACTGATTTAATAAGAAATATATCAACCACTGGAAAATGGTTTGATTTAGAGATGGAATATCTTGGTGCCAGATTTAACATTTCCTTTCTCTTGTTGCAACAGAATCATAGAATAGAATCACAGAATCATTTAGGTTGGAAAAGACCTCCAAGATCATCAACAGAATCATAGAATAGAATCACAGAATCATTTAGGTTGGAAAAGAAAAGNATCACAGAATCATTTAGGTTGGAAAAGACTTCCAAGATCATCAAGTCCAACCTGTGCCCGATCCCCACCTTGTCAACCAGACCAGAGTGCCACATCCAGTCATTCCTTGAACACCTCCAGGGATGGAGACTCCACCACCTCCCTGGGCAGCCCCCTCCCATGCCTGACCACCCTTTCAGTGAATAAATTCCTCCTGATGTCCAACCTGAACCTCCCCTGGCACAGCTTGAGGTCATTTTCCATTGTCCTGTCAATGTATGTAATGTCTTCCTTAATTATGTAGCACAAGTTTCCCAAACTCCTGCACACTTGTGCTCATGTACATCTTGGTCACTGGCTTCATTAGAATATTTTGATGCAATTAGAGGCATTTCTATTCCTTTTCCCTGGAATAGGAAACACTTCTCCCAGCGTGATCCCTGGCAAACTGGCTAGGCAGCTCGTGGTGCTTACAGCGCACGCTGATGCTGCAAGTTGTCCTTCACAGATGTGGTTGATGGTCCCATTTGCAACTTCCACCCACTGCTTTCCTCCACCTATTGATGGTGTTTTGATCTCCTACTAAAGGTTGTGCAAGAGTTTTTGCTGTGATTTGTGATTTGTTCTTGTGAACTAAGGTGCACAACTGCAGCTGTGTCTCCTCCATGCCATGAACAGTTTCTCAATTTTTTGGAGTAAGGATGTGTTTTGTAAGCGACCTGTCCCAACACCCTCCTCCTGTTTAGAGACACCATTTTGTAGTAGGGTTCTGAACGCCTGGATCAGAGGTGTCAGACTCATGAGGCAGCCAGGCCAGCTGACACCAGGATTGATGACAAAGTTACAGCTCCCCGAGTGTCCTCTCATCTGCTACACATATATCAGTTTATTCCATTTTGCTGTAACTGGACAACTCACATAATGTATGAGGCAGTGACTCATCACCAGCCCAACCTTCGTGTGCTGGGAGTTCAGCAGAGCAGAGACCTTGTCCACACCCCCATGAGAGCCAGAGCAGCTCTGATCTGGAGCCTGGAAAACAGTCTGCTTCGTCAGAGCACTGAGTGACACACACTTAACCAAATTGTTATCAATCCTTCTCAAAACCCCACCATGCAGTCTGTGAGGCCAGCCTGGGTGGCTCCCTAATTCTAGGAGAGATTTCAGAATTAGTAGAGACAAATCATAGAATCACAGAATCTTCTGATTTGGAAGTCACCCACAAGGATCACCCAGCCCAACCCCTGGCCCTGCACAGACACCCCAACAATCTCACCCTGTGCATCCCTGGCAGCGCTGTCCAAAGGCTCCTGGAGCTCTGGCAGCCTCGGGGCCGTGCCCATTCCCTGGGGAGCCTGGGCAGTGCCCAGCCCCCTCTGGGGGCAGAACCTTTTCCTGCTCTCCAGCCTGACCCTGCCCTGGCCCAGCTCCAGCCGTTCCCTGGCTCCTGTCCCTGTCCCAGGGAGCAGAGATGGGAGCTGCCCCTCGGGAGGAGCTGCAGATCCCTGAGCTCTGCCCTCAGCCTGCTCTGCCCCAGCTGAACACTCCCAGTGCCCTCAGCTGCTCCTTGTGTGGCTTCTGACAAAACATGAAAGCAAGGGAAGAAGAAAGACTCCTGGAAAACTGTAAGTCAGAGAGCTGACTGTGTGAGAAAGAAAAGATGACCTGGTATCTAGGAATTACCCAACCTCACAGTCCAGAGGACTCTGGGCCAGAACATCAAACTGTCCTGCCACATTCCAACACTGCTTTGCAGCAGGGTTGCAGCATCCCCAGCACCTCAGGGCTCAGCAACCACAGGGCACAGAAGATGGGGGGCTCTGGTCACCCCAGGAGGTGCCAGCAGTGCTGGGCAGAGCTGCCCCCAGCCCCGTGCTGAGCTGTGCTGATGTGCTCACCGCACACAGCACCAGAATCAGACTGGAGCAAGAGAGTGGTTATTTTGGCACACATCGTGTCCTCAGGGCAGAAATAAAAAATACTTTGGATAAGTGTCCTTTCATTTTTAGAGCCTGGCACAGACACACACAACACCTTTCAGCACCTGGTGGAAGTGGTTTTGTTTAACTGCCTGTGGTGAGAAGGAGACTTCCAGTTCCAGCCTGTTACTGAACAAACCAAGTCCCAGCCTGTTAGCAGCTGAGACAGGAGATTCCAGATGCAGTGTGGCCATTGTCCTGCAGCCCCTTGCTCTGGCAGTGCTGCCCACGGTGCCCCAAAGCAAGGGAAAAGCTCATGCTCTTGCTGTCCCTCCAGCACCAGGCAGTGGTGCCTGATGAGGGTTAACTGGGATGAGCCTCCTTTCCCCCCTGGTGCTGATGGATATTCCGTGGCCGTGGCCGATGGATATTCCAGGTGGAACACCAGGACACGGTTGTCACCTCCGTGTGAACGCGGTCCCCGCAGGGACGGGAGCGCAGCCCGGGTTAGAAGTTGCCTCCCTCTTGTGGTGGCTGCGCTGCTCCCGAGTCACACGGGTTCAAACACCGGGGGATCTCTGGTGCCTGGCCTTCCACAGAGCATCAGAGGAGGAGAGTGGCAGCCCTGGGAAGGTGGGAGTTGCAGGAGCAGTTGCTGACAAGAAGCATAAATCCTTCAGTGATCCCTGCTCAGCTGATGCTAGGGATGGCACTTATGAGCTCTGGGAGATGTACCCGGAGGACTCAAACCCAGCTGGAAGAAGCAGGTGAGAGGAGCCCAGTTTAAATGCTGGCAGCAGAAAAAGAAATAGATCAGACCAAAAAATAGATAGGAGATTGAATGTGCAATCTTGGGGTGACGATCATAGAATAGAATATCCTGAGCTGGAAGGGACCCCCAGGGAGCATCCAGCCCAACCCCTGGCCCTGCGCAGACACCCCAACAATCCCACCCTGTGCATCCCTGGCAGCGTTGTCCAAAGGCTCCTGGAGCTCTGGCAGGCTTGGGGCCGTGCCCATTCCCTGGGGAGCCTGGTCAGTGCCCAGCCCCCTCTGGGGGAAGAACCTTTTCCTGCTCTCCAGCCTGACCCTGCCCTGGCACAGCTCCAGCCCTTCCCTGGCTCCTGTCCCTGTCCCAGGGAGCAGAGATGGGAGCTGCCCCTCGGGAGGAGCTGCAGACCCCTGAGCTCTGCCCTCAGCCTGCTCTGCCCCAGCTGAACACTCCCAGTGCCCTCAGCTGCTCCTCCTGGGGCCCGTCCTGACCCTTCCCCATGCCGGTGTCCCTCCTTTGGACACTCTCCGACAGCTTTAGACCCTTCTGATATTGTGATGCCCAAAATTGCCCCCAGGACACAAGGTGAGGCTGCACCAACACAGAGGATGACCTCCAGAAGTCAAAGGAGTCTGAACATCCCCTTCAGCTGCAGATCCTTGTGGAAATGCAGGGGCCATTAAATGTCTGCACAAAGGCAGACACCCAAGGAAGGCAGTACCATCATACCTGACAGGTGCTGCACTGAGAGCAGCAATGCTCAGGAGTGCACTTCAGAGGAGATCACAGAACAGGGCAAGCAAAACTGGCCACAGTTTGGCAAAAAACTCAAGCCAGACCTGCACTATATTAACTGTGGAGCTGAATGTCCCTGAAATGTGTCCTGCAAACATGGAATTCTGCAACAACTGCCACAGAAAGGAGCATTAGGTGAATATATGCAAAGTTATCAAGGCTGTGTACTCACACACGGTGACAATGCAGAGAGCAGGGGAAAACTTCAGTGTAACAATGTCCTAAACTAAGGAAAGAAAATATTGGAGGAATTAAACAGTAACACACACAAACTCAAACTCAATCAGGGCACTCAGGTGATGTGCAGGCAGAGCCAGACAACCCACAAGAGAGAGAATATGAGTCAGAGAGCAAAGCAAAACGCTGAAATACCAAGTCTTAGGGAAAACAGAGAAGTTTCCAGTGCAAAATGTGTGTTTATGAGTGGTGGGCCCACTTGGATGCAGGGTCACTTCAGGGATTGGGAAGATTCAAAGCCAGGCAACTCTCAGATATTTGTTTAGTCAATGAGGCAGCTGACTGGGCTCCACCCTTTGCACTGAAGAGATCAGGTTTTGCAGGAACTAAGATGCAGAGGGGATGGCACTGTTCCAAGGCTGCTTTATGGGGGCTGGATATGTGCAGTGATGGCACTGAGAAAAGGCTGTGGCCCTCAAGAGCGACTTTGTACAGGTATCAAAAGATGCCAACTCTGGGAGCACTCAGGCTGGGAAGAGCTGCAGAACAGCAGATCAGTGCTTCAGATGTCCAGGAAGGATTCTTTTCTTATCCACGCCCCAATTACCTGACATTTGATGGGTTTCAGCATGTCCTATTCACCTGTGCTTCAAAAACAGCACCTGAGGTCTCTTTGAGAAGACTATGTTGGAAAAACAGGGAAAAGTCATGGAGAGCAATACCACGGTGTAACCAGTCATCAGCCAAGGACCTTACACACTGCAGGGAGGATAATTGTGAATTCATGCATTGCTGTACAAAGATTAATTAGTGAATTAATTACCAGCCTAGAGACTGGTAGCCATAATCACATGTAGAGTGTCATGACACGAAGCTCCCTATAAACAACGCAGAGCAGAGGACACACTCTGCCCTGAACTCAGCCTGGGCAGGAGGTGGCAGACAGGAGATCTCCACAGCTCAGCACCTGCTCAAGGAAGGAGGCTGGGTGGGAATGGCACTCCTGAGCAGGGCACAGCAGTGCCCTGTGTGCCTGCCACACTGTGCCAGTGTGTGAGTTTGTGCTGCCTGCCCTGCTGTGAGGCCTGGAGCCCAGAGTGGGCTGTGGGGGAAAACACAGCACTGTGGGAATCACAACTGATGCTTCAGCGTGACAGGAGCTGTTGGAAGCTGACCTGATGCCAGCTGAGATGGGCTGGTGGCTGGAAAGGTTGTGTTCCAATTTTTCCATAGGCCTGTGAATCAGATGGAGGAGTGGAAAGGACATGCAGAACTAGGGAAGGAATTATGTGTTGTAGAATCATGGAAGCAATTAAGATGAAACCTGTGCATGGGAAAAGTCATGAAGAGAGTGAGAAAAAGAACAATGTGGGTGCTACATTCCTGTAGGCACTGGGAAGAGGTTGAAGCCTCAGCACCAGGGACAGAGATGTAGAGAAACATCCTCATCCTCCCCTCTCTGGGTTGTACTGGCTGACTGTTGGTGGGTTCAGGTGAAAAGGTCCCATATGCTAAGCATCCACTGTGTCTTTTAAGAGCTTCTGTAGATCAGGTTGCCAGGAATGATCCTTTGATTCAAGATATTCAAACTCAAATTTCCTTCTCTGTACTCTGTCCCACCTCTTCCATTTTCGAGCCCAAGCCTGCTGTCCTACAAACCAAGTGCCCTCAGTTGTGTTTGTGGGGCAAAAGAGACAGAACTGAAGCAGCAGAGGCAGATGAGCTCCATGACTTCATTGAGAGCAGCATGGACAACGGTGTCTTCCTTGCTACTGCAGGAGTGAAGAGGGAAGAACTGGGCACAATGTGGAATCTTCCTGTGCAGGAAAGGGACTGTGCTCTAAGAAATCCAACCATATACCCTGGCACCTTCTGCATGTGAAAACCCTGCTATCCCCACCATGGGGTGAGCACCCTGAACCCTCATAGTTCCCCAATTTCATGCAGAACAGGGATCACTGGAATCTTCCTGAGTAGACTGCTAGGGAGGCAGAAGTGCTGCTCCCCTTGCTGAGCTGAGAATATCTGGGATCAGAGACAGAACCCGACAGTGTCAGTGGGGGGTTCTCAGGTTCAGTCCAGGAGCAGGTCAGCTGAACTCACTCCAGAGTTCAGCAAGGAGCAGAGTTGTTGTGATAAAGGACCTGGCCACCATCCCAGGGAGCACCTCACAGTTACCCTTTCTAAGACACAGTGGTCTCTCAATTTCATTCATTCAGCCTGATGATTTCCTTGAGGATAACACAATGAACTGGAGCCAGATTAAATTAGACAGATTTTACCTGTGCCCAGGTACTCCTCAGAGGTGAGGACTGCTTGATCACCTGTCAGCCACCACATAAGCCAGGAGTTGAGAAGTCTCAAACAGATGATGAAGAGCAGGGATTCTTGCATTACTTGTTGGCAATGAGGCCAAGGTCACCACAAACCATTTCAAATGTGCCACAACTGGGAAGCTCTTCCCAAGAAGGACTCAGCATTAACAGTATGGATTGTGGATGTGGCTTCTTGAATGCTTCCCATGAAAACACTGGGCACAGTCCAGGCAGGTGATGAGCAGCTCCACATTTCCCTGTGGTGTGCTTGGTTTGGGACCATCAGGAATGACATCACATACACAGTTCCTAGAGGTTTCATCAGTAAGGACCAAGAAACTTTGATCAAGAGTAATAACAGAGCTTCCTTTTAAGACAGACTTATGGACAGAGCACTTACATTTGTGAGTTTGAATGGTTTGAACCAGTTTCTCCAGGGATCAGCATCACCACTTTCAGTTGAAGCACACCCCAGACTGGTACCAGGGCAGTAGTTTTCACGAGTTGGTCACTGAAAATGGGCCAGTTATGGAGAAGTCATTCTACAAACCCTTCATGTGGAGGTGGAGTGACATGATCTGATGTTCTCAGCACCAGGCAGAGCAGTGTGTCAGCCTTGGCAATCAGTTATCCTGGCTTGTAAACAAGTGTGTAATCACAGCCCTCGCTGCAGCATTCATGGGGGCACACCTGGAAAGGTGTGCTCTTGAAGAAAAATCCAACGAAGAGCTTTTAGCCTGGCAGACTTTGATTGCACCTCCACAGATGTAATTATGGGATGCCTTGGTTTCATTAACCATCCTGAGGGGTTCCTGCCCTGTTTGTCCCTGGCAGTGGATGCCACATGGACAGGTCCCTCCAACCCACCTGGCAGCTCGTGACTCAGAAACAAACAAGCAGCCCTTTATTACCTCTTTTCACCCAGATGAATGAACCCTGAATCAGATGTCAATAACTGCTTGGCATTCCTGGAGATCTCGGCATGCTGGTGAGTTTATCTCCCTACAATTTCCTTGTTGAGAAAGCAACAAAGGGCCTCAGCTGCTCTGTGCAATAGGAAGCTGTGGTAGAAGTTGAGCAATCCAAGGAATGCTTGAAACACCCACTTGAGTTTTGGCGCTGAATCCTCATGTTTTGCCTTTTTTCCATGTTCTCTTGGGTAGATGTCTCAGTTTCTCAATTCCTGCCACTTGGCCTCAGTGTTTGCAGGATCCTCCTCTGCTTGCCAGGAGCCCAGTGTTGTGTTTGTGGAGCAGAGTGCACTGGATGGAAGCAGAGGAACAAGCACAGGAATGCACATGAACACATCACCAGCTGTTGCTGCAGCAGGAGAAAGGCAGGGAGGGGACTGACATTAAGTTGTTGAGACAAACACGACAACAACATCCTCTGCATGACACAGTGTCTTGGGTTCACACCTTTTACCTGCACTGCTCACTTTTGGTTCCTGAGGAGCCCTGGGAAGCACATCCATGGCTGTCCCATTGCTGCACCTTGCTCAGGAGCAACTCACCCAGCACAGGGTGACAGTCACAGGTGGCAGGTGTCTCACTGTTTGAAACCACGATCTCTGCAGAAATGGTAAATTTAAGTAGTTCGGCAGCTCCCTGCCCAGCCTGCCACGGCAGCAGCTCTCCAGCAAGGCTGTGTGTGGCTCTGCATGCTGCAGGTACCTCAGCCCAGAAACCCCCACAGGCAGAGGCTGCACCTGTAGGTGGAATTGGGGAAGGTCAGTGATTCATGTCACTGTCACCCTGCTGGCCTGCTGAGCCATCCCTGAGGCTGTTCCACCCTCCCACCTTTCCACAGGAAATGGACAGGGCACAGGGGACAGCTTGTGATGTCTCCCAGCAGTCACATTTTGAAATCAACAATCAGAGCCTAACCTGGAACTTCAGGAGTCTCCATGTGCATTTGTGCTTTTCTAACCCACGGTCTCGGCTCCAGGCCACAGTCAGGAGCAGGGCTGTGTGGTCCTGGCTCAAACCAGCCTTCACCAGCACTGGGTGTGGCCAGGGGGGACATGCCCTGGGCTGGACTGGGTCTGCCCTAACCCTGTCTTTGGTGCTGTGCAAAGGGACTCACTCCTCATGAAGGTACAGGAGAACTGACTGGTCCTAGATTCCACCTGGGAGGTTTATGAAGTTCTTTGTACCAGTGTCTAGTGGGAGCTGAGTTATTGCTGTAAGTCCTGTACATCCTTCCTCCCCTGCTGCTTTCTCAGATGAGCTCCTTTGACTGCCCATGACCAGACCATGACCATAACTGGCACCAGTGCTGGTGGAAACACCATCCACAGAGGGAATGGGAGAGCCCAGCCCTGTGCAGGCTCTGTCCTTGGGGAAAGTTGGTTGGTCATGGACATGTGTGAAGAGCTCCAGGATCAATTCCCTGCTCCCCAAGATGAGAATATCTTCTAGCTCCTGGCCTGGATGAGATGGAGAAGCTTTCTGCCCCTTTCTAACCTGCCTGTGGCCTAAAGGAGCCATGGCTGTGGCTGTATTCCTGATCTGACCAGCCTGGAGGAAATCCAGCCCTATATCTCCCTTCACAGCGAGGGGCTGCCCTTGGGTGTCAGCACCCCTGGGAGCTGGCCGAGGTGGTGAGTGTTGCACTGACACACACCACCGGCAGAAAACCCCTCAGAAGAGCACATTTTGCTGCACAAATGACTCTTTTCCTTCTCTCACAGAGCTCTGCAGGGGTTATCTCCAGCACACCGAGTGCCTGCAGCCTCTTCACATTTCCTGTTTTCATTCCAGTATCTGCAGTGCTAACATACCGCATGCCTCGAATTCCAGCCCTGACACACCAGGAAAAGGGGACAAGGGCAGATTCATGGGATTCTCAGAGTCTCTCATGCCCTTTCCCCAGCCAGGCTGGGGATACTGATAACTCCCTGACTCCTTCCTTCTTCCTTTTTTTCCTTTCTCTCTCTAATTCCCAGAGTTGCAGTTATCCCTCAGCACTTTGATGCTGCAGTATTCTGACAGGGAAGGGCACTGATTTGCCCTGTTTTCCTAAAAGCAGCAGCTGGGAAGAGTTGAATCTGAGCTGCAGGTCTATTGAGAAAGTGTGTACAAAAGATTGGTCTGTGGTCTAAGAGCTTCTGCAAAAATGTAGCAGAGCCACTATAATACCACCTCCTCCTGCAGCGGTAACTTTCTAATTCCTCCTCCTAATGGTATAAATCAGGTGTAAAACCGTTAAGCCAGAGGAAGGATTGTCTTGGCAAATATACTTGATAACGTTACTTGGAGTGCAGAGCCAGCCAGATCCATCCCTCCTGTGCCTTCCCTCAGCTCTCAGCCAGCCTGGTACACAGGACCCAAGACACACTAAACTTGGCAATTTGAGGCTTAAGGGACAAAGTCTGTTCCTTTAATTCCAGTGGTTAATTGAGGCCAGATGCTGACCGCAGAAACAGAAAGCTGTGGCCAGTCTGAGACCCAATCAATGAGCAACCACACAGGGAGGTGTTTCCAGCCCTGAGTATGGCACCTGCTGTTGGCGGACCCGCTCCCATCCCACCTGCGCTGGCGCCCACGGGAGATCACGGATCAGCCATGGCTCAGTCCATGGGCGGGCAGGACACAGACCTTCAGCTGCAGGAACTGATGGCATCACCCAAGGGATTTCTTCCCAAAGCTGTGTGCCCTGCAGTGCCTTCCCCACCCAGGAAGGTGACCGGGATTTGAGAGCCAGCAATGCAGAAGCAGCAGATTTCCACTCCAGGTGAAGTTTCTCCACACACCCTGTCCAGCCCTCCCCAGGCTTGGAGCCTGCAGCTCCTCTGGCCCAAAGAAGCACTTCCACAAGGTGTGTACCTGCTGCCGCGCTGTGCTCCTGCCTGTCCCCTCTGCCAGGGTGGGGAGCAGTGGGGGGGGGAAGGAGGGGACCCCAGCTCCGGGGTGGGAGCACGTCGGGAGGGAGGGTCACTGAGGCACGAGCTGGAAGCCAGAGGAGCAGCAGGGAAGCCCACCAGGCTGCACACGGGGCTCCAACGTGCCAGCAGGGCTCAGCCCGGCCCACAGCACTTAGGATTCCAGCCTGGGATCAGCTGGCATCCAAGGGGGACTCCCAGGGTGTCTCTGCGGGTGAGGTGACACATGGCTCAGGCTTCAGCCCCACGGCAGAGCCCACGCTCCTCCTGGGAGAGCTGCGAGGGTGCACAAATTGAAAACCTCCTCGAGGAGGGGCAGAGCAGAGACAGATCCCGCTCGAGGCACAGGCAATGCCCCCACTGCCCACGCCTTGGGGAGGACCCTGGACACTGTGGCCAGAGGCTTTGTGGACCCACCCCAATTTCTCCGAGCACTTCAGAGCCCATTTTAGCTTCTGGGGTGGATCCCTTTGCTTTGAGCTTTTGATGAAAACTCCTGGGTTTGCTTGTTTTAAGAACATATTCTATTCCCCCTGGAAGAGCGGCTTGAACTGAGAGGTTTAAAAGACGAACACTGTCTCTCACCACATTTTAATTATTTAATCAGGAAAAGACCTGTACTTTGTCTTATTTTTACTCATTTAAAGACACAGGTAGTTTAAAGTAAGCACATGATTATTGAAAATTGAATGTGCTACTTCTTCAGGAAGTTGAAAATATTGTTCAAAATATTGCTTTTGCTAATATTTTTCTTTTTTTTACTCCCTTCACTTTCCCCTCTCCTTATTTTTTGCCTTCAGTACACCCCACAGACACATTTTCCTAGTGAGAAAAAACAGGACAGTTTTGGAAAAATAAAAAACTATGTGAGAGACAAGAAGAGATTATCAAATTGCCTAATTTTTTTTCTAGGTCTAAAGCACAGAATCGCTGTGCAAAGTTCTCCAGCACTCCTCCAGAGCTCTAGGAAAAAGGCTTGTTCTGAAAAGGCTGTTCTGATGAAATCACATTTTCCATGACAAAAAACGGTCTTTGAAGAGATATCTTGACAGCCTGCTCCTGGTTCTGCCTGCTAGCTAGAGATGGGCCTTTTTCTCTTATTTATATGTTGTTGGGGCTGAAGTGTGGGGAGGGGGCTGCTCTGTGCCTCCCTCAGCCTGGTTGGCATCCAGATCTCCAGGTCAGAATACCAGGCAGGACAAAGTGGTGCCTGTGACCATCCCAGCCAGCGAGGACACGAGCCCTCAGCATCCACAGGGAGCAGTCTCTCCTTTCTCCAGATGAAGCTGCTCTGGTGCAAGACACACACGTGCAGGTTGGAGCCTGCTGCACTGGGACAAGCCATGGATCCATGGGGCTCGTCCATCCTTCTCACAGCCTGGAAATACAGCCACAGCTGGAGCAGCAAAGGCCAGTTAGAGGTTCCCAGCTCTTCCTGCTGCAGGTCCCTCAGCCTGGTCTGTGCTGACCCACCTGCCTGCCAGAGGTAACTTGTACATCCTGTGCTGGTGGCTGAGCCCAGCTTGGCACTGCCTTCATGCAGAAATGAAGAACAAGTGGTGAAGGGTTTAAAATAGCTCCTCTGGTGCCTCCTTTGCATGTGTCTTTTCAAGAGGCTTTTCCCACCACATTTTTTAACATCACTCACAAAGGAGGCATATCTTGCATTATCTGTGCCTTATCATAACAAAGGTCCCATCCTGAGAAGTTTTGTTCTTAATTCTTCAGTTTTCTGGAAGCCATTAAAAATCCCATCTTCTTCTAAATTTTACTTAGCTTTGAGAACAAGAGTTTAGGAAGATTCATAAAAGGAAGTGAAAATTTTTGTACACGTAAGGAACACCCTGTTGTGATAATAGACAGCAAAGAGAAATACAGCAAGGATGTTCAAGGCCTAAGCCAGCCTTGTTTAAGCTGATCTTCACAGATTAGACTGGTGCTTGACATAGAAGGAAATGTCCTGCATCTGCTGCTGCAGGGCTGTGGCACCTTCTGACCACTGTCACCTGGAGGAGCCGGGCCACATGTGTGACACTTGTTCTGTGTGAGGAGCTCCGGTGTCCTCACAGCCCCAGGGAAAGGCCTGGGGTCAGCAGGACTCCATTTCCTGGACAGACTGGTGCTTGCTGACCAGGACCAAGGCTTTAATGGCACAGCATGGCTGAAGGACTAAAGTGATTTAGGTGACTGTCTAATCCAGCAGTGCAGGAGCCCCTGGAGTCATTCCCTGCAGGATTTAATACCCATATGCAACTCCTTGTCCTGCTGGCATGCTCACCATGCTGCTGTTCACAGCTCAGGGAGTCCATGGGCACAAAGCAAATGCAGGTAAGTCCCCAGGTGGGTATGGGACACACTCACCTGCTGAGCACACACTCCCTCCACACAGCCCTGGGTGCCAGGTGACAGGACTGGGGTGAGCAGCACCTTCTGAAAGGCTGTTTCCCATCATGGATCACCACACAGTGTGGTTCTCCCAGAGTTTAAACAAGGCAGGCACAGTGCAGTGAGCCACTGCTCCCGTTAGTCCCACAAACCCCCTCCATCCCAGCGTTGGTCTCACATAGTCCTGCCCTCCCATTGCTGCCTCTTCTGCAGGCCAAAATCCATGTCCTGAGGAGAAAGGTGGGCAGCACTGAGGTTTGTAAGCAAAATAAATCAGGAGCCCGGAGCTCCCGAGCCATCTGTCTCTCCCTGACTGCTGTGCAAAGCAAGGCCCAGCCGTCCTATCAGCCCCTCTGCTGCTGGCAGCACTCCCAGATCCCTCCATTTGTGACCAGCCAACATGCCCTTCACTTTTTCCTCTCAACCTTCATTTAATGTGTTTGGGAGTCCAGTCTGAGCACTGCTTCCAGATAAAAGCATCTGCTCCAGATAAAAGCATCAGCTGGAGGCATCAGTGGGATTTGTAAGTACATGAGGAACAGAAGGCGCCCTCAGAGTGGACCCAACCCTCACAAGCAGAAGCCAACAGGACCATTAGTGGGTACGATGTGGGCAAGGCTGGAGGAGGAAGAGGAGGCACAGAGGCCCTTCCCTTCTGTCCAGCCGGGCCTACCAGACTTTGAGAGGGCTTGGTGAGGAGCAGGTCACCAGAGCAGTGTGGGGTGAGAAGAGTCACAGAGCAAGAAGAGGGAGGAGGTGGAGGGGATGAGGCAAGGAAAGGCCAGTGGGAGCTGTGGGATATGTCAGGGTTCGTGATGTGTTTGTGGGTTAGTGATGAGTGTGGAGGTGAGGGGGGGAGGGAAGGCTTCTGCTGACTTCCCAGGGATCTGACTTCTCACTGGCACCATGGATGTGTCCAACCCTGATGACTGCAATGGGAAGGAAGAGTTCCAGCCCTGGGGTACCCTTGAGAAGGAAGCACTGCTTGTCCCTGCCTCAGAATCCCATCCTATAAAGCAGGGCCTGCACTGACACCTCCCCAGCACAGCACTCCCTGTGAGCTCCAGGGGAAGCGGCGGCTGCGACCCCCAGGCCAAGGGTGGCCGGTGCTCTGACCACCCATGGCCAGCCAGGGTTTGTCCTCAACAGCCCCTGTCCGGGGGCAGCCGCAGCCCAGCCCAGCCCAGAGGGCTGGTTTGGGGCAGTAAAGGAGACAGTGATGCCGCACAATGCAAGACCCCTACTTCTGGAAGAAGGTGAGGTCTGGGTTTGTCACTGAGACTTGGGAAGGTGCCAATTCCCTGGGACCTGCTGGCTCACCAGAGCAGTGAGACCTGGCCCTGCCTCTTGCTTGCAGCAGCACCAGAGCCCTGCAGCAGAGTGGGGCAGGGGTAGCTCTTTTTCTTTTTTTTTGTTTTAGGTCTTTCACATCAAATCCACCCCTCTGCTTCTCTCCCAACACTACGCAAAGTCACTTCAGGGAGTGAAAGCAAAATCCAGATTCTCTCTCTTGGGACACAGTTTCTGTAAAAGTCCTGGAAAGTAGAGAAAAACAGCAGGTAACAGAGCAAGGAAATGCCACTGCAGGTGAGTGACCGTGAATAATCCCCACACTCACATTTTCTTCTGTGTTATTATCCTTTTTAAAAATTAAAGATAGTAATAGGTTACTGTAGTGGAAAGTGAGATAATGGGAGATTTTAGGAAGATAAAATTATAATGGTATCCAGGGAGGGAAGGGGCTAGGGACAGAAAATTGAAAGGGATTCATTAGGAACTTATCCTCACTTATAAATATTCCCCCAGGTTAGGACTTACGGTGTTAATAATTAACCAGAATCTTATGAAGTCTAAAATAACTACAACATGCACAAAGCTCCTCACTTCAGCACTCACCACGTGCACAAGCCTGGCCTACCACTCGTCCAAGTTACTGTGGTAACAGTACATCTGCTTCCCACAACATCCTTCATTAATCATTTATACCCAGGGGGAAAAATTAAGTCTTGGAGGGATGATGGCATGGGAGCTATTTCTGCTCACCTGCACTGGTGAGTGAGGCCAGCTCTGAACCTTTCTGCCGTTCACAGGCCACAGTCTCAGGTGCTGAGGAGATGTCTAAAGGAAGTGAATGCACAGCAATCACATCTACCGACTGGGAGGAGATATCTGTGTGCTGAAGCAGTGTCCATTCCTTGTCCTGCACAGATTTCAGACTCTTCTGGTTCTACAGTGTCTGTCTCTGAAGTACTAGAAAATGTGCCTGTGCACTATGGTCCTACTCACCAGTGTTTCTTTCCTGCTACTTCATGGTTCTCATCATTCCTGTGCTGTTGGGAAGAGACCTCTAGAAGCCTCCAGTCCACCTCCCACTCAGAGCAGGGCCATTACCAGCACTGATCAGTCACCCTGGCTGTGTTTCCAATGAAGACGCATGTCCAGCACTCTCTGATCCAAAAAGCCCAAGGAGTCAGTGGGAGGAGGGCCTGGAGGGATAAGAACATTCCTTTGGCAGTTGCAGTGGCTCTATGGGATGTCCCTGCCATGAAAGCAGTGGAGCAGCTGCCACTGATGAGGAGGTGAAGTGCCCTGTGCTCAGGGGGGTGACAGCCACCCTTCAGAAAAGCCTAGAGACCTGCAGAGGAGCCTCTCGTGACAGCAGTGCCTGTGGCTGAAGAAAGGGCTGATGGTGTGAAATGAAGGGACAGCAAATGCTCCCGAAGGGTTGACCTTTAACCATGCTGTGGCACAGACCAACCTGCAGGAGATGAATCATGGAATCATGGAATCATAGAAACATGGAATCATAGCATCATAGAATCACAGAATCACAGAATCACAGACTTGTTTGGGTTGGAAGGGACATAAAAACTCATCTCATTCCATACCCTTGCCATGGGCAGGGACACCTTCCACTATCCCAGGGTGCTCCAAGCCCTGTCTGACCTGGCTTTGGACACTTTCAGGGATAGAGCAGCCACAGCTTCTCTGGGCAGCCTTTGCCAGGGCCTCACCACCCCCACAGAGCACAGTTTCTTCCCAATATCCCATCTCACCCTGCCCTCTGTCAGTTTGAAGGCCTTCCCCCTTGTCCTGCCACAGTTGTGGACTGTGGGGCTGTGGCTGCTCCACAGGAAGAGTCCCACAGGTCTTACCACCATCACCTGAGTGCACAGCAAGGACCGTGTCCAGAATTAGTGCAGCATCACAGCACCTCCAGTGTCCCCATCAGCAGAAAAGGCAGGATCCCTCTTCCCCATGAACTTCTGTACTCTGTGCCCTGGACAGCACAGGTGGATAAAGGGAATCTAACCAAAGTCTCCTAATAAACAGGATGTGCCTCTAAATTTCTTAGCTCTGGGAAGAGTGAACCCGTGCCTGCAGCAGAGTGCAGAAGGTGTCAGTACTGAGTCACTTTTTCACAAACTCTGTGCCATGAGGAAGTGAGGTGAGGAGAGGTTGCTGCAGAGGACACAGCACGAGGGAGTCACTTGCACCTTGCAGGAGTTGGACTTCAATGACCCTTGTGAGTCCCTTCCCATTCAGGATATTCTGTGATTCAGGATATTCTATTATCTCCATTCCCAGCTGCAAGAGTGTGTCTGGGAAGGGGAGATGGTCAGGAACTGGGGGTTTAACTCTGGCAGCTCATAACTTCAGTGCTCCTCGTGGAGACACAAGGCTGATGGGACCTGGAGCAGAGACAGCAGGGAAAAGGCAGCAGCACTTTGTCATTCCAGGAAAGCCTTGGCTTCCCAGGAGCATTACAGGAACATAATTTAACAATGGGTTAAACCTAATCCCAGGAGGGAGTTTTGGAATTAGTGGGAACTCACGGTGGAGTGATTCAAAGTTTCTCTGCAGCACCGGCAGAGCCAGCCCTTCGTGGTCCTTTGGGTGATAGCTCAGTGACAGAACAGTTTAATGGGAAAAGGGGTTTGGGGCTACCTGCCCTGCATCCCAGCAGGGTTGTGTGCTGGTTGCCTCAGGCAAACAGTCTTCCTGAAGTTTTAGAAGTGATCCGACAGCCAGCACAGAGGAGCCCCTTCCCTGCCACGGCCACAGGCACAGGAAGTGTTGACCGCAGAGTGGGGTCAGCCCTGGGCTGGGCAAGGAAAGGACACAGAGCAGCCCCAGCCCAGCAGCACAGCACGGGCTCTGCACAGCACCACGCAGCCCCTGGTAATGAGGACAGCAAATTAGAGTTCTTTAAATAACCAGGGCCTCTTCAGGAAAGGGAGTAAGGAAGGTCCTCAGACGGCCTGATCTTCACTTAATCCCTGCAAACAGACACCTCTGATTAGGAGGATTGGTTTCTTGTGGAGGGGAGCGGATTGAGGGCTTTGCCTGGCAAGAGCGAAATAACATCTGGTGCTATGTTTCCTAAACCCAGAGAGCCCCTGACTCCTGCCCCCAGTTTAATGCTCTGCCTTCTCACTTCTCTTCACCCCGCCACCAAACTCCCTTCATCAGCATCTGACCCGGAGCAGGAGCACCCGGATCTGCCCGTGGGTCAGCACAGCCCCGGCACACGTCGTGCCAGGGTGGGAGAGGAGCACCGAGCCCCTGGAAGGGGCTGGCAGGATGGGCAGTGGTGCTGGTGACAGCTTTGTGTCAAGGGCTGGGTGGGCAGCGGCGCTGCTCCTCACCCCCTGCACCACTGACACAAATTCGAGGAGCCACATCAGTGACACAGAGGTCTCGGTTAATGAGCAGGGACACTAATGAATCCGCGTGTTATCTCCAAGAATCCTCTGCCTCCAGGACAGCCCCGGGGCGCCTCAAGCAAACAAACCAAGGAAACGTGAAGCAAACATATCTATTAGGGCTTGCCAGCACCTGGGCTGTCCAGGGCTGCCTGCATTCAGGGCAATGTACATTCACAGCAGCGATTTATACAGACTCACAGCAAATATTTTTGCTGATGATTTCCTGCAAGATTTGCCAGGGCTTTTGTCAAAAACAAAAGTGAGATTTCTTTTTCCTTCTTTTTTTTTTAAGGCTGATTTGCATAATGAAATTCTGAAATTTCGCCCCTCCCCCAAGATATACACAGTTTTCTGTGTTGATGAAGATCAGATTTGGCTGAAAATAATTTTGATGGAAAATGTTCAGCTGTCTCTCCAGCAGGATAAAGCCCTGACGGAGCCCTGCCATGCAGAACTGCTGGCATGACCAAATGACTTTGCTTTAAGAGGCAGCAAGAAACAGCCCCTGGCAAGGAGGGAAGAGCCCTTCCAATTCCTGGAGAAGCCTCAGAGATGGAGGAGACCCACTGAAGTGTCTCAAAGCACTAGCCTGTCCTAGTGAGGAAAACATTGTTTTCTGGCTGTTTTCTTTCCACCCTAACCCAGCTGGGTGGTTCTGAGCACACCTTCCAGAGAAATGCAGCATAGGGGATGAGATACAGGGGTCTGAGGGGTTTGGCACCTGGGCAGGCCTGAGTGGACAAGGCACTCAGACATGCCCCAGGAGAAGGAAGGGCCACCAGGTCTATATTTTCCTAACCCGAATCTAGGCTGACAGTTTTGTAATGGTCCAGTCCCGAGGGGTGTTTTGGGTAGCAGTAGCCCCAAAGTTGGGTGCCACCAGGGAATTACAGCACTGACAGGAGTGTGGGTGGAATGCTGGATCATGTGAGATGTCTCTGCAGAAGAGGTGAGGTCAGGTGTGCCTGGAGCTGCCACAGCTCCCTGGAGGGAGGGACCTCCTGAAGGTGCCAGGGAGGTCTCACCACTCCACACTCTCGTGATCCAGAGGGGACCAAGAGGTGGGAATTCTGTCTGCTGGGAGTGAAAGAGCACCATACAGAGCAGCACTGGGAGAGCAGCACACCTCCAGGAATCAAAGGTGGAAGAGCAGTGGAGCAAAAACAAGGCAGTTTTATGGGAAACCCTGGGCTGAAAAAGCTGGAGCCCTGGGGTGACAGCTGCCCACAGGCAGGAGATGTCAAGTGCCATGGTCACCTCAGGCCTACATCTGAGAAGTGAATTAAACAGCTCTGGAAAAATATCCAGGCACTGAGACCAACCACTGTGACCAGCCCACACTGTCTCATGAAATCTCTTGGTCCCTGCAGCAGGATGGATCCATCCCAAGCAGTTGCAAGTAGATGACCTTTAAGGTCCCTTCCAGCCCTAACCATTCTGTGGTTCTATGACAACAGTCCCAGGAACGCTCCAGCTGCTGTGTCCAGGAATGGCTTTGGAGGGAGCTGGCCCAGCCCAAACCCAGGGCCCTTTCTGGCAGTCAGCAGTGCAGCCAGTTGGGTGTCTAACCCCAGCAAGCCCTGCCTGCTCTGGTTAATGTGTGCCATGGTCTGCTGCTCCATGGTAGAAGTGAGCACTGCGGGTTTGGCACCTGGTTCATCCCAGACAGAAAGCAACAACTCATTTTCTGCCATTAGAAGAAGTAAGAATGAGAGCTATGGGCTAACATGAGAGTCATGAGATAAAATATACTTTCAGCATGGAGTGGGTGGACAGATCAATTAATCAATCAACTGATTGCTTAGACACGCAAGGAGATCATCATCACCCAAGGCTGAGTGGAGATCAGTGCCATGCAGTGCTGTAGCAATTTCACATTTGTTGCCATGCCACAGGGCTCTTATTTACCATTTTCATGATAGTTTATGCCACATTTGTCAATTTGTTGGCCTCACATTCAAAAGCACCATCAACCCCCCTCCACTGCCAGCCAGTTACCCAAGTCAGCCTAGGGAAGGACTTATGGGCATGGTGCTGTTTCAGGGCTGGGCTCAAGCACCCAGGAATCTTTTCCAGGCTCCTAATTAAACCCTTGCCAGTTCTAACACCTTCTAAATGGTGGGAGACATCTGCTTTGTCCACTCATGGATCCAGCACACCCAATAATAAGGAGGACAGATTTCAGCAGTCAGGAATCCCAACATGAGGGTTATTTTCCTATACATTTCTCAAAGATTTTGCCTCAGGACAGCCGTACTCAATGGCATGTTGGAGGGTATAGAGTGGGCTAATTCAGTCCAAGAAACTCCTTGAACAAAGCAGTGCAGTCGTTTTTCTCCTTGCTGGGCCTTGTTAATGACCCACTGTAAGGCCAACAGGTCTGCACTGAGCATTGATCTGCCCCAGGGCCAAAATCTATCAGCAAGAGACTCACAGAAGCACAGAATGGTTTGGGTTGGAAGGGACCTTAAAAATAAACTGGATACAACCCCCTGCCATGGGCAGGGACATCTTCCACTATCCCAGGGTTCTCCAAGCCCCATCCAGCCTGGCCTTGGCCACTTCCAGGGATCCAGGGGCAGCCACAGCTTCTCTGGGACACCTGTGCCAGGGCCTCTCCACCCCCACAGGGAGGAATTCCTTCCCAATATCCCATCTAACCCTGCCCTCTGTCAGTGGGAAGCCATTCCCCCTTGTCCTTCACTCCAGGCCTTGTCCAAAGTCCCACTCCAGCTCTCTTGGAGCCCCACTGGGTACTGAAAGGCCACCATAAGGTCTCCCTGGTGGCATCTCTTCTCCAGGCTGAACAATTCTCTCAGCATTTCCTCATAGCAGTGGTGCTCCAGCCCTCTGATCATCCTTATGGCCTGAAGGGGATGGTGTTTAAGGGTGCTGAACACAAGGGTTGTGGGGGAGAATTAAGCAGAGCAGCCCTTTCAGCCCCAGCTTTTCCCCTCAGGCAAGGGAAGAATCCATGATCCTTGTCCAGGCTGGATGGTGCTGTAGCTTGGGGTCTGCTTTTGGTGAGGGTGCTGTGCAAGACCTCGCTCTCCAGGATACTGGAATGAGGCTCATGCTGGAATTCCACCCATGGTCCCCTTGCCCAAGCTGGGGGAGGAGTTGGGGACAAGTGGGGGTGTCAAGGGGGTGGCAAAGGGCCCCTGCTCGCTGGCTGGACCTCACACACCTGGCAGGGCTGGCTCTGGAGTGATGCTCTGCCTCATCCCAGAGCACCCAGCCACGGGTGTGGGAGGGAGGAGGGATCTGTCTCTTTGTATATTTTACACTGCAACCTTTTGGGGTGGAAAATAGCTCTAAGCACCAAAGAAGAGAATTAAAGTGCATTTTAATGATATGTGTCTTATGTCTGAATGAGCATCTCTGATTACAATATCATTTGGGTCCATGTGATGAAATCCAGCCAGTGAAAAATCTCCCATCATGTCCTTCTATATTAATACACATATTTACATTTTAGAGCTTAATTTCAGCTGTTATGTTTTTTCAAAAGTAACTAAACTAGGTTTCAAATGAGGAAATAACCTCATGTACTCCCTGCTCACCAACCACACATGAATATTAAAGAAAGTGGTCAGAAACAGATCTATTTGTGAAAAAAATTATAAATTAATTAAATGCAGTTTTTCTTCCCTGCAGCTTCATTCAACCTTTATATCAAAAATGACATGAAATGCATCTGGGTTCATTTGTTTAAAAATTTCCTTTGAACACATCTCCATCTCCATTTAAATTAAAAAATGACTTAGCACAAAGAATAACAAAAAGCCTTCTGTGCAGGAATACAATGAGTAATGAACTTCAAATCATATCTGCATGAAAGATTGTCAAGTTGGATATTGTTTTTCCATATGACCTGGTTTTTTCTAATTATTGTATTTTTCCTGGCTCTGATTTTATAAACAGTGGCACCTCTCCCCTTAGCTGGCTCTAAAAGAGGTTTGTTTAATCTTTGACATTTCCTATTTCACAGGCTGCTTTGCAAGTGTCAAACAATAGAGCTTTGTTGGTCTCAGTTTAATTAAACACCATTTCTTTGCTTTAAGTAGCAGAGGCAGTGACACTTTAAAAAGTTCCTTTTCTGCTTGAAAAATAATACAGTGTCAGTGAGTAATTAAAACATACAAATCATCAGAATTAATTAACATCCTCACACTTTTAAGTGCTTAAGAGTCTTTATTTCTGGACATTTCATTAGAAAGGCTTTTTGAAGACTGATAGAATTTGAAAGTAGCTTTTTTGTGATATTCTCTGGGGTCATGGACAGGCACTCTCCCCTTCCCAGCACCCAGGGGAGGAGCTCAATCCCCACAGAGGTCACCTGGGATATGGAATCCTGGTGCCTGTCTCCTCTGAATATGCAAAGCCCCTGCTCCAGCACAGCCCTCCTGGCTGAGTCCTGGAGGGGCCAACTCGATTTCAGTGCAGCTCAGATCTGCTCTGATTTTCTGGTTTCTCCATGAAAAATCAAAGCTGTGAGTTCATTTCTAAACAGAGCTGTACCAGCCATAGCTGGGAAGGTCCAGAGCGGGTTCTCTCGTTACCTCGCCTGCCCTGCACGGACTGGACACCCCAAGCCCGCTCCCTCACTGGCTCCTCGGCACATTGGGCTCCCAGTGCCTCATTCCTGAGCAGTTCACACGTGCCTGCCCTGTGACCCATCAATACTCAGCACAGCCATTCCCATACCCCAGCCCATCAATATTTATTGCAGTAATTTCCACCTATCTGAATAATAGAAATTGCAGATGAAAAAGCCGGGCAGTGGCAGTGGTGGGAAGGAAACTGGGTGTTGCAGTTCTCAGTTGAGTGCCTGGAAGTGGCTGGTCTCGTCTTGAAACAGCTCTGTGCCTTTCATCCCATTGCACCTACTTGCTCCAAACCAGTTCTTCTTCCCCTTTCATGAGTGCACTTTTCAAATGATAATGGGCTGGTGTCATGACCTTGCTGAAGCAGAGACTGCCGTGCTAAAAATATTAACGCTTTTCATCTTCACTTCTGAGTCCCAGATGGTTTTGCTGGTTTTCTCTGAACATTTCAAACATATTGGTGTCACTATAGAAATGAACTTGCCCCTTTCTGGCTATAATATGATAATCCACTGTATATGCACATGAATTTTGATTTCATAACCATTTGGGCTATGCAGCACCCAGGAAGGCCCTCTCTGCACATCAGACTGGTGCATCGTGTCACAGACATCAGGACCTCACAGCAGAGCTGGGAACAGAGCCCTGGATGTCCATCACCTGGTGTGGTCCTCAACACGCTCAGCTTCACTGTGATTCAGAGCAGCAGTCAACGGCTCCATGTCCAGCTGGACACCAGTGATGAGCAGTGTCCCTCCTCGGGGCCAGTACTGTTCAACAGCTTCATCAGTGCCACAGACAGTGGGGTCAAGTGCACCCTCACCACCTTGCAGATGACACCAAGCTGTGTGGTGCAGCTGACACACCTGAGGGACAGGATGACATCCAGAGGGACCTGGACAAGCACAGGAAGTGAGCCCATGGGAACATCAGGAGGTTCAAAAAGGCCAAGGCCAAGTAGGGCTGGTAACACAGCAGGGGAGCCTGCCAGCATCCACCACCCAGCCCTGATCCCATAGGGATCCCATCCCCGATAGGGATCTCAATTGGAGTGGCCAGTGCCACCTGAGCACAGATCCAGTGCTGGCTCCTGTGACCACTGCCCTCCAACACCACCAAATCTTTGCCTGGTCCCTTGTGGTGCTTGCAGGGGCGTCACAGCCGTGCTGGGGCAGCAGCCCGGCAGTGCAGGGCTGTGCTGTGTGTGAGCTGTGTCTGGGCACTGCGTGGCCAAGCTCCCCAGGAGCTGCAGGGGGGATCGAGCTCCAGGACACGCTGATGCACCCATCACTCCCAGGCCCCGAAGCCAAATGTTCCACCCCTGTGGAACCTGCATGTCCCCTGGAGAGCAGGCAGTGCTGCTCTGGGAGCATCCCATGTCCTGCCAGCACTTCCCCCTGCTGCAGCCTGCCGGGCAGCAAAGGAGGCTGTGGTCACCATCGCCCTCCTCACACTTGGGAGTCACACTACACCTCCCAGGGTACCTCGGGCACCGTGCAGGGCTGAGGGGTGATCCTGCAGGACTAAGCTCTTGCTCCCAGGGCTGTCTCTGGGATGCTCCACACAACAATCTACCACCCATTGCCCCTGGACAGCACACACACCATCAAGGGCAGAGACTCAATCTTTTTCTGCATATCCACCCTCCACTCAGTCTTTTTTCTGTCATCCCTGGCACGGGAACAGGAAATCCCTCCACCTTTTACACCAATTATTGACTTTTTTACTGGAGAGGCTCCTGAGAGTCCACAAACCTCAAAAGCACATCCCAACCTACAAAAGCTCTGCAAACCTGCCCCCAAGACACACCCAGCTCTGATTTCTGGACAGATTTTCCAGGACGACTTCATCCCCCAGGATGGGTGGTCTTGCTATCAGAGGCAATCACAGCAAGAGTCCTTTTCTTGAGGTACTTCAGGGAAATTTCAGCTTTTCAGATAGGAAAGGTGGACATTAACATCTCAGTCACTCGGGGTAAAACTGGTGTTACAGAACCAACAATGAAGTTCTTGTTTGCAGTAGTCTCCAGCAGAAAGCTTTGAAAAGGAGGCAATGTTTTCCTTAGATAACTGATAATAGTCTGGGTATAATGTGCAGCCAATTTAATACTTAGCAGCTTTATGCCTATAGCAGGTGTTTGTTTAAGAGAGATTTCACAGTACAGAGAGAGGTAAATAGATTTCTTCCTTTAATGGGCCTCAGGCTCATTAAACAACATTTCACTTTCTCATGCACAAGGTTTTTATTCATTAAAGGGATTCACTCTGTTTCCGAGGGTGTTTTTTTCTCCTTTATTGACAATTCACTTAATGTGCTGAAAGTTGTGCATCTGAGTGGGGGACAGGCAGTCGCTGTGCCTCTGCTCCCAGCCTGGGTGTACTTCTACCTCCACAAGTGCCTCCTCTCACTCTGAAAACACAACTTGACAAATTCTGTGTTTTCTGGATTTGTTCTTTTCTGAAAAACAAACTGTGCCTTCAAAAGGCTGTGTTTTGAAGCCTCAAAACAGTCATGTCCTTGCAACCAGCAGCCCCAGAAAGGCATGGAATCTGCTTTTGAGATGAACAAGCTCAAAATTCAAATTGAAAAATCCCTAGAAAATATTGAGTTCTGTTTAACTTTTCCCCCAACACTGATAATTTTTCTTTGTTTTCCTCCAAAATCTGTGCAGGAGGCCGTTCCTTCAGGACAGGGCTCTGGAATGGGGGCAGTCTCCACTGGTAAGGTACACACAGGAGGAATCACCCCGACAAGAAAGAGATGTGAAATAAGGAAACCATCAAACTCTGAAGGAGGCAGTAAATGCTCTCAGATGTGTCATCTGGCCTTTTTTCTCTCTTAAACTGACAGTTCTTCCTCAGGAGGCTGCCCTTACCCACACCTGGCCAACGTGAGCCTGCCTGTCTGCCCCAGCCCACGGACATCACTCGTGTTTATTTGCACGCACGGGGCTCAGGTGTCGAGCTCAACAGAGGACAGTGGTGGAACTTTGTTCCTGGCATGTGGGACTCTCCAGATTGTTTCAGCATCTCTCCTCACAGGTCTGGGACTTACAAAGCCAAGAGATTCCCATTCACAGCCCTTCCTCCTAGTCACAGGGCCAATGGCATCCCTTGCTACCCAAAAGCAGCTTTTGTTCTGACATCTGGAGCCAGCCTCGGCACAGACCAGAGCAGAGCACCTCCTCTGCATCTCACTGCCAGGCAGGGAGCCAGCAGAGCCACAGGATGGGTCACAGGTCTCTGAGCCCCCCACACAAACATTTGCAGCTACACATTAAGGACCAGGCAAGGTTTGAAGCCAGCTGCCCTGGCAGGTTTTGGCCTTCAGAAAATCCAGATTTTGCCACTGCAAGCTGGATGTCCTCTCCACTCCCCTCTGCTCTTCCATCACACCCTTCTGACCATCTCCTGCTGCTTCTGCTCCTTGAGGCTGATTTAAAGAGAAACCATGAAGGCTCCTCATTCCTGATCTACTATTTCTCTGATGTTCATAAGGTCTTGATGGGATTTGCTGAGCTAAAAGGCACCTGCAAGGCAGGAATTAAAAACAGCTAAAGGTCCACCAGTACAGGTAACTCCAGAGGCACAACCTGGAGTAAAAATGGGAAGCTCTTGGAAAATGAAAGAATCACAGAATCATTAAGGTTGGAAAAGACTTTTAAGATCATCTAACCCAACCATGAACTAGCACCACCACCATGTTCACCACTAAACCACGTCCCCAAGTGCCACATCCACTCATTTTTTGAACAGTTCCAGAGATGGTGACTCCACCACTACCATGGGGACCTTTGCCAGGGCTGGACAACCCTGTCCGTGGAAAAAAAATTCCTAATATCTAATGTAAACCACCCTGGTGCAAAATGTTACATCTTTTGCTTGTATAAAAATTAATTTTACAGCCAAAGAGTTCAGCCCAAAAGCTTTATTGCCCTGAAACCTACTTTATATCTTCTTACCTGACTCATGATGCAGTAATAGCTCCAAATCCAAACCCTGAATCCATGAGCACTGCACGAGCTAAGGACAATTTGCACCCACCTGGGTTCAAAGGCACAGCTCCTGAGCCCTGAGACACCAGGGGAGTGTGGAAGCAGAGGTCCTGCTCAGGAGATGTGAATCCTTTGGCTTCACCCTGTAAAGAATGAAAGGTCAGATGTAGCAGCTCACTCACACCATCTACAACTCAATTCCCTGGGATAAAAGTGTTTCTTCTGAGGAAAAAAAAAAGCAGTGAAGTAGAAAAAGAGGTTTGAATTAACGGCTGTATAATTTGGCAATGGCATTCGAAAGTTCCCAATCAAAGAGAGATTAATGGTCCAGATAAAAAAATTACTAAAAGAAACAGATGCTTCATGTTTGCACACTTGGCCGAGCAACGAAACACGGCAGGAACAGCCATATCAGCCCACGGCCTTGGTGGGGGA
Source organism: Atrichornis clamosus (assembly GCA_013400975.1). Taxonomy (NCBI): domain Eukaryota; kingdom Metazoa; phylum Chordata; class Aves; order Passeriformes; family Menuridae; genus Atrichornis; species Atrichornis clamosus. The sequence continues at coordinate 77,337 of WBMZ01005724.1, forward strand.
CTGGGTCTGCCACAGCCTCCAACACCAGCAACTCAACCCAGTACTTCAATTAAAAGTTCAAGCAGCATTTCTTTTGTGTCCTTTACAGCAGAATTTAGGATTAGTTTGCTGTCTTAAATTCCTCACAACTTCAGGCTCGTGGGAAGTAAATAAATACTAGAGGAGACAAATTGTGATGGCACCATCACTGCTGGTGGGATGTTCAGCTCTTTCCCACAGATGCCAGCCTTTCCCAGGCTCAGGTTTCCTGCACTGAAGAGTTTTGCAGGTCCTTTGTGATAGGAAAAAGATAATAAAAGTTTGCTCCATTATTTTTCCTGAGGAAGAAAAGCCTGGGAAAAGCCTTGCAAGAATGAAAAGATGACAATTAAGAGGATGCTGACTTAGCTCTTCCAGCTAAAGCACTTTCTCATTTGAACACATTTGAACTTTCTTTTTCCTTCAAAGCCAAACAGAAAAAAAAGTTAATGATTTTTTGGGGGCCAAATAAACCATTCCTTTCCATTCACCCCTGAGACTCCCAGGTTTGTGTCAAGCAGTTGATAGTGATTCCAAACTGAGAAATATTTCATAGAATCCTGGAGTCATAGAAAATGCTGAGTTGGAAGGAACCCATCAGGATCAAGCCCAACTCCTGAAGTAGTACACTGATTTTTTTTTAGCACAGATAACCCAACACAAACTCTGGGCTGGTCCCTCCCTCACTCCCTTCTGTGACTTCTTGCTGAAGGAGGCACCGCTCACGCCGGGGTTGGGTCCCTGCCCAACTCTCCAATGACCCCCCAGCTGAGCTCCACCTGCCTCTCTGAGCACCATCTCAAGGGCTCCGAGGATTTGTGAGCTGTGGGCTTTCACCTGCTGGAAAAGACGGAACACACCAAACACCTGCCTGCACATCCCTGTGGATTCATCCGTCTGCTTAGGTTGAAAAATCATGTGAAAACTCAAGAGGATGCAAAGATTTTTTTGGGAGATTTAAATTAAATTCTTCTTTTGCTTTATTTTTGGCTTTTTTGTTGTGTATTCAGTCAAAGCAAAATTATTTTTGCAAGTTTTATAACTCAGCCAAGACAATGAATTCATAAAGCTCTGATTATTTTCACCTCACAAAAAGTCTTGGATGCAGAGCGGTGGCCTTGAGCTGAGGGATGCACAGGGAGTCAGGGATCTGCCCCTCTCCAGACAGTTCCTGTGAAACCCCCCTTGTTCACCGTGACCCCCTCATGTGACAAAGGACCAACCCAAACACTGGGAAACGCAGATGTCTCACTGAGGAAACCAAGAGAGGCAGGAGCCCTCTACTCTGGAGATGCAAAGCCAGCCGTGACTCCAAATGCCCTCATCAGGGGTCATGCCTGGAGAAAGTCATGGGGTCTTCAGATTCAGCATGGCTATCGCAGATTCAGAGGTTCCAAATGAGAAATACAGTGGCAAAACCATGAATGGATTGTAAATTCCCTCTGTGTTTTCCCATGCCTGCCCCTGCTGCCATCTGTGAGTACGGAAAGCACCGCAAGGCTTTGGCTGCATGGAGGAAAACCCACACCCACGGCGTGGTGACACAGCCAGGGTGGGAGTGTCACCCCTGGGAGGATATTGCTCCACTGGGAAGGGCCTCCACATTGGGAGGGTATTACCTCAGAGTTTCTTGTGAAGTTGGACTCTGATTTTAAAAGATAAAATACTTGAAAAAAAATCAGGAAGCAGAACTTTAAATAGACACAGAATGACTGAAATGATGAAATCACAGGGAGAAACACAAAATCATCAACTCTGACCAGTGCTCTCGCACTCTCAGTCTGAGTCAGGGGACCAGAATGACTTCATATGTCACACCATGCCCAGAGCACTGGCCACAGCATGGCCATGTCTGCACTGCTGTGAGTCACTGCTGCTGACACAGGGAGGGCTCTGCCATGGCAGGGGACAGCTCCCTTTATTCTTGACGTCAGTGGAGACCCGCAGGATGAGCATGGCTTTCTCTTAATCTTCATGTAGTCACAGATTGCAAGGCCAGAAGGGACTGGCTTGGCCAGCCAGCCTGACCTCCCACCGGCCCAAGGTCACAGCTCTGGGTTCAGGTTTGATAATCTAGAGAACTGTCCACATCTGAGTTACAGCTGAGGACCCGAGGTACAGGGGCCAGCTGCTCTGAGAAACAATTTGGAGTCTAAATGGATGTGAAGGATGCAAAACCCACTGCTGTCAGAGCAGCCACAGGAACAGCTACAACAGGCCAGAGCTTACAGCTCTGAGATATTTCATCCTAAACAGGGTATTTCCAGTGCTTTTTATTACATCTGAACCTGCCTGGTGTTTAGTTTGGAATGGTTGGGGTTAGTGTTTTGTGAATCAGCTTGTGCTCCTGCAAAGTGCTGCTTGGCCAGGAGCTGGGGTCACCTTGGGCATCTGCATCTTATGGGCCATGGGGCTGGTGTTCTGTGGGGTTTGCTGGCCTGACACAACACGTACAGGCTTCATCCTGGGGCAAGGAGAAAAGGAGAAAAATGGAAGGAAAAAAGAAAAAAAAAGAAAAAGGAAAGAAAAAAGGGGAGAAAAAAGTCAAGGCAAGGCAAGGCAAGGCAGCAAAGCAATGTTCACAGGCTGACACAGAGAAATAAACTTGGCTTTTCTCTGTGCCACAGACTCTACAGGATGCTCAAATCCCAGAACTGCCCCTGTGCAGGGGGATTTCTCCCAGTGCCAGCATTCGTGCTGAGCCCTGTCCCTGCTCTGCTCAGCAGGAAGGTCAGTCGAGTCACTAATCCCAGGGCAAACAGTGGCAAAATGTGTCTGGGGCAGTGAGTGCAGCTTATCTGTGTTTGTGAGGAGGTGTCACCTTGCCAGTCCAGGTGTGTATCAACAATGAGTACTGGATATATTCATATTTCCCTCCTTTCTCTTTCTTGTTCACCAATGTATTTGTTAAAACACAGGGCAAATGTTTTCCTCTGCAAAATTAAAAACATAAGGGAGGCCAAAGACTTTCAGAGCCTTTCCCTGTGTGCCGGCCCCCAACAAGGGACCCTCTGGACCCACAAGCCCAGGCTGCTGTCTGTTCACACCAGCATGTTCCCAGACCTGCCCTGGGAATGACTCCCCCCTGCCCGGCTGCCCCGTGTGAGGAGAGCTCACGCCTCCCTCTCAGCTGCAGAGAAATAGCAGCTGAACCTCTGGGCACTGGGCTGGGACTGTGCAGAAAGCTGATACATCCTGTTAGGAGACTGATCCAAGCAGAAAAGACGGACAGGAGAGCCATCCAGAGAAGGGGCGTTGGATCAACCATATCAGTTTGGCTCTACTCCTGGCCCATGGCACCCCACAACCTAAGGTCATTCATTTTGGCCCAAGAAGAGGGCAGAACAGCTGTGCTGGGATGCCAGGAGGAAGCTGGCAGCTGGAGAGGTGAGTGTTCATCTCTACCTTCTCCACTCACAGTGTTTTTCTCCTTAGGGTGTATATTGGCCAAGAAATGACTCTGCACCTTGCTGTCCTTGGCACAGGCAGCTCAGGCCTCAGCTGCATTCAGGTGTTCTGTGCACCCTGGGCTCTGCAGGAACCCACAGAGGAGATGCTGTGACACCAGCAGGGCTCCAAACACCTCCTGGTGCTGCAGGAGACTCACCTGGAATGGTGCACACCTGGGCAGGCTGCCCACATAGATGCCATTTGTGTTAAACCTCTCTCTTAGCTGATGGATGGGCATGGGGATGGGCAGGGGTGGCTGCAGGGTGCCTGGACTCCTAGGGCTGTTCTGGCTGTGACCTGGCACAGTGACTGCCTCCCAGCAGGATGGCCTCAGTGCAGAGACTTGCCGGACTGAGACTAGGCTTGCTCTGTCCTCTGGTGCCAAGAAATCTCTTTCCTGTCTCCAGCAAAGTACCCTGGTGTCCTCTGTGTCCCCTGACAGAGCACACACAGGAGACGCCCAATGACACACACCCCACGGCCATGACCCCACGGGGTTCTGCTTCTCCCTTCAGCCCTGAAGAGCAAGTCAGCCAGGGCTGCAGGGCAGGCTGGTCCTGAGAGGAGACCTGGGACAACGTGACAAGCCAGGGCAGATGAAGGTTTGGGGTAACACTGCTCAGACCACCTGGGGGTGCCAGGTCACCACGTGCCCCCACAAGACATCCCACCACATGTATCGGGTGGGGTCACTCTGCAGGGACGTAGGGCTGGACAAGCTCACCTAAGCAGGAGCACTGGGGTCTCCACTGAAGGTAAACTTTGGGTAGGTTTGAAATGTTTACTTTAGTCCATCAGGAGTAAATTTGACTGAATTTCAACAATCAAAATTTGGAATGACCACAGTTTATTCAAAAATCCAATTTTTATGTCCTTTTGGTGGCTAAGAAGGGCTTGAAGCTCTGAAAAACTGGTCACAAAATCATGTGTGAAATAAGGGTTGTTGGATCCCTGCCTTATGAGGAACAATCTCAGCTGACTGCTGGCTTTCAGCCTGGATCCTGGTAACACCTTATGGGTGTGGGAAGGATAGTGTGGACTGAAAATAATATCCATCATGAGAACGCATTCAGCAGACTACAAAATAAATGGAGATGGAACAGCCACGAGGACAAGGACAAAAACCTGGAGTTGCTGAAATAAATCTGAAGCAAATATACAGGCCGAAGATCTCACAGGCCCTTTACTGGATTGAAAGGGTCAGGTTGTCTCCTGCAGCCTACTGGGATTAACACAGCTCCAAGGAATTCACTAACTGTTTTGTTAATATCTAGAAAGATAGTGGGAGATGCTTTCTCAGCAAGCTGAGATAACACAGAAGTGTCTGCTCCACCCCCAAGAGAAGGAGGGTGTTAAACTGCAATCAGGAAAACAAATTTTAACTGATTGCTTAGAAACTTCAAAGTTAAACATCTCCAGTAACCTGAAACCAAGGGTCTGGAAGGGGGTGCTCTCATGGGATGCTCTCATATTTTTAATAAATCTAGGAATGCCATGAAATATTTACAAGGCTGGGAGAAAACAAATGCCATTGCAGCCTCCACATAAGAGCAGCAGGGAGGCACGAGGAAAATAGGGAGCTGTTACCCTGCTATAAACACCTGGGAAGCTCAAGGAATGGCTGCCACATACTCAGATGCTGTAGAGATGGTCACATCCCACTGTTAAAAACAGTTGGTAAATGGGGATTTCAAAAGAATGCAGGAAGGTCTAGGAAACTTGTCTCATGGTGAAAAAGGTGAGATGGTCAGAGTGTTTAATTTATCTGTGAACAGGCTGAAGGGTGAAATGAGGGTGCTGTGAAGTGAGAGAAACTGAGACCTGCCTGTGAGCCAATGCTGGAAAACTCATAGTGGAAATAAGTTGCAATTAAAAGTGCAAATGAGGAACCTTTGCTCAGGCAGGAGCACTTGATTTTGCCATGGGATACATTTTCCAGCAGGTAATATCTGTATACAAGGATTGCAGGGCTTTAAAAAGCATTTCTGATGCATTTGGCTCAGGGAAAGAACTGGGAGAATCCAGGAACTGATACTCAGGCAGTCACACAAGAAACTGGAGTCATCTCTTCTGGGCTCACTATCTGTGGAGGTCCTCTAGAAATGTCCTCCAGATTCAGCAGATCTTCAGCAGATTCATTGCAACATTTGAAAAGTGAGTATTTGTCCTGCATATCTTCATAAGGCACTAGCTATTAAAAAAAAAAAGGTAATTCAATCTTCCTCAAAGAATTACTTCATCTCTTTAAACATTACAGAACACAGAGAAAATAAACTGTCTGAAATAAGCTGATTACACAACATATTTCATACAAAAATAAATAGTTTACACTGACAAAAATCTCGAGAAGTTTCCAAAATCAGGCAGAAACCACTAACTATGAAAATAAAAATGAATCCTGCTGAAATTGTAGTGTTTTTTGGAGCATGTTTAGTCAGTTTGGCTGTGGTGTCCATGGTGGCACCAACTGGCTGCAGGGGCTGCTGTGTGTGGGAGGGTTGGTCTTGGCTCCAGGTTGTGTTTTAAGGTCTCTTAGCAAATGAAACCACTGAGTGGTCTGGTTTCGGGTGAGCTGGAAAACACCAATTCACAGAGCCCCACATTTCTTGATGGAAATGTCTTCGTTTGGGGACACCTTTGTAGTTCACCTGTGGACCTGTGGCTTCCAGAGCTGCAGGTACAGCGAGAGCAGTGCCCGGGCAGCTCAGCCCCGGAGCAAAGCCCCATCTCTGGCCCCACTGCAGCCACCTGGGTCACCTCGGACTGGGGACAGGGACTCCTCCAGGTGCTGGGAAATGGCTTAGGCAGCTGTTGTCCTTAGCAGTGACGCTGATTGACAGCTGTCTATCTTGGAGCCCTGGAAACATCTGGAACATTCCCTGTTCAAAGGAAACGTAAAAACTTTCAGCCCATTTCAGACAGAAACCAAACTTCAACTACTCCAAATATTCATTTTCTTAGAAATCACACTTTCCAGCCAAGTTTCAATTCCTTTTCTTAGGAGATGTCCAAAGCTGTGGAGTTTGTCTCATGGGGATCAGCAAAGAGGATTCTCCCCGTGGCTGGTGCCAACCACGGAGGGCCCGGCTGTGCTGGAACAGGGACCATTGGGATCTCTGAGCAGGTGGAATTTAGAGATATGCTCAGGCTCCTACAAACAAGAAACAAAATATTTGCATAAAATCCACTTCCCCTCCACCTGTGTTATTGCTTCCCTGGATGATGAAACACTGCCCTATTTCCATAACAATCAAAATGCCTGAAGAAATGGCCCAGAAGTGCTCAGGACTCGAACACTTGTGACAGCACTGATAGGATCAAGAGTACAGAGAAACCCTTGAGACTCTGAGAAGAGAAGAAATAGAGCTTTTCTATGTATATTTATTTTGTTACTGCTAGTACCTTCGCTGCATTTCTCCACCATGAGGACAAAGCTGATAATGTTATTAAATCTTAAAAAATTAACCTTAAAATCTTAAAAAGGAACTCTTAAATCCTACTCATTACCTCCTCCTACGCAAAAAACATTGCAAAATCAGGGGGCATTTGGCCTGCATGGACTCCCCTCTGATGTTATTAAAGCTCCAGGCTAAAATTATTTTTAAGGTCACATGAGATATAAGAAGAGAAGAAGAGCTCAGGTTAAATCCATTTTTGCTAGGAGTACACAGCAGCTTGTAACAGCAGAGTAGGTGCTGCAATCAATGATTTCTGGAACAGTTATTTTATTTTATATTGTATTGTTTGATTAGCTATCACCTCAGATGTGTAGACACACTCAGTTGTGAGCCCCAGGAGTGGGTTCAAGCACTGCCCTTGCTGCCTCTGCCTGCCCTGCTGTGTTTGCCAGCAGCACGTTCCCCTGCCTGGGCTGCAGCTGGTTCCCAAATGGCTTTGAAATTTTCTCTTCTTGTTTCTTGTGTCCCTTCCCCAACCCTGCAGCTGGACACTCATCAGGGAAAAGATGCCAAATTAGCATTTTCAGAAGTGCAAAATAACATCAGTGATAGAATAGTTGCGTTCAAGGGAAAAAACTGAATCACAAGAGCAACAAGACATGACAGAACATGGTTTCAATTCAGCTGTCTGCACAATGTGAACTTCCACTTTCCAAGAAGCAGGAACATGTCCCTGTGTTGCCTTTCTACAAAGGCTTTATGATGATGTTTCACCTCCTGAAGGCCCTGTTTCCCTGCTTCTGAGTTGTCCCTGTTCCAAAAGCATGAGAAACTAGGTACAAGAGGATCCACAGGAAAGAAAGTAACATAGCTGCACAGATGTCCCTGGCCAGCCTTGTAGGTGCCAACAAAATATGAATTAAATGCATTTACTGCCACTCCTGCAGCTGAGCAGAGGAGCTGGCAAACAAGTCTGTGCTGCCATGCTCCTCTGTTCATGCTGATGACAGCAGCCTCCTCAGAAAGGCACACCCCGGGTGCTGTGGGGAAGCAGAGGAGGCACCCGCACCTCTCAGCCCTCAGTGCATCACCCTGGCAGAGCTGTCACAGCTCAGACACATCTGAGGGCTCTGCTCCCGGGGGAGCTGCACTCCCTGTGTCACCTGCACCCTCGTGGCACTCACCAGTGTGGCACTCACCGGCGTGGCCCTCACTCTCTCGGCATGTGACAATTTCACCTGAACCAGCTCTGCAGAGCAGGGACTTGCAGCACTGCAGATGAGCAGGAAAGGTGCTCCGTGGGGCATCCAGTTAGAGAGCAAAGAAAGGACAAGATATTCCCAAATGTCAGGGCTGAAGGATGTCTGATGCTGATTCTGATCCTATTGATCTCTAGATCCTACTTTCTCTAGTGGGTGGCATCCCTGACCATGGTGGAGGGGTTGGAACCAGGTGATCTTTATCCCTTCCAACCCAAACCATTCTGTGATTCTTCGATTCTTCTGCTCTTACATCTTGCTCTGACCATGTATATTGAAGCTGTGTTTGGGCCTGAGCACATGGAGAAGTGAGGGGCCAGAAAGACCACAGAAGCAAGAAGCAAAATCACACAGAGCTCACGAGCAGGGCACAGAAGACACAGAGAGAGATCTGGGAGCAGAAGGTGACAAAAGATGTCAGCAAGCACCCGAAGTACCCTGGGGGCCAGCCCACACCCCCAGGACAGGTTGGAGTGCAGGGCTGGGATGCAGGGTTGGGGTGCAGAGCTCCTCGGGGCAGGGAGCACCAGCTGTGGCACAGGGGCTGCCAGCCCTCACACGCTCTGCACCCAGCCCTGCTGCACAGGCCAGACAGCCTGGCATTTTCCCTTATCATTATCTTTCTATCTCTCCAATGTCCCAACCAAACATGTGCTCTTGCTTTAACAGCTCTGTTGACAGAGTCTGTCACAGTCTTTGTGAATGTCTTCCAAGGTCTAATTACCCCTATTATTAAAGACCTGTCTCACTTTTGGTCTCAGAATGTTTGATTCCCACTTTCCACTGTTGAACTTTGCTAATGTATTAATTACATCGATTCCTGGTACTCCTGGGTCTGCAGGATCCCTCTTATGTATTCAACCCATTTTGAGCATGGTGGGCAGGACAAATCCCACAGCACTCTCATACTTGTGTGACCAGACCTTCACCATCAGGTTATTCCTTTCCCTCTGGGGTAAAGGTGGCATCAGCAGAACTGCTTGGAAATATCCTTTGATTTTGGTGCAGGTTAATTGTTATTAATTGTCCTCAATAATTGTTTGAGGACATCATAGAATCATCATCATCACAGAATGCTTTGGGTTGGAAGGGGACTTTAAAGACCATCTCATTCCATCCCCTGCCATGGCCTGGGACACCTTCCACTAGACAAGCTTGCTCCAAGCCCTGTCCAACCTGGCCTTGGACACTTCGAGGCATGGGGGAGCATCTCTGGGCACCCTGTGCCAGTAACATCTTTGTGTGCTGGTTTCAGCTGGGGTAGAGTTAATTTTCTTCACAGTGGCTGGTACAGGGCTGTGTTTTGGATTTGTACTGAACACAGAGTTCATAATATAGAGATGTTTTTGTTGTTGCTGAACTTTCACAGAGCCAAGGCCTTTCCTGCTTTTTGTATGGCCTCACTGGGGAGGGAGTTGGGAGTCCATGGGAGACTGGGAGGAGACACAGCCAGGAAAGGTGGCCCAAACTGACCAAAGGGATAGTCCAGACCATGACATGATGCTCAGTATATAAAATGGGGGGAAGAAGGGGGAGGGGGGGACATTTGGAGTGATGGCATTTGTCTTCCCAAGTCATCATTCCATGGAATGAGGCCCTGCAGTTCTGGAGATGGATAAACACCTGTCCACCCATGGGAAGCTGTGAATTAATTCCTTGGTTTGCTTTGCTTGGGTGCACAGCTTTTGTTTCCCTTATTGAACAGGCTTTATCTCATTACCCATGGATTCTCCAGCTTTTACCCTTCTCACTTCTCCCCAGTCCCACTGGTGGGGGAGTGAACGAGCGGCTGTGAGGCGCTTGGGTCTGGCTGGGGTTAAACCATGACACGGGGATACCCTTCACAACTACACCAGAGCACTCTCCTCATCCCAGGTAAAGGTGGAGCATCCTTCATGGTAGATCAGGTTCTTGTGTTGGTCCTGCGTGGGGTAACGCTGGGCTGAAGGTTGGGTGAAAGACCCTCGTGAGTGGTGGTTTGCAACAGGTTTGTGTTGTCCTTTGCCAGGCACCTTCCCTCCCCAGCACTGCACTTCCCTCCCAAGGCAGAGTATGCTCACCCCATCAGGGTGATTCAGGGGTGATTCACAGGGGGGATTCACAGGGGACAGGATGCTGCCTGTGTGGCAGGTGGCAGAAACACCTCAAACACCAAGTCTGGTCACTCTGAAGACTGAAAGCCAGCATCCATCTCACCTGGTCTGAGCTTCTAGAGCAGGTGCCAGCTCTAAGCTTGTCATCTGGCTTTCTCCTAGAGCAGCACCATCTGAAAGCAATTTGCCCATCCTGTAAGAGGAGCTCTGCAGAGCCATGAGCCTGGGTGTGATCCCAAGTCATATTTTCTTCATTAATGTGCCAACTGTGTTCTTGGCTGCAAACTATCAGCACATCTCTTGCCTTTCCCAGCATGCAGTAGTGTCAGAGATAATCATGGGCAGTGCTTAAACTCCTTAGGGACATGTGAACATGGATCAGAGTGTTGTTTATGTTGAGTGGGTCCACAGGAAGCTTTCATGAAAGGCAGCAGGACTACAGCAAAACTTCTGGGTTTTGGATCTTCAGGTGCTGAGTGAGCCTGGGGCTACCAGAGCAAGGTAATGGGTGGGAACAAGAAGTGATAGTGAACCTTTTGAAATCCTTAAATACCACAATCAAAACAAGTTAGCTAGTGTGAGCTAGTGGGGAGTCTTACCAGCATATCCAAGCCTCAAACACTGTCAGTGAGAAGACAGCTTATGCCCTGTTGTATGTCACAATTCCATGATTCTATACTCCACTGCCAGTATCAAACTTTCACTGCTTGCCCTGATCCTTTTGGGTTGAAGGGAGGGTGGAGGAGACACTACTTAGTTCAGTGCCTTGTAAATTAACTGGAAGGAAGACTAAAGAGAGAACCAAAAGCAGCTGCTTTCAGATGGACAATCTGATGGGCACAGCTTTCACTCATAGCTTTAATCTCTGGAGAGAAAATATGCCACTGGTCAGCAAACTGGGAATGCCACGGCTGGGAAGGATCATGGGATGCACAGATTTCCTTAGGAGAAAATCACTGAAGTAGATAAGGAGACATCTGACACCCTCAGCACATTCCCTGCAACCCAGGTAGGACACGTTGATCTGCATTTTCCTGCGGGAAAACAAATGCATTTGGCAAAACTTGGGTGTATTTTGCATATGGCAATGTGGGTTTATGCAACCAAGCCCCACTCCAGAGCACTTCAGTAGAAGATTTCTGAATAAATACATCAGAATTAATGTTTATTTATCAGGGACAACCCTTCTATGAGATAAGCACATCCCATCTAATGCTGGCCCCCAGCAGGGACCCTCCCCTGGTCCTTGTAGCTCCAGGCACAAGCCAGGGCCTCAGAGAGCCCTGAGTGTGTAGGTATCCTCAAAGCAGCTCAATCACCCTTGCCCCCTCCCTTTCCTTCCTTCTAACTAATAAATTTAGGAAATTTATGGTATTTACAGCTTGGGATCTCGTTTGTGGCAATGCAAATGAGCCGCTGTCGGAGCTTGTCAGGCGCTGGAATACACAAAGCCTTTGTGATTTGCTGATTGCTCACACCAGGCTCACCCTCCTGCCAGGCAGCTGATTGAGTTGCCACCTTCCCAACTACTCTTTTCCCAGGCAGCTGGAGGGTGTGGTACTACCAACATTTTTGTAGTGGCAGAGCCAGTTTGAGAAATTCCTGCCCCCACCCCTTCAGTTGTGTCAATACAGCTGTCTGGGGAGCTGTGTGGCAACTGGGACGGCTCACATGGGCACACACCGGGAATAGCTGGGAGGAAGCATTTGTATTCACCTGGCTGATGTCAGCAGTGTGGTCAGAGGGAGCCCTGCACAGCAGAGAGGACACCAAACTACAGCGGGAATGAGCAGCCAGGGGGTGGAAAATCCTTAAACCCACTTTTCCACCAGTGAAAACCTCATGAGCCGACACCCCAATGGCATCCCAGCCCTCCAAGGCTTCACAGGCACGTGTGGGCCACAGAGTGGCCGATCATCACCAGTGCAATGGCCAGCACAGGTTGGTTGGTGGCTTTCCCCTTTCACCAGTGGGCTGGGTAAGGCTTCTCCTGGGTGTGAGGAGACCCTGCACATCTCCAGGGAGGCTGCCATCCCATGGGATTTATAAAGAGGTTCCATGGGGATGTGAATCTCAAGAGAAGTTTAGAGATGGGGTCTGGTGCACCTTTAGGCTCCATGGGGACTTGCTCTTGGAAAACTGCTCAGTGAAGCTACAGCTTGAGAGAAGCACGAGGGTGTGTATGACCCTAAACAGAGAGAAGAGTGCCCCTGGCAAACCCAGGTGGCGCACGCCCCAGGATGAAATGGATAAGCCACGTTGCTGCCATAGCTCAACTCTCTTGAAGATACCTTGGAAAGATGGAAATGAGGGATGGAAAGGCCCAGTAGGTGCTAAAGATGGCCAAATCCAGAAGGTCCAGGAAATGTAGAGAGTCCCCTGCAGAGAGCTGGCCATCCTGGAGAGCATCTGTTGGCCAGTACAGTGGAGACCTGATTCCTCCTTGGGGGCACCGTACAGAAAGGAGAGAAGTGGGTGCTCCAATCTGAAGGAGCACCCTCAGCCCTGAGCAGCTGCTTCGTTCTTATCTCAGAGAAGCTGAGATTTCCCCGTGGGACACTAGGAAGGAGTTCAGGATACACTGGTTAAAGGATCTCCAAGTGAAGCAGGTGTTTTCAGAAGGGGGAGGTCTAGAAGTGGCTTTTTTGCACTGAAGTCTCTGAGAGCCAGGGCATGTGAGCTGCAGCTGTGTCAGACTTGGCTGCCACCAACACGAGTGTGCTGGCTCTGGTGGCAGAGAGTGGCAGCTCTTTCAGCGGGACCTGTTGCACAGGGTGACACACAGGAAGTTTCGGGTCATCATTTTTGGATGGACCATGAACTTCACTGGGTTTCCTTATTCTTGGGGCACAAATTTCTTCCTGTTTCTGAAAGGTTTGGGAAAGAGGGGAATTTTGTCTTCTAGTTTCTCCTGGATTTGAGCAGTTCGTAATTGTACTGGAGGAGACAATTGCCTCCAAAGATAATGATCAGCCCGGGGTGATGAAGGCCACCTGCCTCATGCCCCTGGAAGGGAGCAGCTGTGATAGCTGAAGGCTGGAAGGGTGCAGGGCTGGCAGCACATCAGCTTCAAAACAGCTTTGTAAGTCTTTGCTCTACAGTGTCAGTGACACAAAGAACAGCTTTGGCCTCAAATGGGTGGTGTGGCATTGTTCTCCAGAGGGTAAACTGAAAACCAGTTTTAACAGAGAACAGGGCCAGAGTTATCCACCTCAGACTTCACTGCAGGTGACAGCAAGCCACATTTCATTGCTGGTGGTCAGACAGCCACGAGCTTGGATCCCTGGATCCAGCAAGGCATTGAGTCCAACCAGCCCAGTTGAGCAGTTGCCTGCTCTCCTCTCCACCCATTCCCTCTCCTCCCTGCCTAGCTGGACAGAGGCTGGTCCTGAGATTCCAGCATTCCCCGGACTGGAGCACTCATCCAGCGTCTCTCAGCACTCATCCCGTGTCAGTGGCCCTGCTGGCACGTGTGGAAATGATGTGAAAGCAAAAGTGAACAGGTAAACAACAGCAAACAAGAGCAGAGCAGTGGGTTATCCCAAGTGACATTTGGGAAACCTGGACTAGTGTTGGCCCAGGGAGAGGAGGAGGCTGGACTAAAGATCGCCACAGGTCCCTCCCAACCACCACTGCCATGAGTCACTGATTTCAAGAACTCAGAATATTCCTGTGTTTTCCAACACCTGGCTGGTCCCCAGGACATCAAACAAAGGTGAATGTGTTGATTCTTCCAAAACGTGGCACCAGTACAAAGAATAAAGGTCCATAACCTCTCCAGGAATAAGTCAGGAAAGCAAACCTCTGATCCCGCCATAAATTGTGTAACCTCAAGATGAAACCATGAGAACTGTATAGATGCACGGGAAAAATTCCCTCATGCCATGAAAATAATTGGTCCATAGCTGTCACAGAAATACAGGGAATTAGGAGGACAAAATCACCATCCTGGGGAACAGCAGTGGCTTCATGAGCAGAGAAGATGGCCTGGTGAAACCATGGGCCAGAACAACAGCTGACTCAGGCAGACTTCATAAAAATTGTGCTTGTAATAAATTCTGTCTGAGAGAAGCAGTTCTGCAAGAAAACCACACGGAATTAGGTTGGGTTACCCATTCCTAAGACTCTGCGATTGTCGCTCTGTCCTGAATTCCAAGGGTTTTTAGCAGAATTCACACAATACAGCAGATTAAACTGTTATTGGGACTGACACCAAAACTGATGTCTGCTTTTTGTTTGCAGAGCTCAGTTACATCCTGATGGAGAACTGGAAAAGGAGCTCAAAATAAGTGCAACCAAAGAGTTCAGTGTCGCATGCATGTGTCAAAAGGAGAAGCAGCTGGGATCTGCACAGAGCAATGGGTTAAAAAGCTAATTGGTTTCTCCAGGAACCAAGAAAATTATGCCAGGAGTTTTGAAATTAGTAGCGAAGGTAAAAGGAGAAAGATGAGTGAATATGAGAGAATATTGCAAGCATGAAATGAGCCTCTTCAAATGGGTTTTTACAAGGAGATGGTGAAAAAGTGAGTGCAGCCAACAGGTTTGTCTATGAGCTTTGGGTTCAGCTGCCCACTGGTTGGTTAATGCTGGGCAATAATGAATCCTGTTTGATTTCAGGGGAAGGCAGGGATTCTTGTTCCTTGCACTTTGTTTCTGTTGAATGTCACCACTTCGGGCAGTAGATGTAGACAAAATAGGAGGGTGCCCAGGGATGTTTTTCCAGGACACAGCCCCAGAGCAGGGACCAGCAGCTGTTCCTTCCTGGCTATAGCTGAAAACGCAGAAAGTCTGCCAAGCCAGCCCTTGTTCAGCTCTGGGGATGCACCCCACTCATAAGGAAAGTTCATCACAAACTCAACCCACATGAAACCATAACAAATTTTGGCTCTGAGCTGGATCTAAACAAGTTTTTCCCAGTTTTGCTCTAGACTCAGGGCAAGGACTTCCTAAATGAAGACTCAGGTCATTGACATGTGCCCTGCTCTCTCTAGGGCACAAGACACCTTTCTGATTTTTCCAGCATGTTCTGACAGCTTTGTACCTATCCTCACACACCATCACACAGGGGTTTGCACCTGAAAATTAACTTGAATGCATTTTTTTTTTTCAACACTTAATAGGAACTGAATGTTTTGGAGCTCATATCTTTGAGGCAGAAAGATAATGACAATTTTTGGATTGTATTTTTAGTAGAGATTAGAAGTATTTTAGTCCCTTCTCTTCCAGAATTTCCTGCCGGTGACCACATTGGTTCACATATAGTTATAGAAACCCAGTCAGATTGGAAAACACAGACAAGCCTAGCAATCACCAGGCCCAACAGAAACATCTCCCAAACAGCCCCCTCTGCACAGTGACATTTGTTACCAGATTTATTTCCCATTAGCACTGCTGGCTCTGCTGATGGGCTGTCGTCTCCATTGATTTTTTTTCCATTAAAACCACAAGTGCACAGTCCTGCCTGTGGGAAGCACACGTAGCCTGGCTGCTTCCCCGGGGCTGGTTGCTCAGGGCATGGTCCTTGCTGCACCCCCTCCTCGCTGGACAGGCAGGCCAGGCCTCCATCCTGCATCACCTGCAGATCCTCCTCCCCTCCTGGCTGCTGTGACAGGGACTCTGGAGAGCCCAGCCTGACCCTCGTGGTGGGAGATGAAGAGAGGGAGTCAAAAGCATGGCTGGAGGTTCTGCTGCCCTCCTCACGCTGCCCTGCCTGCCACAGAGCCTGCAAGGGCTCCCAGGCCTGTGCTCACACCACGCAGGTGGCTCAAGCACTGCCCTGCACAGGCACAGTGCCCAGAGGCTCACAGTGAACACAGGGCACCCCCAGCACGCACCGGGCAGATGGAGGTGGGCACTGACAGCATCCCAGGACCAGGACAGCCAGCCCTTGACAGCCAGCCCTTATCAGCCATCCTGTTGTTTCAGGGACTGATCTGACGGAGCAAAAGGCCACTGGTTTTGTCAGTCCAGGACATTCCTTTCTGGCAGCCAAGGTTATCAAATGGCCATTGACGGGCAAATGTGCTGCGGAAAGTGCCCTTCCTTTGCCAAGTGGCTCCACCAAACCTCTATCCACACCTGCCCACCTCTGTTGCAGCAGGGCTGACCCCACAGGGCTGACCCAGGCTGGCCCCAGGATGCCCATCTCACTCCCAGGGCTGGGGCCAGCAGTGCCTGCCCTCCACCACAGTCCCAGCAGCAGCAGAGGGACACAGATGATTTTGCTGCTTGTCCCTCCCCAGTTGCCAACACACTGAAGAGCAGGTCATGGGACTGGGAAGGGTTGGCCCAAAGCAAGTAGAGCACCAGGCTTTTCCCAACTCAAACACAAGTGGTTTGATGAGAGCCTGGAAATACAAGTGTTTAATGGCCTGAGAGATGAAAATGTGCCCAAGCTCATGGCTACCCACACAACCAACTGCCCGGGGCAGTTTGCAGCCCATGTCTCCACCCTCCCTAACATATCTTGCTTCCCAATCTGTCTTCTGAGAGCCAGTCTCACTTCCCAGTCCGTATTCTGAGAGCCCACACCACCAGCTCCAGGCACACACAGCGCAACCTCAAACAGCAACAGTGCCAGTGCCAGCCCAGCCCCATCTCTCCAAGGAGCCCCAGCCATCCTTCTCTCCTGCCCTAACATCATGCAAGTTGATCTCATAACTGGTGACCTGCAGAAGCCCTGTCAGATGCTGAGGAAGCTCCACAAGAATTATGTTGGTTTCTTCATAGCAGTGAGAAGATGCTGTCCTCTTCTGGTTCCCTGCTGCATATCCAGGACATGTCTGTCATTCCCCAACCAGGGTGGCAGGGACTTTTCTTGGTTCCACCACCCTGGGAGCAGAGAGACCATGATGGTGAAGATGAAGACTGCATGCTCAGGAGCAGTCTGATGGGGCCCTCAGCCCAGCCAGCTGCACAGTTTTATGGTAGAAATACAAATACATGGATTGAGAGTCTGCAAATGGGCACAGAGAGGACTTAGAGTTGTTCTGCTTCTTTTGGGTGTCAGGAAGAATTCTGCTGGGTTCTCTGTTGTTCAGGGAAGTATTTCCTTACATCCTGAACCATTTCCAAGGTGGCATTAAACTCCACAGACCTCACACTTTCACAACACTCCCTGAATATGCACCTTCTCCTGTTGGTAGCTTGCAGTTCTCCCTGCACAAGTCCCTGCAACACATTGGCCAGATTAGGCATTAAACATTGACCATGACATCTAGAAATTACCAATAATTTATAAATTATGTGGCTGTCAGCCTGCCCAGCAATGCTGAAATTTAAGGAAACTCTCTTAGTTCTTCCCCTCACAGGAAAATCTTGAGGCCTGTCCTTACAAGAGGCGTCTCAAACACTCTGCCTTCTTCAGTAAGGTTTCCCAGGTACATTTTGGAGTCTTCTTTCCTGGAGATTTTCAAAACTCAGCTGGACAATACCCTGAGCAACAGAGAGCCTTAATCAATTTGAAGTGAGCCCTGTTGGAGCAGGAGGTTGACCAGAGACCTCCCAACACCTCCCTGAACTCAAATAATTAATGGCTTACGAAATCTGCTCATTGAGAGCTTTCTCCTAGGGTAGAACTTGAATGACTTCATCTTGGCCTGAACTTCACCGTTCTCACTGAAATGAGGAAGCCAGTCCTTCTTCCTTGCTTCAGCCTGTCCTTCTCTCCAAGTATTGCTGAGCACGACAGGCTCTGACCAGCGACAGAGACTCCACAACTTGCCCTGCTGTGGCAGCTCCTGTGTGGAGGCAGACACGCCAGAGTGCTGCACAACTCCATCATCCAGGTGTCATCTCCCGGCCCTTCCTTACGTGTGCCTCGCACATGGAAACTGGGTGCTGCTCAGCTGCACTCAGACAAAGTCAAGTGGTGGCAAAAACATTTCCCAAGCTGGAAACGCCTGGGATACGAGGCCTTTCATAAACCCTGTACCCACCAGTATGACACAGCTAATGTGATCCCAATGCACCAGCAGAGATATCTCGAGTGTAGGGAAGGAACTATGTAAGACATGAGAAAGAGCAGATCTGGCCAGTGAAACACCAACTGTTAAGGGAACCAAGACACAGAAGCTCTGTGTTGTAATGATGGGAAAAGAAACCCTTCCCTGAGAGCAGGTGCTGCAGGGGCTTGGCCTGTTTGCTGATAAGATGAAGGCTGCAGGGGACTGCAGTTGGCTGGGGAACATGATGGAGTCTGGGAGGGAACAGGTAAGGTCAAGTTTCAGCTGCTAACCAGAAGTTTCTCGGGTGGGTTGTGCAGCACCAGAGTCTTGCCAATGGATTTTTTGTGCCCATCTGTCTCACCAGGATTGCATCAAAACTTATCTGGGATAAACTGGCACTTGCAACCAGTAAGGTGCTGTCCCCAGGAGTTCCTGTCTAAGGCAGACAGCCACCTCAGACAGCTGCCCGGTGTTTTCACAGGTACAGTCAGGGCTTCTACAGTGGAGCTCCCCTAGCGTGTGCTCGGCAGCACAGGTTGGTTGAACCCATTTAACAAAACCACGTCAGTGTTGGAACATGCAGGTGCATCAGGTTGATAACTCCAACCATTCCCAGCAGGCAACGAGCCCTAATGGGGTGCTGGGTGCTACCAGACCACAGCAGGTCCCAGCCAGGCTCTGGAATCCAGCACAGGCAGTCCTGCAGCTCTCCAGGCCTGGGCACACTGAGGGGGTTCATGGGCAATCAGTTGTCTTAGTGGTGACCTTCTTAGCATGTAAATATGAATAGGAAAGCACACATGGGCTTGATTGGCAGCCTGGAACTAGCCAAAGCCATCAGTGTAAGGCTGCACTGGCTGCTGAAGAAATCAAAACTCTGGAGGAACTGTTGTTTTGGACTGTGTTTGCTCGTCTCGCAGGATCTGAATGTGAGTAACCCTAGGAATGTATTTTTCCATCCATTAGATGTGCTTTGCTACGCTGCTCTTGATGTTGGTATCTCTTGCAGCCAGGCTGAGCAGACGTGCCTGCACTTGTTTTACCAGAATCCTTCCGGGGCTTTGGCTGAGCTGAGATCTCACAAGGCAGGGATCCCTGCCAGGTTTTCGCCTGAGAAGACACCTTGCCCATCTTCAGCAAAGCTGAGTAGAACACCGGGGTTTGCAATGTGAAAGAGCTGCCAAGGATGAGCTGTATCTCCTGCCCTGGAGGGAGCGGGAAGGGATGAGGCAGAGGGAAGAGCTATCCAAACAAGTTTGTACACACATGAATCTGTAATGTGCTGCCTACAAGAGACTTTGTAGCTGTGGTGTGGAAGAGCCCGGAGAGTCTTGTGAGGATCACAGCCCTGCCCTCCGGGGAGGATGGGGCAGGCAAGCACAATGCTCTGCACTGGCATTTGGCTACCCCAACCCAACCCCTGCAGATGGGTTTGGGAGCAGCACAGCCATGGAGTGCTGTGAGGACACAGAACAGCTCCAGTTCGGTGAGTTGGTGTCTCCTGTGTCTACCTGGCCCTGCAGGAAATTCCTAATGAAGTGCCAATAAAGCTGCCAAATGTCAATGACTGCACATGGAGTCTGTTTTGGATGCATCAAGCAAGGCAGGGGGTGCTTTCAGAGTGCAAACATTTTATGGTTCCATATCTGAAGAGCAAACCACGCTCTTTTGCCAAGAGAGAGACAGCAGGTTTTACCAGCACCAAGAATAAACAAAATGTCAGTAATGACCGTGGTTAGGCCCCAGGGAAATGCTGCTTTCAGATATTCTGCTGGCTTCTGGATCATTCTGGGAAAACTTAGGGGAGTGCTAGACACCTCATGAGAAATCAGAGTCCATTTCAGGACTTCTCTGAAGCACCTCCCTCTCCCCTGACCAAGCCACACTACTTCAACTACAGGTGTGAGCAGAGAGACCACCTTTAAAGGATATGCTGCGGAATAATCAGGTGCCAAAGCAAACTCTATGTTTGAAAAATCTCCCCGGAGAAGGGAGACACAGAAGCTGATTGACAGTGTCCACCTTTCAGGGCAGTTCAGTTCACATTGGGCATGACCCTGCAGACCAGAGAGTGGACAAGCAGCACTGCTGGACACCAGCACCCACCCTGACCCCACCTCCCTCCACTGCCCTCACTCAGAGTCAGCCTTTTTCTGTACCCTGACAGGGCAACACCTGCACTTGGCACTCCAAGGACAAGTTTGCTGCTCACCTCCAATGGGCCCCTAGACAAAATGGTTTTATTTGTTGTCATGAGTTGTGTCTCAACCACCTGCTCTGCCCCAGAATGGTCCTGGTCCACACCCTCCAGTAACACCTTTCCTCAGGACCTTTGGTCTTTCCAGCTGACTTGCTGGCCAGTGGGAATCTCACCGGCTCCCAGTGTTCCCAGCCTTGTGTGTGCCATAAAGTGCTTCTGGGAACCCCCATCCTGTTACTGATGTTTAAAATGGGACACAAATGCATTCAAGCTAAGTGATGAATTGACTGTGTAATCAGAAATAAGTAATGAAAGAAAACACAAGCTTTGAAGGTCCCTGCCACAAGATCAGCTCTTGTCTCCTGGATGTCATCCTCTGCCAAAGCTGTCCAGAAATGCAGGGGTTACCCAGTCTGACCATGATGCTCCCTCCACTGGAAATGAGGTCTTGCTCTGCCTGGAAACAAACCTGCAAAAAGCCCCTTGAACACTGGACCAGTCCCCAGCCCGATCCCACAGGAGCTGGGGGACCTGCACACACCCAGCCAGTGACCAAGGACACACAGGCACTCCAAGGCTGATGATGTGCCACAGCTTCTCCCTGCCTTTTATTCAAGTTAGGATCTCTTGCTCCATATTGTGTGATTTCTGAACTCTCTTCCCACTCCCTTCCCCTACAGCATCCAACAGTTTCCCCCTTTTCTACCTGGCAGTCTGGGACACCTCGGTTTCCTCTTCCCTCATTTTCAGAGCACCACATGATGATACCAAATACAAGCATTTCCAATTTTCCTGCTTTGTTCCCCATCCTAAACATAGCCTTGTGGATTTTCCAAGCTTTATCAGCACTTTCTACATCACACAGTTTGAGAAATGGTGACAGTGCACTCACTGCGTGTTGTCACGTGCTGGTAGCTCAATTCATCTCTGGAGAAGAAAGTGGATATCAGGAATCAAAGAATCATAGAACACCCTGAGTTGAAAGGGACCCAGAAGGAACCTAGAATTCATGGCCCTGCATAGGACAACCCCAACAATCCCACCCTGTGTCTGAGGGCATTGTCCAAAGGCTCCTGGAGCTCTGGCAGCCTTGGGGCCGTGCCCATTCCCTGGGGAGCCTGGTCAGTGCCCAGCACCCTCTGGGGGAAGAACTTTTTCCTAATATTCAGCCTAAACCCCTCCTGATGAGCCAGGTGAGCATCTCACGGCCCCCTGTCTCCCAGAAGTGTGTTGCCATCCTGGGCTTCCCTGCCAGTGCCTGCCCCAGTCCCATCCCACAGCCTGGATCTGTCTGGACTCCTTTGCTGTGCAGGAATTGCTGCTGCTCCTGTGCCCGCAGTGTCTGAGCACAGCAGGGCCCTGTGCTGCCCCAGGACTTGGCTAATAGCAGTGACAGGAGGGCAGGGGACACAAAGGCACCCCAGTAAAGAGGACATGGATGCAGCCATTCCTTTAGCTGATCCAGCTCCGTTTGCTGGATCAAGGCTGTAGTCCAGGAGGAATTAGCATGATTGGAAACTCAGCGCTGCTCCCGTGGGATTGGCTTCAGCACAAATGGCTGCTGCCAGATGAATTTCACTTGAGGGTGTGATCTGCTTGAGCTGCCCCATCCAGGGGCACTTGTTCTGCTGACACGTAGCCCTGGCAGGGACATGTTCTTGAGCAGCTTCTGGCACAAAGCAGTGCTCCCACTCTTCCCACACTGGTGCAGAGCAAAGTAAATCCTCTTTGATCAATGCAAAATCCAGTGTAAAACAGGAGTATCCAGCCCAGGCCATTTAATTCTCCAAGATATAAGCAGGCTCATAATCTTCATCAGCGTTGCTTCCTGCTTGAAATGCTTTTCATTAGCTGCTCATTCAGGGAACACAACCACTTCTGCTGCCTCAGCAAAACACATGCCACACTTCTTGCTCAGCAGCAGAAGGCAAACATTTTATTGCATTTTAATCACTGGCAGTTTCAGCAGTTGCTTCCTGCTCTCTGTGTTTCTTCCACCCATCCTACTGAGAAGCCTCTGTAAACTGATTGCTTGACCACAGCGATCCAGGACCTACTCAGCCTCCAAGTAGCTGCAGGTCCTGGGGAAACTGGAGGTTGAAAGCTTGGTAATCTCAGTGGCCTTTAGATCCCATTGTGGAATAAGTGAGGCAGGCTGAGCAGTGCTGATCAGCTGCAGAGCTTGGCTGCCCTGCCAAGACCTTTGCCATGTCATCAGTCTTGCTGAGAAATTTCATGCAAAATTTTCCTTCTGAAAATAATAATTTCTTGGAGATGAAATGTTTCAGGGGAATGTTTCAATGGCCAAGAAAAGAAAAAAAGAAGATGTTTTGAATTGCAAAATGGAGAAGGCCCACTATGTTGTGCCCTCTCCCAACCCAGCTGTCAAGTAACCAGAAATGCTCTGTGACAGCACTGCAGTCCACTGTCAGGAGAGGGTTAAGGCTTACAGCCCACTGTCAGGACATGGCTAAGGCTTACTCTGAAACTGCAGTTTCAAGCCAAGAACTGTTGAGTGACCGGAGAAAGGCTGATGGAGCCTGGCTGATTGGGTCCAGCCCAGTGACCTGGGGCCTGTGTGCTGCTCAGCGTCCCTGGTGGCTCTGCGGGGTCACGCCCAAGGCCAGGCAGCAGTGTTCACCTGCAGATCGTTCCTTTCCCCTGGGCAGACCGTGCCCTGCAGCGTGTGACCCGCTCCCAGGATCAGCCTTCCTGTGCCTCTGAGTCACACCGAGCGTCTCAAAGAAAATTTTGGTGCCTCATTTCTTCATTTTCCTGTGTCTGGGGATTTTCCAGCTTCTGATCCACACCCTTCACGCTGTTGCAGTGGAACTCGTTCTCCTCACTCGTTCTCCTTGCTTGGGCCTGATCCTTAATGTGCCTGTAACTCACTCACAGCCCCTACGTTAAGGTCAACAGCCCCTTCCTTTGTTTTGCTGCTGCATCAATGGCAAGGCAGGAGATGGGGCAGGGAGTGCGTGTTAGAGACCACCACCAGCTGCTGATGGGCAATAAACAGGATGGATGAGGGCTGACAGAACCCGTCACTGCCCAAGGATGGGGCCCAGGACTGCCTGGGGCAGGGGCAGTGGGACCACCAGCATCCCACCAGCAGCATCAGCCTTTTTCCTGCTCGGGCACTGCGCGTGGTTTCAGCAAAGCCCTCCCTCATTGACCTCCATTTGCCCCGTGAAAATGAATGCCAGGATCAGGCCCAGGTTCTGGCCGTCAGCTGTGACTCACCCTGCGCAATTCCCTAAAGAAAAGGGTAAATTCGGCACAGAAACCCCGCGGCAGCAAGAACAAAGGCGGGTCGCTTCCCTTCCCTTGGCGTTGTCCGGGGTCCATCATTGCCTCGAGTAACTCGATCCCTGCCCTGCGCCTCTCTCGGCCCTGCTCAGCCAACTCCAGCGATTCTGTTCCAGGGTAGCACGGAGTTAATGTCTCTGAAGCCTCACGGGAATCCCCAGGCAGCCCTTTCAGCAGGGGATTTTGCTGAATCTGCAAAATAATCCAGCATGGGGAGGGGGGCATCCACGGACCCCCAGACCTCCAGGTTTTCTCCTCCAGCCCTGACTCCCCTGAGGCCTCGCGTTGCCCTGGGACAGTCACCTGCTGAAACTGTGCAAATTCAGTATTTTCTCCCTTGCACAAATTTTGCTACGTCTTCCTCCTCCCCCACTGCACCCTCAAGGTCGCACCGGGAGAAAAGCCCAGCGAGATGAAAACTGATCCCTGCTCCAGCTCCAGCTCCAGCCTGTTCCCTCGGCCCCTCTTGGCTCCCTTCCCGCTGCCCCTGGACCTTCACACCTTGCACCCAGGACACACTTTTGAGGTGGCTATGAAAGGGATTGTACGTTCAGGTATTCTAAGAACCGTCTGAGTCTTTTGTCCAGAGAGAGGATGGGGAAGGAAGCTCCTTAGGCGAAGGATTGTGTAACCCTGGCACGCTGCAGTGCTCCTGCTGGCAGGTGATGAGAAACTGGGCAGAAAACAGCCTTTGAAATGCCCAGCTGGACACAGAAGGGCCTCACTGGAGCCCTGAAACCACCCCCCTCCACCCCACTCATAACCTGATGGCTTCTTCTCTGCCCAGGAGGAGATACCCAGGGATTTACCAGCGGCCAGAGTCCTGCATCTGTACCAGTAATTTAAATATACCTGGCACTGCTCCTGGCCCTGAGGCCACTGACACTGAACAGTATTAAACTTTCTTATCCCCCAAGGTGGGATGGATGCAATCATGTCAATGTGCCCTTAACCTTTTTTCAGGAATTCTTTGTAAGAGCATTAGTTTTCATGACCCAAGATCACATGTCGGGGGCCTGCAACCACAGTGAGACCTGGTAAGGTTTTTGGTGGCCACAGAGACCTTTCAGCCCAGATCCCTGTGGTCCAACCCTCTGTTATCCCCAGGCTGGGGAGGGCTGGAGCAGTGAGTGCAGGTGGGACAGCCCCAGCAGGAAGCAGTGACCCGAATAGCACGGGGCAGCTGCAGCTGGATGAAGTTTGTGCCAGTTTGGCCAGTCCTGGGGCTCCTGCTGCCCTGAGCTGATGGGTGTTTTGCACTCCCAGCAGAGACCTGCAGCTTTCACTGCACAGCCCTTACCTGCAGCACCTTGCTGACACCCCGGCCTCCTCAGGGACACACGGCTGCTGTCCCACACCCATCTGCAGTCCAGCTTCTGCAGAGGATTTGGCTTTGGTGCACCCCTGCCTGCTCACATGCACCAGTGCTAGTGAAGGGCTGTGACAGTGTGACGGGAACAAACACACAGGAGAAAACACTGATTTTGCTGAAATTCCATGGGACAGGAAGCTGAAGTTGCACTGGGACATGTCCTAGAAATGAGCTGAGAGTAGGGGCATGGGCTGTCCACTAAACCAGAGGTGGGACAGCAAACTGCTCCCCATCACTGCTCCTCACCCCCGGCCAGTGTGGGCAGGGGCAGATGGGTCTCACACTCTGCCTGCTTGGGAGGCAGGAGCAGCACGGGGGAAGGGATGAGGTGAGGACACCTCAAGCATGAAAGTCCTGGCAAGGCTGCACATGCCCCTGAAAATCCTTGCTATTGTTTGAAGCCCTCCTCAGCACCAGTGGGATTTTCCTGCATCATTCTGTAAAATCCCCACCATGGTTTTCAGTGCTAATAAGGTGGAAAGGCAGTTTTTGTGGTAAATACAGGGCAGTGGGACTTAGGAAGTTTCAGGAACTGTAGTTACACTGTTCTTCCTACTGCTGATGGCAATGGCGTGATGTTCTCCAGCAAGGCCATTTGAAGGTTATTTCCCATCTCACTGTAAACCTGAGGAGCTCTTGGCTGGCCAGTGACTGCACTGCACAAAGAAGTTGGCATGCCCAGCTCCCACCCCTGCATGAAACAGCCCCAGAGGGAGCTGTGCCCTTCCAGACATGCTGCTTCCTAAGGCAAAGCATCTGGGAGGAGAGTCTTCAGAGACAGAACTCTCTCTTCCCAAAGAAACCTTTCCCTGATGCCCTGTGTCCATGCAGAATGGCTGGGCTCCCCATAGGCAAACCTTTGGCAGTTTGGAGCAGGACCCTTAATTCATCTCCCACCTCTCCCTGGAAGGCTAGGCAGGGGTTAACCCACACTAATCTCACTTTCAGCCTGAGCAGGAGCATCCACAACCTGACTTTCTCCTGCAGGTCTTCAGGCTCCCCTTTCCTCACGAGTGCACTGAGCAGCTGTCTCCCCTTCTCCCTTGTTTTTGCCATTTGCATCCATGTTTTCCAAAGTACCAAACACAAGCTTTCTGCACTGGGGCCACACTCCTGGGCCTGACTGCTCAGATGAGCCACCCGACACGCTGGGAGGATGCCAAAGTGCTTTCTGCAGAACTGCTGGACTATTTTCCAGCAAATGTCCTGTCAGTAGCTGGATTGTTTGAATATCCAGGGAAATCGAGTGCAAAATGCAGATTGGCCAGGCGAGTTCCCAAGAAACAATTTTATCAAAACTTCTGGCAGAACAAGTGCCTTGTTTGACAGAGCCTTTTCAGGGGTGGGCATGGAGAGCAGGGATTCAAGCAGCACCTTTGTCTGAGCGGAGTCGGAAGTTTGGCTTCGCTCCTCACTCCCACTGTGTGCCCCAGGCACAGGCTGCAGAGAGAACCATCTTCATCAGGAGTGTGCAATTTAATTTTCACTGGGCCAGGGGAAGGCTGGTGTGCATGGTGCAGAAGACATCTGCTCAAATACCTGAGCTGCTTCTTTCCGGGGTAACATAGGAACCATGGGACTGTTTTTGGTAATGAGATCCCAAATCACATCTTCTCGAGCATGATTTGAGATGCTCCAGGTTTCATGCTGCTCATAAATCAAATACTGGGGGAAGCTCTGTCATCATGGGTTTTTTTCCTTTTCACAAACCTAGCTTTCATTTCCCATAAGCAAGGAGCACAAGTTTGAGCCTCCTGAGAACACTTTCACATTTCTGTCTTGGGTTTTCAGAGAGACATCATCAAATACCAGGTGGAACAACACACTCCAGAGTGGCCATCACACTGCACCCTAAGGAGCAGCAAAGGAGTCTCGCTCAAGCAGCAGGATCAGGTCCTGCACAGGGCCACTCCAAGAATCACACCAGGCTGTGGTGTGATTTTTGGGGTGTGATTTTTGGGGTGTCCTATGCAGGGCCAGGAGTGTGACTTCAATGATCCTTGTGGGTCCCTTCCAGCCCAGGGTGTTCTGTGGTTCTATGCTGAGCAGCTGTTTGCAGTCCGGGACATCACAACGCCCGGCATCGGAACAATCACGCTGCTCCCTGACTGTTTGATATGCTATTGTTAGCAGCAGTAATCCTGTGGTACAGGAGCTGTGAGGGATTAGGAAGGAAGAGCATTCTCCCTGTGTTGTGGGGATTGCACAGTAAATTTCCACAGGCTGGTGTGCATTGAGGTGAGGATTTCTCAGCTACAGCACTCCTGGAATTGTTGCTGCATTTGTGGGCTCTTGAAACGCTACAGGAGTCAAGAAAAAAGTTGTACCACTATCATGGAACAGTCAAATCCCAAAAATGCTTGTTTTCTTCCAGAACAGTGGCAGGGCTAAAATCTGCTTTTTAAATAATTTTGTTGCTGTTGCTTGGATTTCAGGCAAGGACTGCTTTTCTAGGAGCACAGAGTGTCTGGTTTCTTTAACAATGAGTTTCAGTGTTGCCAGCCACTGTCAAACCTCAAAAGTATGAAATCAGATTAAAATAAAGATATTTAAGAACTGAAAGCATGTTGGATCCTATTTTGCCTATTCCATTCTGCCCTCACCTGTATTTTCAAGCTTTTGCCTACTTGAACTAGACTGAAAATAAAGAGGCTCAGGTTGGCCTCCACAATGAATTTGTGATGGGAAACTCTGCCTGCATTTGTAGGTCCTTCCCTATGCTACTGCACCATGATCTCTGCTCACTGTCCAGGCCCCTTCCCTCAGGCATCCCCTTTCCACTGGAAAGCCATGGCTTTCCCACAGGCCCCAGAAAGCCTTGGCCATCCAGCTCTGCCATGCTGCTA
Organism: Atrichornis clamosus; assembly: GCA_013400975.1. Lineage (NCBI taxonomy): Eukaryota > Metazoa > Chordata > Aves > Passeriformes > Menuridae > Atrichornis > Atrichornis clamosus. The sequence continues at coordinate 105,228 of WBMZ01005724.1, forward strand.
CCTGCAGGGAGAAGAATGACATCTCACTGTGTGCCCGACTCCCACGGATTTGGGTTGTGTTGGAAAGCTGGGCTTTGCCAAACAGCAGTGGCCTGGCCCATCACCCAGAGTCCAGCCTGGGCTGAGCATGCAGTGCCTTCATTTGGAAGCAAAACCTAGCAGGAAGGATGATTTTTTTCATGTTTTTTTAACTTAAAAGTAATTTAAACACTTCCACGTATGGCAAGTAGCCAGGATTGATCTGTCGCCATAGAGGCACAAAGGAGGGCACAGGCTCAAGGAGAACATCCTTCATGCCATGGAGCTCCTTCCCCATCCACATAGGTGCCAACCACAGCATTGTCCAAGTTTCCCCTTGGCAGCGTGGCTGGAGCTGTTGTCCGTGGTCCGTATCACTCTAATTCTCCACAGGGCTATAACAGGAGATGGAGCAGTGACATGTGACAGACTGATTTAGGCCCTGCTGAGAGGATGTTTACAGAACTGGGACACCAGTGACGTATTACAGAGAAGCAGGATGTCTTTGCTCCTCTAACTCTGTGGCTCAGCAGAGCTTAACCTGTTTGCACCTTCCATAAATGTCCCAAAGAAAACCATGAGCATCTCCAGGCGCTTCCCAGCAATGTTCTGTTCATGTTGTTACCATCAGGGGGTTACAGGAATGCTCTGTTCTGGGCCAGTGTCATGCCTGGTACAACCACAATGACAAAGAACCACATCCAGAGATTGAGGTAGGTGTAGCACAACCTGGATTCCCATTTCTTTTGGGAATTTCAGCAACAGCTGTGGGAATGCATCTCTTCGGAGACAGAGACTGCTTGCAGCTGCAGGTGCTTCTGTCTCTTGCCTAGGCAGAAGTGCAGCCCCTATGGTTAGAAATACACCTGGCTGTCCTCACGTTGCATCTCGAGAGTCAGAAACTTTCCCCATGAGCATGTGAATGCTCCAGCCAGCGCTGATGGAAGCAGAGAGTGAACCCAGAATAACTCTAGAAATGATTGGTCTTTCCACTGAAAATGACCTGGTGCCTGACTGCTGTGATCAGAGCCAAAATGAAGGTTGTGGGGTGGTCCCCGAACCATCAGTGTGTGGCCTGTGCCACACCTGGGTGGGGCTGCAGAAGTAGCAGCTCTTGGCCCCAGTAAAGTACCAAGTTTGGAAGTTCCCAAAGTTGGTGCTGTGTTTGGGTCACTTGGCCAATTCCTAAGTCAGGTACTTTGTCCCCGTAGTGAGCAGGAAGGCTCTGAGGTCAAGACGTGTCACAGCACTCCCAGACAGCTGCTGCTCTCTGTGCAGCAGAGATCACGTCCATAATCCTGTCAGGTTCCCTGTGGCCCCATCTCCACCCTCCTGACACCACTCCTGTCCGGATGTTCCCATGACATCTCACGTCTTGCAAATATTAACTCCAGATCATCCAGACTGTACAGCTCCCATCAACTCCCCAGATCTGTCTGCTGCCTGTGAGCAGCACAAGGTGGGAAGGAAGCAGCTGGTTCCCCTCTCAGAGTCGGTAGGGCTGTGACTTGCTCCCTCTGGGGCAGCAGACAGAGGCTGTTTGGCCACACCTGCCCTCTCTTGGACCTTGTTTCTCCCCAAGGGAATTTGCTGATGTGAATGTATAAGAGGCCGGAAATGTAAGAATTCAAGACCTGCTAGTGAGAGGAACTCCCTTATCCTTTGCTATCTGAGCATCTCTGCAATCCAGCCAGGAGCTGGAGTCCAAGGCATCCACATGGCCCAGGGCTCAGTGTGCTGCAGTCAGGAATGACAAATATTCCCGTGCTGCATCCAGCGCATGTGGCTTCCCAGCCAGCTAGGGCCTGAGTGCCAGGAGCCTTTGCATATAAATGAACTGTTTCCTAAAAGACCTGTGCTGTCTCATGTCTGGTTTTCACCACTGTCTTCTCTGTTTTGAAGGAGCACAAGACACTGCAGGTCCAGCTGTGTCTCCATATATGCTGGTACCTGCTCCGGCACTCATGCTGAGGCTCAGCACCTGCCAGTAGCCCCTTCTTCGTCCCTAACCCAACGCTCAACCCGCACTGTTGAGCAAGGGAACGCATAATTTAACAGGTATCCAAAATTTTCCTTGTTTCCTTGTTATTACCTACAGACATTGTGGATGTTCCTCTTGTTCTAGAAAGATTTCAAGGATCCATAAATGGCTAATTGCAACCTCATAAATGTCACAGGTGAATGCCATGCTCAGTTGCCACTGTCTGAGCTGCACTGGTGACATCTTTGTCTCAGGAGATGTGCCCACAGTAACTCGCAGAGGAGCTACTCTTTAAGCTGCTTTAGAGGGGCTCATTGGCTGTGAGTGGTGGAGGAGGGAGAAGACGAGGCTGTATTAGATACAAAATGATTACATCTGCTTACACAGTGTGCCCATAAAAAGTTGAAAGGATGATAAAACAGGTCTGGGAGACACAGCAAGATGTCAGCTAATCTCCTTCCCACACAGTGGTGCTTCTGGCACTTACAACACTGTCTGACATGGATTTAAAATCCTCTCATGCTGGAGTCACAAGATTTTCCCCAGACAATTTCCCCAGCGTTTGCCCTTTCTGATGGTCAAAATGTTTCCACTTGTGTTGAACCAAAACATTCCTTTTTATAGTATATTTTCACTACTTCTCTTCTCTTTGCCCATGAACACTTGTTGCCTTCAGCTTTGTGCAGATTTTTCTCTTGAAATATATCTCAGCAGCTGTAGAAGCTGTGCCTGCCATTATAAAATATCAAATTTGTAGGAGACATGTAAATGGTTTCCCTAAGGCTTCACCTTTCATGAGTACACACACACATCCACATGCTAGCATTCTCCTTATTATTTTGGGAAGCTCTCTTGTCCTGCCTGGAAAGAGAAAAGGAGATCTGCCTGCTCCAGGAACATGACCAGCTCTGCCCAAAGTGAAGTGGGATATGAAGTGAAAATAAGATGCCAGAGTCCAAAACTGAAGTGGGATGCAGTTCACCTCCTGTGTGAAATAGCTGAAAGGCAGGGAACCCCATGTCAGCAAGTCATGCCCAGCTCCATTTATAAGCACCAGAGGGAAAAAAAGTACAAGTGGTTAATTTGGTTCTGACCTACCTGTCAGGCAGGTGAATCATGCCCCAAAAGTGCTTCGTTCCCTGTGTTGAGCCTGAAGCTGGTCTAGACAGCTCGCCCAGAGGGAGACAGTGACAGCATCTCCCACATCTCTGAATACGGGGAAAAATGGGTGTGAAGCCAAGCTGAGAAGCTCCAACTCCAAAGCCTAAGTTTGGGCAGTAGAGGGATCAGGGTTTTTTCATCTTGCAACTTGGAAAACATTCCTCTGCCCCTAATTTTTGCTCTTTCTTTTCTCTTTCATTGTAACCTATTTATGTGGAGTCCAACCACCATGTGTCTGCAGTTTTCAGATGTCTTTAAACTGCAGAAAACTGTGATAGAATGGGATGGAATAGAATAGAATAGAACAGAACAGAACAGAACAGAACAGAACAGAACAGAACACAACAGAACAGAACAGAATAGAATAGAATAGAATAGAATAGAATAGAATAGAATAGAATAGAATAGAATAGAATAGAATAGAATATTTCAGTTGGAAGGGAAGGGA
>WBMZ01005724.1:108962-120374 GCA_013400975.1 Atrichornis clamosus
TCCTGTTCAGGACCATACTCTCAATAAAGAAATATTTCCATATGTCAATTCCAAATCTCTCACATGTCCTGAAACCATGTCTGTACCATAACCTGAGTAAGATTGGCTCTTGGCTGGCTGGGCTGCGCTGAGGGCAGAAGAAAACCTCACTTCCAAGCTCTGCAGGAGAATAGCTGTTGTTCCCAGACACGTCTCCTGGAAGGAAAGTGGTTGAGGGGTGCATTGGCAGGGCGAGCTGCACTGTGGAAGCAGGATGGAAGCTGGCAAGTGCTTGCCCTCAGTAATGTGTCAGCCAAGCTCCTGGGCACCGGAACTTGTGCCAGCACAGATCCAGACTGACTACTCCTTAAGAAGGCAAATGCCCCTGATGGGGGATTTTTATGATACCCCTTGAGGCAAGTTAAACACATTTGTTCTTAAATATAGAAGAGAAATTTAATGAACACTGGATTGGGTAGAGTCCTACTGCAATATGGGGTTCTGCGTGGAGTCTGAGAAGATGCATCACAAGCAGATTCCTCATACACCCTTGCTCCAGCACCAGTCCCTTGCAAGGAATTATTTAGGCTCTGGCATTTCTGCTTCCAGACAGTTTAACCCCTCCTTTTATTTGGCCCTTTGCTCTCCGTGCCAGGTCATTCCTTGGTCACAAATTGCTAAGCAGTTACAATTAGTATTTCCTTCATCCCAGATAAGACCCTGGAACCAAGAATCAAGCCTGTATGGGTGTAAAAGAGAGCAGGCTGCGGTGATGTCCTCACCTCCTATGACTACATTGATGACACAAGTGCAGCTCCCACAGAAATGAGACAACTCTCCAGGAATCTGCCTCATGAGGAATCATCTCCAGGTCCAAGCTGAGACCATGATCCAGCTGGAAAATTCCTTTGGTTCTGTGCCCCACCCCCTCAACCAGCCATGTTCTAGGGTTTGTTCAACAGCCCCTGTGGCTGGGTGTTTTCGTCAGAACACAGGATTAAAGCAGGAGTGCAGGGCAGGTGCACAATGTGGGCAATAAGCTCTCAAGCCAGGCCCCAGTGAGAGTGGCAAAGCCATGCTCTGAGCTACTGAGATCTGCCCCCATTTCATTAACTAATGAGCTGGCTTAACCCCATCCTGATTGGCAAGGAAAGCTTAAAAATGGGGATTAAGTGAAGTGTCTGAGGAAGCACATCCTGAACTCCAGCCAGGCAGAGTTGTACCTTGGACAAAGGGACACCCTCCAGTGTAATGTCAGCAAGGCTTCTTTCCAGAGGTTCTCTCACTACCCAAAATCCAGCAGAATGTACTGGCCAGTCATGTTGTCCTAAGAAGCTGTGGCTGCCCCATCCCTGGAATTGTTCAAGGCTGGGTTGGACAGAGCTTGGAGCAACCTGGTCTAGTGGAAGGTGTCCCTGCCCATGGCAGGGGTGGAACGAGATGAGCTTTGAGGTCCCTTCCAACCCAAATCTCTCCGTGATTCCATGATTTTATGATTCTACATCATGATGGTCCCTCCCTTCCCTCACACAAGGGACTCGTGGCAACTCTCAAGGTGGAGAAGGTGTTTGCTCTGCACGCTCCAGGTCGAGGCTGCAGGTGCAGGTTGAGGAGCTCTGTGCAAGGCTGTGGCCAGCCAAGGTCCTGGTCATGCAGGAGTCATCTCCTGCACGGAATAGGAGGCTCTGGATGGCAGAGTTGGGTGCTGATATGCAGCCAATGTTTGGGCTGAGAGATAGGTGGGAATCAGATCTGGGGGGTAATCTGCAAGCCATGGGAAGAGAATGCATAAGATCTGCCAAGAAGGTGAGTGGGATCATTGGACTGCCAGCATTTCTGCTGAGCCTTGCAGAGCAGCACCCCAGAATGAGCATTTAAAGAACAGATTTTGCAAATAGCCTGAGAGCCCAAATTACAGATCAACAAACACAGCCAGATGGACACTGCTGCCTTTTGGACATCTGCATCATTTATTGATGCTATCAGGACTCAGCCATGCTGCCAAAACTCGGGGTGCAGGCCCTTTGCCAAGGCTATGCCCAGCACATCCTCCTGCTCTGCCACAAGGACAGAACAGACTAACCAGGGCTCACATTGTGAGCAGGAACCTGGCCCGGCTGTCCAGCCTTCCTGTGAAAACCTGCACTGAAAGCCAAGCTTTAGGAAAACTCTGTCCTGCCAGTTGAACCATCTGTCTTGCTCCAACTTATTAATGAGCCACATTCTTACCTTTGCTTGTGTAGTTTTTCAGCTCTGCTAGTTCTGTTCAAGCAGCTTTGCTTTAGCTTTATATTGACAACAATACTATCCCGGAAATCTGTCAGTGCAAAAGATACCCACATCCACAACCTTTTCATGTCTCTGTGAGTGAATTAAACATTTCCCAAACTGGCACAAGATCAAGCAGCCCAGACCCTCCCACAACCTTGCTGTCAAACTCTTTGAGCCTCCAGAACACTGTGGTGGATCCAGCCTGTCTAACGGGACTGGTGTCACCCCACAAGGAGCCCTGAACATGCCCAGGAGCCATTTGGAAGAGCATCAGCTGGCCCAGGTGCCCTCAGTGGCATGGGCTGTCTCTCTCTTGGCATCCTTCACTCAACCACTGTAATGGGGTAGAAGAGGCTTTTGATTATCAACAGTGGCTCATCATTCACTCTGATTTTACTCCACATTAAGGCTGTTACAGTAGCCAGGAATACTGGAGCCTGCTGCCTTCAGAACCCTTCTGGAGCGGTTGCTGGAGGCACAGGGATCTCCAGTGCTTACACATCATTAGTGAGCTCATACAGCTCAATATAAAAAGAAAAAAAACCAACCAACAAAACCAAACCAAACAGTTTAAGCCTGTAGCACAAGGAAGAAGGCTGCCTCTATGCAAATATAGCCAAAAAATCCCCAGACCATATTCCTGGAGGCACCACAAAAGGTGGCCAAATATAAAAGCTGTGGCTGTCTTCTTCCCCCTTTTCAGCAGTTAGTTTTGTCTGGATGGGATTAGCACAGCATTGAACATGTCAGTTAGGTACAAAATTGTTGTCAGCACTAGAAAAATCACTTGCCCTGTGGACAAGCTTACTGCACAATGAGCTGCTGTGGTGAGGGCACAGATTCAGCCTGTCCGAACACGGGGAGTGAACACAGGAGCTGAGCTGCTCCTCTCCGTGAGGAACGAGCTGCAGCAAACACACTCTGGCTAAAGCACCACAGAAAGCTTTGTCTCTCAGTGTGAGTGGAGATCTGATTTACACTAATGAAAACGTGGCACTGAGTGTGCACAGGGCCCCAGGACGGTGTCAGCTTGTCTTTCCCGGTCCACGCTCAGCACCATCACATTAGTGCTGCACACAAAGACGTGGTAACCTGATTGAGAGGGAAAAAGGGCAGCAGTGAACAGATGCCATCTGCCAGGGAGCTGAACCTGAGCCACTCTGCCCTGGAACAGGGACTCCGGTGTCAGAGCAAAGCTCTGCTTGCAGGGGTGAAACACAGAGCAATTGACCTTTAGGTGACAGTTTGCAGAGTGTCAGCTGGAATAACACTGTAGGGAGGGGGATGGATGTTATTAAAGTATATGATACCACCCACAAGCAGGAAAATAAAAAAATTCCCCTGGGAAAAAAAAAGCCTGCTATTTCTCCCTCCCCGTGTTAGACTTCTTGGCTCACTGCTTCACAGATCCTCTATGGGAGACGAGAGCTCATCACCAGGGTACCTGCATTTCTCATAAGAGGTAAATTGCCTTTTAACTTTTCTCCATTGCTTTATAACCATCCTACTTAGACCTAATGATGTGCAAAAGTTTACAAAGCATTTTCCATGACCTGGAATGCTTGGCAGCTTGTGAGTAGAGCAAATAGCTTAGCTGGGATAATAGAGAGGAAATCCACTGAAGAGCTCAAGTCATTAAGATGTTTGCATTTGATGAGACAACCACTACCAAGGGCCAGAGCAAAAGAAATGAGCCAGTGGTGCTCCTGCGAGGTGCTGCAGGTACGTCTGCATCCATCACCCACCTGGCTCCAGCCTGTTCCCAGTGCACCAACTCGACTGCTTTGTGCCCAAAGTCTTGAAAATCTTCAACATGCAATTCAGTGATTCTACACCAGGAAATAATAACAAATTAAACCCCACAGTGACCACATCTGCCTCACTGCAAATACTTTGAGGAGAAAGGCTGAGGCAGCAGATGCCTCACTGGAGCTCTCTTTGGGAAACATTGTCAGCCTGAAATTATAAGGTGGAATTAAAAACCTCTTAATTCCCAATCTCCATTGCTGTAGATTTCATTCATATTTTTCAACTTTAAGGAACCTTTTCTTAGCTTTATTGCTGACTGAAACGCATCCTTCTTCCCAGGAGTAACTGGGCAGCCAACTGCCCAGAGAATGGGGAGCAACACTGCAGGAGGACAAAGTCCTGCCACTGTGAACTCTGAGGGGTCAGGGGATCAGGGGGGTCTGCCAGCCTGCAGACACAGGAGCCCTTGGGCTCTTTTGGGGTATGTCCATTCATGCCACACGCCTTGGAAAGGGAAGCTGAGACAAGCACAAGTACCTAATGAACATCAGATGGAAAGCAGGATTTTATCTTTGTCATTCAACCTCAGGGACACATAAAAAGGGAGGCAGAAGGGATTAGGATTGCAAGCAAGTAAAAAAAGCTGTTTCACATTGATAGTTTCTGTGAAGAGGCCAGGAGTCAGATACCTTCAGGCAATGTGATGCAAGAGCCCTTGCCCTTGCCCAGCTCTCAGCTCCACAGTGGGAGATCCTGTGATGCCATCAGGACTTCTGTCCACTTGTTCTAGGACACTTGACCTTCCTCCTTCTCTGTCTCCTATTATTTTGCTTTCTCACCATAGACTCCAGTTCCTGGAGCACAAAAAAACAGAGAAGTTGCCAGTGCGCAGGTGGAAGATGTCTCACTGGGGCTTGTGTTTTACCCAGACTGTCAGAACATCACTTGAGGACTGATACTGGGTGGTTATATCTGAACTAATCCAGATAAACTCCTTGCTTTTTCTCTCCAACTGACTGTGGCAACTCAGTATGTCCAGGTGGTATCTGGAAGGACAATGCCTTCCAGAGGGATGTTAAAGTCATCCTTAATTTGGCTCATTATCTGCTGAGTCCCTGTGTGTCATTTCAACTGCTCATGAGAAACAAATTAATTCAGAGCAATGTACATTGCACACAGTTGCATGGAATTTTTTCCCAACTCTTTTCCCTTTGTAGATATCAAACAACGCAGGATTTTTTATAACTAGACAAACACTGTGACAGCAGCGATTGTCTGCCATAAAGAAATGCCAAAACAAATTAGATTAGGCACAGATACAGTGATGAAGTCTTCAAAATCCACTTTTCCACAGGGTGTCTCTTGCAATGTCATTGCTTTCAGACATGACCCTCTTCTGACACAGCACAGGTGCTGTCCCAGGGCTATGGAGTTCCTCTTCCTGCACCACAACATGAAGTTTCCAGACAGGAAATTGATGGGATTCACATAAAACTCTGTTAGTAACAGTTTAATTGGTGCTTAGAGGATGCTGGATTTGCACATATCCCCCTCCTCACCATTCATAAATATATGCACAAGCGTCATTTTATTCACACAGATTTTGGCAAAAGGCCCATTGAATTCAGCAGAGAGAAGTCCATTGACTTTGGTAGACTTTGCACATTGTGGGTGAGAACAGATGGAGGCTCCATTCACCAGTTGCCACTCGTTAGTTAAAGCTTATTATTGCTAAAGAGTTTTGTTAATGCATTTACAAATGGAGCATGATCCAAGTGATGTAACCACCGCTGAGTGCTGGGAACGGCAGATGTGCTCTGCCAACAAGGATGGAGTGAACAAAGGACACTCCTGCATGCACAGGTCTTACAAAATGGAGTTTACTGGCCCACTCTTCTCACGACCTTCAGGAGGCAGCAGGTCTGCAGCCGGTGCCACTTGCTCACATGGAGAAGGCAGTTTCCAGCAGTCCCAGTGTGAGACACCACAGACCTGGCACGGGACGAGGAGAAAGGCACTTGTGAGCACAGGCCCTCTTTGCTGCCAACAGGAGGGTCCCATGGGTTTGGGCAGGAGCTGCACTGAGCCTTCCCACAAGCTCCAGCTACACAGAGTGGAAACTCTTCTTGCTTTATGAGGGAACAAGTAATCACATTTCCTGAGCACAGCCAGGGAAAGGGACATCTCATAGGGCAAAATATCTCCCTACACATGGCTGCTACAGTTTTGGCCAAGATCTTTCCTCCCAGGATCCACACCATTGTGTTTCTCAAAGCTGGATCTTGTTTTAGTCCAGTGAAGTTCCACAATTCCATGTAGCTAAGAAAGTAATGTGGGAACTGACCAGTGGCTCATGGGCAGGCAGCGCTCAGCAATCAGCTTTTGCAAAAGGCAGGAGAATTTACATTGCCCATAGAGCCATGGGGTTGTAACAGCCTTAAAATTATGCAATCCCAGGATGGTTTGGGTTGGAAGGGATCTTAAAGCCCATCCAGTCCCACCCCTGCCCTGGGCAGGGACACCTCCCATTATCCCAGGCTGCTCCAAGCCCCGTCCAGCCTGGCCTTGGACACTTCCAGGGATCCAGGGGCAGCCACAGCTTCTCTGGACACCCTGTGCCAGGGCCTCACCACCTCAGGGAAATGTGCCTGTAGTTCAGGAATTTCCAGCACTAATAAATCAGGGACACCAAAGGCTGTCCTAAACAAGCCAGAAAGAGAAGATAAAATCCATGTTGATTTTATGGGGTAAAATTAAAAATAAAACAGACTTATTGGGCTAATCTAGAGGAAGCATTAACAGCTCTGACATGGGAGTAGTTGGATGAAGAGGAATGGCTTAGTCCAAAGTAAGAACGCAACAAGCAAAAATGGATCATTGAAGAATAAGGAATATTTTTGTCACTGCAAGACAGATGCTTGAGCCCATGGGGCAGCTTCTCCTGAAAGTGGTGTGAGAAACACACCTGGCACACTCAACATAAAAAACATTTCCCACTGCAGGTCAGCACCTGAGCTGGTCTGAGCAAATCAACCTCTGAGACAGATACGAGTAATCAGCATTGATCTCTGAAATGCTCCCAAAAATAGCACTGTGCACACATGTGGCAAGAGGTAATGGATTTCAGCTCCCAAATATCTGATAAATATGGTGTCAGTGCAGCCTCCTCACACAGCAGCACATTCCAGGTGTTAATTATTGTTGTGCTGTGGATTGAGAACCTCTTCTGTGATTTGAGCCTGGGTACTGGGCTGCCCCACATCTCTTGGGACTGCTTCATGCTTTAACTAGACAGCAGCAAAAGTGAGTGGCAGACAAGCTGGGGACTACGCCTATCCCTGCTGCCTCACCTACAACTGAAAACTAAACTTAGGTTTCCTGATTTTGTCTTCTTTTCTGTGTTCACAAATGTGGTAGTGGGATTGTGTTAGAGCTTTGGGGCTCTCACTGTAGCAGGAAAGCACATTTCTGGTCCTGGGAAACAGAAATCCTTCCTAGAAACACAGAAATAACGTAGCTGTGTCCTCAGTGGGCTTTCGCTTCTTGTGCTGGTCTCTGTGGCTTGGGGTTTCCGAGCTGGGAAGCTGCTCATGGTGTCAGGTGCTTCCCTGCCCTCAGGCATCCACAGAGCTGTGTGCAGTGCTTTCCTTCCACGAGAGGACCTTCAGAGAAAGGTCTTTTCAATCCTCCCAGCCAAACTCTGCATCACTGCAAGCCATGTGAAGTAGCTGGGAGATCTCGTGCAAAAAGAATGTTACATTCCTTCAGTGGAGGCCTTTGCATCCCTGAGGACTCACTCCCTGCCAGGTGCTCACACCACCTTTGTACTGAGAAACAGCAGGGCCAGAGCTGCCAGAAAAGAGGCTCTGACTACTGGACATGGACTGTGTACAAGATCCTCACAAGAGACAGTCACAGATGGTCTGTTTGCAAACTTCCTCATGAGATTTGTCCCCGTGGCCTGGCTGCATTTGTTGGGACTGAGAGGCAGCTCCTCAGAGGGGCTGATTAATGGCTTCTGCTTATTGGCACCATGAAAGAATTCTCCAACTGACTCAGAGTGAGCTAAAGACTGGAAGGACCTTCTGTTTGAGAAGAATTGTCACTCAGCTGCTTTGTTTGGTTTTCAGTTACTTGTGTCACCTGAGCCAAACACAGACCAGGAACTGGCCTTTGTCACACTGCAAAATGTCCAGGAGTAGGAAAGCACATTTGCATGGGTGTGAGCTCACTTGGTTCACCTACCATCAGAATCAGACAAAACTTTCCTTTTCATGCTTATTAGAGCAGTGGTAGCTAGTGGGAATTTCCCCTTGCTTGCAAAAATGGCATTTTGTTTTATTTGAAATAAAAATGTCTAAATAAAAATATTGTTTCTGCACTTGGAAAAAAAAAATCTGTCCCACTGGGCATCTCTGGCTGCCTGAACCCTCTGGCTAAATAAAATGCAGGAAGGTTTTAAAAACCATTGGAGTCTGGCTGGGACAATGCAGTTGACAGATTACCTATGAAAGACTCCCCAGACAGCCCCTCACAAGGTGTGGATGCGCCAGCAAGAACTTGTTCCAGTGGTCAAGCACTGGGACAGAGGCCCAGAGGGACCACAGAGGGTCTGTCCTTTAAGACTTGCAAAACTGGTCTCAACAAGACCCTGAGCAACCTGTGCCAGCAGTGCAGTGATATCTGTCTGATTGTGCTGTGACTTTACACTCTATATCCCAGTGGTGCGGGAACACATCAGAATTGAAATCCTTGCATGGAATCATGCCAGAGTCATGTAAGATGAACGAAGCTTGCTGTTTCTATGCTTCTTAAAGTGGTTCAGGGAAGAAAGTGAACATAATATGAGTTACAGAGGAACTGAGCCTTCCAATCCCCACTCTCTCTTTCTGCTTCATGGCTTTTGTCAAGACTACAGGAACAACATCTCTTGGGGCAGAAAATGCCTTGAAGGGCTCGTGGTGGGTTGTTATTTTTCCATCTCATACATATCCTTCCAAGGCTGGGCTCAGTCTTGTGGTGGTTTCAGCCATGGTTGATGAGCACACTTCCATGGAGCTGATGTGTGTGTGTGTGCCTTTTGGATACTTGAAACGTGGATCTGTCAGGCAGACTGTAACTAAGCTCATCCTACAACAAAAGCTTTGTGTCTCGGGCAGGTTACCCTCACCTCGGGCAGGTTACCTCCACCTCAAGTCTCTTCAGCAGTGGGCTATTTTTACATTTCTTCTTTAACCATTTGGCTTGACCATGTACCTGCTGCCTTCCTCTCCGTGCTAACCCACACATCCTACAGCCCACAGACACATCTGCACATGTCGTGCTTCCCCATATGAGCCACCCTGGTGGGTTGTGGAAGTCTCTGTCTTGTTTTTTCACATCTGTGGGCATGTCCAACAGCTTTACTGAGAAAGCCTTCATTTTCTACCCAGAGTTAACTCATATGCTCAAAAAAGGCCACTCCTTTGATCTGTAAGGCTACATCACTGCCCCAGGCAGGACTCCCCATCACCTGTCCCTGTGCTCTTCTTCACCCAATGGAGCCACTTAAAAAACATGGCCTCCTTTCTGGAGATCATGGAATAATGGAATAAAGACAAAGGAAACAGTGTTTCTTCTGTATTTCAATGCTGATTCTTCAAAAACAAAGCCTGCAAAGATTCTTGACCCCAGGTGCAGTCCCACCAGTGAAACCAGTTTAGGCAGGAGAGGGCCACTGGATGCCTTTCTCCCAGAAGGCATCATTGTACCAAGCTCAAAGCCAAGTAGTTCTCAAGTTGTCAGGTTTGGGTGGTTGGACTTACTAAATAGAACTTGCAACTTTCTGCTACAAACAGTTATCATAAAAAACAAGGTAAAATCAAACTCCTACATTTTTGGGGGAAAATGATGCGAGCCAAAGATGTTAGCAAATGCCTGTGCAAAACTGCCCCTCCTCACCCATCTGCCCTCGTGCTCCAGCAGGGATGACCCCCTGGCACAGTGGCTATCCACTGGCCCAGCTCCCGGGCTGGCCAGGAGGGCCACATCTCCACCTCCTCCTCCTGCGGCTCCTCTCCACACAGGAACCCAAGCCAGGCCCAGGGAGCACCACCGAGCCGGGACCGAGGCCCTGCAGCGGTAGCCGGCTGTGGAAGAGCAGCCTGGCTCTGTCGCTGGTATCAGTTACTGTGTGCAGAGGCTAAAAATAGAGACCCTCTACTCTCACAATGACTCAGAGATGCAGAAGGGAAACCCACAAGCTCAGTGCTTGGCTGTCCCCTGAGCTGATTGAAAGTTTTCATCTAAAACTTTGTTTTGACACAAAACGGCTTTTTGAAAAACAAACTAACAAAAAAAAAAAAAAAGAAAGAAAACCCAAACCACCTCTCTCACCACCAGAGCTGCTGGGAAGACTTCTCATTTGGTCTAAGTTTGGAAGAGGTCTTGGCCAGAAAAGCATGACATTTTATAGATTTTAAATGCTAGTTGGCAAACCCCCTGCAAGTATTTACCTGCTATACTCTTTCTTGGAGACCTATGAGACCAGGTGAAATGGTGAAAGATGTGCCAGTCCTCTGGAACTTTCATGGGGATACAGTTCCCTTTCCAGACAGCTCTGAATCCAGCTCAAGAAGAAAACACATTCACCAGATGCCTCACTGAATCCCACAAGGAGGGGATCCTTGAATCTTTCAACTCCCTCTGTTTGTCCTCTGTATCAGGGGCTCCAGTCTGTGCCACCCCGGTTTTGGCCATGCCGTGTGTGATTGTAGTCTGGAGGAGATGCAGAAGGGAACTGGAGTCCCATGGGGAAGTCCATTGCTGCTTCAGCACTATCCTGCCCATGAGGAGAGCAGGTCCTTCCTCTCCAGCATCTCTTTATCTGCCCCATGCTTACAGGTCATTTTAGGATTAATCAAGCAGGTGCCTCTAATGCTGAAGACAATCCCCAGAGATTTTCAAAATTACTGGACAAGGCCAGGAGAATCCTTCCCCAGCTTTGACATGGGAGGTTGGACTAGTGACTTAGAAGGATCCTTCCAACCTTGATGCTTCCACAGTGTCACCCCTTTCAGCCTCTCATGCCTGGTGGAACTGAGCAGGCACAGTCTAAACCCAGAGCAGCAGAGAGGATCAGGGCAGCCCAGTACCAGCCCAGCCTGCTCTCCAAGCCTTCTCTGCTTCCACTTGAGCCACAGCTGGACTCATTTTGTCCTTCCCCACTTGAAGGTGAGGGGAGGAGAGGCAGCACTGGGACACTCCACACAGGAGTCAGGCTCCAGGACAAAACCCCCTCACTCCCAAGATGAGCCCTGTGTCTGCTCTGCCAGCTCCACCTCCACAGGGACCCGGGCACCAGCCAGGCTCTTCATCTCCTTCCACAGTCCTGGGAAGGCCAGGTGGGGTCTGTGGTTGTCCTGGGTTGTGGGG
>WBMZ01005725.1:0-46919 GCA_013400975.1 Atrichornis clamosus
CCATGCTGCCCGCCATGCTGCGCGCTATGGTGGTGCCGCCGCGCCGCGCAGGGGCCGCCGGCAGGGGGAGGCCGCGGCGCTGCGGGAGCCGCCCGGTCCTTTGTGCGCTGCGGGCGGCGTCAGGCGGAGGGCGGTCCGTGCCTGCGGTCCGTGCCTCCGCTCCGTGCGGCGCACCGGGCCAATCCCTCCGCTGCAGGGGAAACCAGGCGGAGGGCGTGGGAAGGGGCCCAGCGGAAAAGGACCTCAGGGACCTGGTCGACAACCGGCTGAACATGAGCCAGTGTGTTCTCAGGTGGCCAAACAGGCCAGTGGCGTCCTGGCCTGTGTCAGAAATGGTGTGGCCAGCAGGACCAGGGCAATGATCATCCCCCTACAGCCGACATTGGTGAGGCTGCACCTTGAGTGCTGTGTCTTGTTGTGGGCCTCTCACTACAGAAAGACTTTGAGGTGCTGGAGCGTGTCCAGAGAAGGACAGCAGAGCTGGTGAAGGGTCTGGAGTACAAGTCCTGTGAGGAGCGGCTGAGGGAGCTGAAGATATTTATCCTGTAGAAAAGGAGGTTCGGGGGACCTTAGCAGTCTGTACAGCTACCTGACAGGAGGTTGTAGCCAGGTGGGGGTCGGCCTGCCAGGTAACAAGAGACACGACAAGAGGACATAGCCGTAAGCTGGGACAGAGGAGGTTCAGGACGGTAGGAATATTTCTTCACAGAAAGAGTGATTAGACACTGGGCTTCCCAGGGAGGTGGCGGAGTCACTGTCCATAGATATATTTAAGGAAAGACTGGACATGGCACTCAGTTGGCCAGGGTCTATGTTGACATGGTAGTGTTCCGTCGTAGGTTGGGCTCAATGTTCTCAGAAGTCTTTTTCAACCTAACTGATTCTGTGATTAGGTTTTTAAACCTGGTGCCCCAAAAAAATTGAAGATGAATTGTAAAAGGTTCCTCATTTTGGGTGGCATGGCATAGGAGCAGCTATGGGACTGGGAAAAGCTTCAGGCTGGTGTGCTGTGTGAGGGGGCAAGGCAGAACAGTTCTGCCTAGGCAGCAAAACTGGCCCCAGGGCTCCATCCGTGGTAAAATGTGTTTAAGGTTTGCAGCAGAAAGCGTATTACCTCCTCTTGGCTGGCAGAGGGGCTCCTCACCGTACAGGCTGGCTGGACTTTACCTAGAAAGAGAATGGTTCTGTTAGCCATGTAGTCATGGACAAAACAGTCATGCTTCCTCAAAATTTGACCTGTATGGGGATAATTCAGCAAATTCATACAAAAATGCCTCTATGCTTAAAAGCAGTTTCATTTTAAAACTACACCAGGGCAACCTATTAGTAACTGGCCCAACCTATTAGTAACTAGTCCAACCTAGCTCTTGCTAGAAGAGACAACAGCAGTCTGGCTCTTCTTTCCACCCCCAGCCATGCCATCCTCTTCCCTGGTGCCAACTTTGACCTTCATTTTATAGCATAGGGAGTTAAACCAGCAGAAACCCACCTACTGCTCACTTTAGTTTTTCTTGTGTTCCTTTTCTGCCAGTTTGGTACCTTAACCAGTTCACTGCTTGGTCAGCTGAGCGAGGAGCTGTGGGCTGGGGAGAGGGTGGGGTCTCCCAGGTTGTGGGCAGTAATACAGATGTTTGTTAGCTTAGCTGCAAAGTGAAGCCATGCAATAAATACTGGGAGAGTTTTGAGTGGGTGGTGATATTCAAGGGACAAGGCATCTATCTGGAAATAAGATGAAGCCTTTATTTTGTGTCACAGAGGAGAGGAAGAGAAGGAGGTTAGGAATCATATTTAAGCATTATTTATTTTATTGATTGATGATTCTTGTGGGTCTACTCTTAGCCCTTCTCTTTTCCTCATCTCTAAAATTTTCTTTGTCTTGAAACTTTCAACCTTGTTTTAAACCCTTGCTATGCCTTGAGCAGGATTTATTGTTTGTCAGGGCACCCAAAGAAGGTCATTTAGCTTTGGGTGGAGGCTGAAACTGCTGTTGTTTAAGTTGTCAGAGAGAACCCCTAGATAAACGAATCCAGCTCTTTCAGCTCCTGCCAATTCCTGGCAGAAAGGTTACATAAACATACTCTAAACCTCAAGGGTATTATAAATAAATCTTATAAAATACTTTTTTTCATTTCTGAACAGAAATGGTGCTAAACTGATCCAAACTCATAGCAAGAAAATAATAAACCAGTTGTTTATAAAAAATAGTAATTCCGACCTTGTTCTCAGTGTGCTGACATTTGTTTCTTACTGTTCTGTAAAGGTACTGTTCTTATTAAAGCACCTCTTTTTTCTTTAAACAAATATTCAAGAGTCCTATGTAGTTACTGAAAAGCTTCTTCAAGACTGTATAGATTCTAGTAAGTTAGTTTTTTGTGCTGCCAGTTCAGTGGGAGTAATGATTTGGCTTAATGCTTTAGTGAGTTTTTAACACTGTATATGAAAACTGAAGCTTTGTAAGAGTCATCCACAAACTTTTTTTTTCATTATCTCATTGTGTTAAACAGCACATTTCATACCCTTTTTCTGTATTTCTCTCAGAAGCTGAAAGGTGACTACCTCCTGATGTGTACTTCTTACTGGAGTATTTTGTCCCACTGACTCCTCAGACCAAACTCTGAAATCCTTGGGCAGCAGTGCTAGTGACAAGCATTGGCTGGTTTAGGCAGAGACAGTTCAGTTATTACACTAACCTGGCATTTCTGGAAAAAAAAGTGTTCTGTGCTGGGAAAATACTGATCACTTATAGCCAACCTTTCTTAAGAGAACATCCAGATATTATTTGTCAACACAGAAATAAGAAAAGAGACCCTCAGCTGTCCCATGATGGCCAAATGGAGGCTGAAGTTTAGGAGGTCTACATATACTCATGTGCTTGTACTGAAAAAGTCTTTATGCAGAGGAGAACAGGGTGGTGGGGAGAGAGACCTGCTGCAGAATACCCAACAACTGGAGGTTGTGGTGTTCACTGGGATACGGGAGAGAGTCACTGAGATCCCTCATCTTTAGCGACAAGAGCAGAAATATGAACAGTGATCTGACAGGTCTGTTCCCTACACTCACATGGGCAAGGATATAGTCTCCCTCTCTCCCATTTTCCTCTTCTGATTAATCCTGAATTCATTCCAGTGTCAGAGTTAAGGAAAAATCTGTGTGTACTCACAGTAGTGCTTCCTGTTGAGTTCCATGCCACAGTGAACAGGTGTATGCAGTTATTTTTACCTGAACTACTAAAAGTATGCAACCATAAATCTTTTTTTAAAGGAGTGCACTAAGAAAATGTGTTTAATGGCAGTCATTTCAATCCTGGCCACAATTAATACATTAATGCCCAGTAAACACAGGGCCACTTTAAAACCTATTTTTTTCATTTTCCATGGTTTAAACATCTCAGTCTTTAATTACAAAGTGGATGAAAAGCTGCTGTGATGGGGTCCCAAAAGGACGTTGCAGTGAAGTGGTTTCATCTTTATTTGCTGATGCACTTTTTCATTTTTGGTATGTTTATCTGTAGATAAATTGCTGGTAAACTTTTGTTTATTTCTTGTTCCTATTGTGCTCTTTCACTTCCCAGTTTCAAGTGCAAATGGGGTTGTACAAGGTGGCGTGCTAAAAGCAATGGGAGACAAAGGTCTCGGGGATTTATGGAGTGTGAGAACCACTGCATGGTTCCTTGGTTGTGTGCTGCAGGACTGAGCTGGAGTGGCTGTCCTTCAAAGGGAAAGGAAACAGCAATTTTTCCTTGTCCACTGGCACCTTTGCCAACCATGGTCATACACCACTGCACTCCACAGGAATTGCTGCTCATCTGATATTCTCAAGCCTCCTGTGGTTTTATGAGTCTTACTCCCATGAAACGAATGGATCTACCAACACACTTCACATACACTGTCAGGGAAAGGCCAGATACTAACAACTTCCAGTTACTTCTGATTCAGACTGCAGACTTGTGAGTGAAACAGTTCATGTAACTTTTTGATACCTATCTTTTGTTAGGATCGTCTTATCTCTTTTTGGACATTGGATTAAAACAGGACTTCTACAGAGAGTAGTTCAGCGTAAGAACATTGCTTCAGCACTCAGTCATGCTCATTAACTTAGTCCCTCTCCTGGCTGTAGGTTACTGACCGTCCCTGGTCAGGAACCTCTCCACAGCTGTGCCACATTAATCCTGCTCTGTGGGGACAGGGTACTCTCTTCAGAATTTTGTCTCTAGTTTTTCAAGACCCATCCTAAAACTCCCATACTGCCATGAGAAGAGATGGCTTATTTGGCTGCCCTTGCACAGGAGCACAAGCCCACACAAGCACAGTTTGGTTCTATGTTGTTGTGTGGTGTGACACACTTACAGTATCAGATGCAAATACAGTATTTGAATGGAATTTCACAAAGTGTGTGCTTTTAAGATAAAGTAAAGCCAAGTCCTCCTGCTGCTGCTTTGGATGCAAATGAATTTGTAATAAACTCCTGGTTTTGTCTGTACCCCTTATCTTGCACCTGTTATCATCTTTGTTGTAAAAAGCTTAGGGGTAAGCTTGCTAAATGATCTGCCCCATCTGTGTTACGTGGATAAACAGTGTTAGCAAGAAGCATGCAAACTGAAAAGCCACAAGTTCTTGACGGACGGGTACCAGCACTTTTTCTCTGGCTAGCAAGGGCAGGGTCTTTGTGTCCTTTCTACAAGTCGCCAGCCTTTTCTTCGAAATTCCTGTGAAGTTGTTGGGAGGGAGATGAGAGAGAGAAAGGAAGCAGGGGGTGTACAAACTTGGTTTGGGCATGCAGATGAAGTCAACTGCAAATATAACAAAGATTTCAATGGAATTCACCAAGTGAATGCTTTTTCACCAGAGCCAAAATTGAACTAAATGTTGTATCTGCTGTGTTGAAGGCAGGTGTATTTGTTGTGAACACTGTTTTTGTTTATATCTCTTTGCTTGGACCCCTGCAAACCAGACAAGCACTCAGAAGGAGGGAAGGTGAATAATGAGAAACTGCATCACTAGGACTTGTTGTCCCTGGCAAGTCTGGAAAGAAGAGGAAGCAGATACAGAACGGTGAGAGAGGCCTCAGGCATTTGGGCAAAGAGGCAACAAGAGTAGAGAGAACAACTTGTTCCAGAACCTTATCATGTTCTCCTGAGATCTCTACATTTCCCTATGTTTTCTTTTTTAGGAACTTACGGGAGGGACCATTACTGAGTAATTAAAGCACAAAGTTGGCAGCTGGGCTTCTGAAGTCCTGTCACTGAGTTCCTGTGGCCACACGTGTACTGTCTGCAGTGGTCACATCTGAGAGAGGCTAGCACTTCATGGTCCCCGAGCCGGGTCATTTTACCTGACTTGCATCTTTAGTGTTCACATCTAAGGGCCTTTTGGGTGCACAAGGCACATGACTACTGCAGATTAGTGGGGACGCAGGGTGGTATGAGACCTGTTCCACTGGGGGAAGACCCCCAGGCCTGTGTCCAGCTTTGCTAACTGAGCCAGAAGGGGTGAGACCAGCGGCACTTGCTCTGGCTGGATGCAGACAGCTCCCTCTTCTGCCGTTCTTCCTCTGCCTTGTGCTCCCTGTGCAGGCATGCTGGGGCTTGTTACTTTTGTGTGTTAGAATGAGGGAAAGGGTAGAACTTGGCATCATGAGTGACCCACAAGGGAGTTTACCAATGCCATTTCACCAAAAGAAGAGGCAGAATTAGGACCCACATTCCTTTTGCTGCCTGTCATATGGGGTCTGTATCTGCAAGAGCTAGGAAGGATCCCTCACCTGATCTGCCTGGGCCTTGTCAGTCAGTGAGGATAACTCATACACTGGTTGCCCTGCAGAGTCCAAGATGACAGCATCTTTTGGCACTTGGATATATTCCACAAGACACAAGTTGGGAACTTCTGATGTCTTCTGCTGTTTAAAAAACTGGTGGCCTGAGGGGATCCCTTTTTATTTTGGTCAATTCAGCCTAACCCCTGACCTGTCCAAGAACTTTAACCAGGCTTCAAACTCTTGCAGGGTTGAACTCACTCTTGTGCTGCCAGGCAGCTGGGCAAAACATTACAGACTTGCTGGCAGTGCTACAGCAACCCAGGCACCCTTGCTGCCTCCAAGGCCTTTGTAACAGCTTGTAAAAAGGCTCAGAAAAAACTTTCCATGCAGAACAGGCACTCCTAGGGTGTAGCAGACCAGGCAGTGTGCCAGTTGCCAGGGATGAGACAATGCTTTGGGAAGCTCACCTGTAACCAATGACTGGCAGTAACATGTCCAAAAGTTGTAGAGCTGCAAGAACACAGATTCATTCCAGCTTGACTTTTGCTCTCTGCCTCCCAGTGACAGTCTCCGTCCCTGCTCATGAAATGAAACTAACCTCTTCTCCTCTCTCCTTCCTTCATCCCAGACCCTCACGGCAGCTGCCAGCAGTCCCAGTGAGAACAGGCTGTGGAGTCAGCTGCTTAGCAGGACAGTGCCCCAAACCCTGCGAGCTTCTTTTTGAATAAAGTTTATTTTTGAAACCCATTGTGCAGGGTTTCAAACCCAACTGAAATATTCTTAAATGATCTGACAATTTTATGCAGTTCAGGCTATAGGGAACAATTGTAGGGACAGTACTGCAGTACTGCAGTGTAGAGACACATGCGTAGGCTTCTGAGACTCTGCAGCACTTCTTTTTGTACTCATTTTAAAATGCTTGCTGAGGAAATACAAGGTTTCCTGGGGTTGGTTTCTGGGGTGAGTAAGGGATGCTTATGTGCCAGAGGTGCTATGCTTTGGCAGCCAGCACTATCGAGATAATGCCATGTGCAGAAGCAGGATCTTGGGTGTCTTTTTCCTGACAAAAACTCAGCTCATCAGATCAACAAACTGGGCCTGAATGTCCAGTCAAACTGCTTTCTGCCTAGTCTCTACTTCAGGCAACTATGTCCCCTTCTGAAACTCGGCCTGATTCCTCAGAGGTCACACAGAGTGCATCCAGCCTGTCACATTGGTCTGCTCCATCTCACAGTGGGCTCCTACTCTTTCAACCATCCACATGAGCGTTCTTACAGATGATGTTTTTACTCCTCAAAGAGAATCCCTCCCAGCTCTGCTTGGACAAAGCAATTTGTCAGATCCAGGGGGCCTAGGAGAGGGGACACTTGGGCAGAAGCCAGGAGGATCTTCTACAGAGAGCTTCAGGGCACAGGCATACGTAGGAATTTTGATAGTGAAATTTGCAGTGGTAAGTAGAAACAATCACCCCCAAACATGTTCCTTATCAGCCAATCATAATAACAGGCAGAGTACAGCATTTGCTGGAAAAAATGAGCCGCCTAGCTACTGCACTGCTTTTCACTTCCTCACATTTTTCTGGCGATGTGGAATCTCAAAGCATTTCTAAAACACCTTTGAGAAATCAACTCTTTTCAAATCCACAAACAGTCCAGAGTTCAGTTCTGAGCATTATAAATGGTCATGCTAATTAAATTCAGCTAAAATAGTGAAAAGAGTTGCAGAGCAGACAAGATCAATGACAAAACACCCTTAGAGAGCACAGACGGGGAAAAGTACTGTAGAAAGGTGATTTATGGTGATTCTCTGGTTGCTGAAACAGAACAATTATTGAGAATCTTAAGGAGAAAGGAGCTTTAGGTTGGAAGATTGACGACTAAAAACCATGGGGAAGTAATCCTTTCAGCACCAGTATGGCAAAGCTTCGGTTCTGGGAGGCAGGTCAATGCAGGTCAGCACTCACTCTGGAAATGCTAAGCTGGCGAACTTCTGTGGTTGCTTTCTTACACCACATTGCCTCCTCCCCACCCCCTCTTTGACAAAGGGAAGCCAGTGCATTTTGGTGTTGTCATTTCGCATTCAACTCCACAATCTAATTCCTAACCAAAGGCTGCAGCACTGGGCAGTCTGATGCAAGGGTAAAATAAATTGCTCCAACATGGTGATTTGTCGCTAGCGGGCCCGGACACCAACGACACGGACGGCCTTATGTAGATGCAAAACCGACCTCTTTCTTATATTTACAAAGGTGCTTATATACCTTAGCATGCTGGACTGACATAAGGTCATTGGTTCACTGACCAGCCACCCCCCGGAGGGATTGGTTGGACCCAACAACTCTTACCTCATGTTTTCTTCTTTGGTCTCATAACAAGACCATAGTTTACAATACTTTTAGATTGTTTTCCTGCAGCGTCCTTGAGAAAGCCTTGTTTTCTCACAGACACTTGTCAGGAAACTGAAATCTCTTTGCAGCCAGGCCTGTAATAGCCACAGTGATTTGTACTTTAGCCTAGAATTAGCAAATTCTTAAATGTAGGTTGCATTGGGATTTGGCATCTGTGAGTATAAGGGGTCATTTTGTCATCTTTTATCCTAGACAAGCCACTAGCACCTTTCACCATAAAGACATTTCAAGGTCCATCTTATATGCATACACAATCGTGAGTTACTTTGTTGCCCCCAGTAATTGCATGAAAAATAAAGAGAGAATAAACTTTTATTCAAAGTGCCATTTTTATACTTTTCTATAGAAAAGTGTTTCTGCTCTCACCAGGGAGGTGGAATTAGATAATGTTTAAGGTCCATTCCAACCCAAGCTGTTCTATGAGTCTGTGATCCTGTAATCTGAAAACATTGGTGAAGAGACTGTCACTGCATATTCTACACTATAAGTAATATTCCAGCCTGACCAGTAAATCCATTGGAACACAAGATGAGAATCGGAAAGAGTCAGCATGTTGATTTTTGGAACTTTAAAATTTCTTTTGGATGAATGGAGTTACATATTTGAACAATTGTACTGTTATGTTTGGCCAGTTATTTTATGACCATCACAGGCTATAGCCATAGTTGCCTCACTTTAACAATAGCATTTTCTTTGTTTCAAGAGGTTTCAGACAGCAGTTACTGCAATTGGATGGTGTTTCTGTAGCCAGTCTCAAGGAAGCTCTTATGATGAGACACCATCGGCAAAACACGTCAAGTGGTGTTCTAATGTCATCTAACAGCAAATCAGTGCCTTCTGCTAATGTTTTAATGACAACCATCTCAAGTAGTCCAAGTTTTCAGAAAGTGTCAGTTATTCACACATAATGATCTGGGTTGCAAAAACACCCTTGGAGGATAAAGCTAATGAAATAAGCAGCTAGTTAGTACAAAGTTCTTAATTTAATTTTATTGTGTGGAAAGTAGCAGTTTTCTTGCATGAGAAGGACACTGCTGTTGCCTGGAAAGTTTCCATATGGCCCTGCAGCTTTCGCATTGCTCCCGTCAAAGGAGTCGATCAGGCAGTTGCTGCACTTTCACTGTTGCTGACCTGTGCTCCTCTATGTACTTCACAGGTTGGCTTTATTTGAAAAGCAATATATCACTGCAAAGTACTAGTCATTAATCTAGCACTATTTAGATGTAAAATATTAATCATTAATCATATATATTTTGCTTGATTGCAAAATAATATTTGCAAACAAAAATGGAAGCTCACTTTTTCCCCCTATTTCAGAGATGCATTGCAGAAGTTTCCTGTTGTGCTCCTTTCCCTAAGAGAGGCAAGCAAACCTGCCCAGCTCAGCGAGCCACTGCACTGCTTCTGGCTCACCATGACTAACACAGTTACACCGGAAGAAGGTTTGAAATAATTTCATTAGCGTTTGGAGCATGAGGTTCGTGTTCAGCCAGACCTCAGACTGTGCTTTCCACAGCATTTGGATCACTGAAATACCCTTATATAAGCCTAATTGACACAATTAGAAGAATGAGTCCTTGCAGATGTGTGTTGCTGTAGCAACCTGGGGGGAGGGCAGCCAAAGTGCTCTCCATATTTAGCAAAATAATATTAATCATAATAGGTAGAGGCATTTTATCCTTTTTGGAAGGCAGTTGCTCAGGAGGTAAGTGCCTTAGCATGTCACAACAAGGATCACTGTAATGGAGTTTAAATAATTTGAAGACAAGTTAAAATTCTCACAGTAATAAGCAAAATTACATAGAGACAGAAACATAGCCAAATTTTGCCCAAATCTTCCAGAACAGTCAGAAGGATTAGCTGTTCAATGCTTTGATTCCCCTGCCGTAGGAGCACTGGAGGAAGAAAAACACCAGAGGCATCCATGGAAGCAAGAAGAGGCCTATGTTGCTGAGCTCGTCTCAAGTTTATCCTACTGAAGACCCCAGTAATTCTGTGGGAGCACTCTGGGCAGACTTGAAATCCACCTGCCACCTTCTTTGTGTGAGAGGAACTCTGTGTTGTTGGCAGTGCATGTGGATGTGGATAAAAATGTTGAGGATGCTGGCAGCATAGTGAAATGGTGACAGATCTCCTGCTTCCCCTGTGGCAAGAGTGGGAACAGGTGCTTTGCAGAGTGGATCCAAATGGATTTGTTCATGACTCCATCTTGCCTGTCCCAGTAAAATTGCACATCTCATCCAAGCATCATGGTCCCTTTGAAGTGTCAAAGGGGCCGTGTGAATTACCTGAGACTCATGACTTAGGACTTGTTTTTGTGAACTCTTTTGATTTGAAGCCAATGATAAGTATTTTGTCTGGTATGATTGTTTGTTCATAGTTATTAATTTAACACAGTTTTAAATTTTGTCTTGATGTCTTGATGTCTTTGCACCTTGAACAGTCACATTGTGTTGCTACAGAGTACAAGAAAAACCTGAACTCAGTCCTGACTGGAACTGAATAATGGGATTTCTAAGAGGAAGAAGCAAGTGACTATGAGTAAATAAGCAAGTCTGAAAAAAAACAAACACTCATCTTGTGGATGATCATGGAAAATAGAGATGAAAAGGGAACTCGAGAAGTTATCTATACCATCCCGCTCTTTACAGATGGATACATTTAATCTCTGTCATTACTGGCTAAGTTTTATCTGCTCTCTTTTAAAAAGATTTACAATCCCCAGGCAATCTTGCTTAATGCATCACTAGCCTTATTTTTAGAAAGTTTTTCCTAATGTCTGACCAAAGTCTATTTCTGCTGCAGTGGAATGTCTTATTAATCTGCAATATCTTTGTTTTTGAAGACTGCTCTCATATTTCTGTTAGGTTTCTCTTCAGTAGAGCCAGCACCCACTATTTGTTCAGTTTGTCCCATGTAATTTGTGCTTTTCTAGATCTCTGATCATACACATGGCTCTCCTCTGTAGCCTGATGAATGTTTTATCTCTCCCAAGCATGGTGGCCCAAGCCAGGCTCGCTGAGCTTGTGCTGATCCTTGCCAGTACTGTGGAAAGTGGAAGAATCACTTCATGTATTTTATTGCCTCCATTTATATTTGTACCTCTCATTATGTAGTTTGCTTTTTTTGAAAGAGTATGCAACATCCAGAATATTTCTTTAGGGCTACTCCCTCCTTATTTGTTCCTCAGTCTGTGTTTTTCGCAGTGGATTATTTTTGACCAGACATAAAATATTGGATTTCCTATTCTTAAATAGCCTCTTAGTTTTCTTCAATAACAATCCCAACTATGTAGTTAAGTGATATGAAATTGCTTAGTTGAATGCTAAGCTTATATTTCTTCCAACTTACTTTTAATTTTTTTTAAACTTTATCATGCTGTTTTGTGCCTGGAATCTATAAACCTTCAGCTTTGCTCTAATTATAGTCTCAGAGCCCAGGTACAGTATGTTCGTGTGCAGCCTGGACGTGGCCTCTTCACTTATCCTGTTCCAGGTACGGTGGTATGATTATAGCTGTTTGACCTGTTGCACCACTGGAAGCTCAGCTTGTCCTGATAATAGTGCAGTTATGTTTACTGTCCTTGCAGCTCTGGCCATTACATCTCATTACACCACTTTAATAATACAAACACTGACATTTGCGTGATAATATGTTCAAAATTCAGGCACAGAGAAAAAGGGTTCGTTCAACCTCAGTGTCTTTTTTTCAGTTGTTCTCTTGAACTGCCTGTTTTCTCACAACACATTCCTCACTCTGTCACAACCACTCATGATGTTTCTCCAAATACCGTGGAAGACACTGTAAGACACTGCTTTAGCCAGGAATTTTTTCATAAAAAACCATTTCTAATACTTGAGCACTTTCACTGCAGCAGAATGAAAGATGTATCTTTAAAATACATCAGATAGCATGTCTTGAAGCACTGGAACAGGTGAGGCAAATGGCTCTTAGCACATCAACTGTTAGGGTTGAACCCTGGGGAATACCAGGTGCTTTGAGGGCATCGCTGTCAAGTTGTCACATTCTGTCATACTGTCACTCATAGCCAAGAAAGTGCTGATTTGGTGTGTATTTTTAAGAACTGAAGCATGCTAACTTACTTTCTCTATGTTTTGGATGTCACACCTGATGAACTATCAGCTGGAAGAATACCCCAGGAGCAGCTCCACTTTATCCAAGAACATTTCCAGCAATTTACAGCCATTTGAAAAGTTCTTAGACAGCCACAAGCAAAAAGGGTTAAGTGCAAACACCTCTCTTGCATCATCCCAGTGAAGTGCCTGACTGCCTGACCACATCCTACATGTAAGGAACTTAGGCAGAATTACGTAGTCTGCCCAAAACCACGCCATAGTTTAACAATTAAATCTGGAGCTACAGATCTCTCGCTCTAATGGCTGGACAAGAGGACCTTGCTAGCAAGTTTTACTAAAACCTTGCTGTCATCTGGGGAGTTATATTGCTATGCAGGGAAGCTAAACCTTTCTGTGAACACTAACTTTTCCACACTAGAATGGCGTGTGGTACAATCTGTCCGTTGCCTGGAGGCTTCATTAGCACAAATCTTGAAGAGACTGAGACCTCATTAATTCATTATTGTACAGGGCCAGTTTGAAATGCTATCTGAAGAGATGGCTGTAATACCAGATCCTGAGCTGCAGAGGCTCAGTATGCAAGGCTGACGCTCGCACCTGGCTCCTGTGAAATGCTTAACCCCACAGACAAGACCTCCCACGCTATTTATTCATTCAGCCGCGCTCCGCTGGCACAGAGCGCTGGAGCTCGTGTGTGTGAGCTACATACACGTGCATTTATACTGGAATGCACTGCATAAACAAATTATGAAATACACAGAGACACACATATGTATCTGTATATATACCATGCTAGAATGAGGTTGGAACATGCAAGCTAAGGACATTGTGAAGTACTGGCTGCTTTGTTACCGATGAAATGCCTGAGACCTGGGAACCTGAAAGGTCACGTCTTTTTATCCACCAGGTTCACCTCAGCCTCCATTGCAACAGACATTATTTGTTCTTCTCTCAGAAGTACTTGGCCTTTTTTTTTTAGTATATTGGGACTGGTTTGAGCTATGTTGAGGAGTGTTGGGCTCAGCATTTGCAAGAAACAGCCATGGCTGAAAGGAATAACAATGCAGAATTACAGTGTGTGGCTTTGTACCCTGAAAAGACTAAGAAATCTTTCAAAAATAATGGTAATTTGCAATTGGAGGGAGTCTTACAGTTGAAATCCAAGCACATCTAAACATATGATGTGGTTCATATTACTTGGTGCTAAACTGATGTTGCTAATTCTTTTGTAACTTGTCACAACAGAACAAAGAGAGTGCTTTCTATTTTAGGAAGCATATGAATCAGTGGGAGAGCCAAAAGGAAACAAATGGATCACTGGTGAGACTAAAAATGCCTCAGAGATGTGAACAGTGTGTCTGCTGACTCTACAGTTGTGCAGAAAAAATTTAAGGAAGCATTTTAAGCATGGCTAGCCACACAAAAAAAACATGTTTTGGGGCTGACAATTTAAGGAGGAAGTGCTCTTGCACACTGTCCGTCCTTCTTACATGATTTAAAACAAAGATATGCTACAGACAGAGACTGCTTATTCTCTCCCTGAATATTAACTGACAGTCAATAAAAGGCAAATCTAGCAGAAGAAAATGACTTCTATCACCAAGGGAAGTTCCTCCTAGGCTCAGCCTGTAGTAGCTGATCAAGCAGACTTGCCTATACGTTGACTGTGCTGATCATCCTAACATCAACATTGAAATGAAGAACAAAAAAATGAAGGGTTAATAACCATGGTAATAACCCATCAACATCTGAAGCTTTCAAGAATTTCATAAATGTAACAAATGCGTGTTCAATGCCATAGTCAAAAATTCACAGGTCATTTCCCCTTTGGATGTTAAGAACACTTTGCTTGGCTGTGTTTGGTGGGAGGTTTTCTTCTGGAAAGGCTTTCTAATCACATGGCAAAGAAGAGAACAGTAGAAAAGTGAAGGTACAATAGGGTCTTTTATTACCAAGTGCTGAAGGAAAGGACAGGTTCAGGCAAGAATGGTGAAAGTATGCTGGACTTCTTCTAGTACAACAGACAAATACGAGAGAGGACAGACAATCCCAATGGAAAATATTTGATTAATGCCTCTGGGCTTAGGAGAAAAATCGTTCACATAATGACACAAGAAGAAGCATCTGTCTCTGGCTCCCTGCTGGCTGGCACTGTGGTACAGCACTACCTGCTGTGATGCCCAGCACGCTTCAGCCCGAGCTAACAATTCAAATGCTGCCACTGAAGGCGATCTAGAAAAAAGCAGAGTTATTCAGACCACTGAAATCTATACTGACTTCTGAGAGGATTTTGATTTTGACGAGAAGAAAAGAGCTCCAAGTGTGGCTAAGACTTACCATTATTTTTTCAATCTGGCTGTGATTTACAATGGCTTCCTGCCAATGGCAATTTGAAGGCAGAGTTATACCTGGTTTTGCTCTCAAACAATACAAAAAGCAGGATCTGCGCTTTGACAGTTTCCAAGGAAAATGAGTTTTTTTCTAACAAGCACTCTGCTGAAAAAGGCAACAGGTTGGTTGTTTTAAGATAATTGTTCTTCCACAGAAAATGGAATCCCTCAACTTTTTCAGTCTGGCTTAGAGGATCATATCCAGTAATTTCTGCCTCCTTGGATCTTGCACAGCCAAATCATGAGGGTCCTAGTAATGTCAAAATTGGATTCTTGAATTTGCTGAATTGATGCTCTAGAAATACAGAAACAGGTTTCTAACACCTGTTTTGCATAAAAGTCTGGAATGGCCTGCTCTTACTCAAAATTGTAATTTGCTGTTTGGGAAAATAGCATAAGAAACTTGTGACTTATAGCGGGAACAATCAGTCTGTCATCTTGAAGCCCATGTTGCAGAAATCTTTGCACTGACTAAAGTCAGGAGAAGAAGAGCAGGAAAGGAAGTGCCTGTTTTAGTTGACACTGATGTTTAAATCTAGAAGTCCACTTCAGAAATGGAATTGACATTTGTACAAGCACACAAATGTCAGACTGTGCTTTTTTAAGTTTGGATCTGTTCAGACTGTTTATGCTTTAAACAGCAGGTTTGAAGTGTTTGTGCCTAAATTTGGACAGAAAAGTTTGGGCTCTTTTGAACAGCAGCTAGTATCTTTTCCATAGGAAAAACAAACAAAACAACCAAAGCAACACAATAGTATTTCATTGTGGTTAATCATAAACTTGAGATATTTTTTAAATTAGAAACCCTGGCTATTTATGCATAATGCATTCAGTAGGACAGACCAGGATCTATCTGACAGCTGTGATCATGCAGAATCTCTTCCCATACAGCACAGGACCTTCTGCCACAGCCAGACAGAAGCCATGGGGCAGAAGGCTTTAGACTTCATCCTAATCAAGGTTAGAGCATCGTTTTTCAACTGAACATTACACTGAAACTTTGGTTTTGGTAATTGTGCTAGACTGACCTTAAACCAATGACACACATGTCAGCAAAGGTGACTGATGTGGAGGTTCCTGTACAGATATGCCAGGTTCTTTCTGTGTGGGAATGATGGGTGTGTTTGTGCAAATCACGCAGAGCGATATCAAGCTGTTTGTTACATATTGTTTGGAGAGAAGTCTTATTTATCTTTGTTTGGAGGATATATCTTGTCCAAAGTTTAGAGGGAGTTTATTTTTTTAGTCTGTGCAAGCTCTGTTTGATGTGGTTCTCCCTCCTGCTACTCAGTGTTTCTAATATGGAGATAGATCTGCATTCTCACCTACCCTTGAAACAGGCACAACTGCAGAGTAGGGCCTCTCCAAGAGGAACAACACATGGCAGTGCTTTGTTGCAAGCTCAATACGCTCATTGTAACTCACAGGTCTTGTGGTAGGAAGGTCACTCTGTACTCCATGGCTAGACATACATTGTGCCTGCTAAACACTGCTGTAGTATTTCATCGCAGTGGGAACCCGGACAATAGGTCAGGCCTTGCATTAATATGTAGGATCTTGAAAATCAATACAGTTCAAATAACAGGAGACCACTGCCCAGTTGTTTACTGTTCCCAGGACACAGTGAGCAGTAATGGCTGTGCCATTAAGCTACCACTGAGCACACAGAAAGTGCCATGCACTCTCTACTAACTCCTACCAATAAATTCAGAATCATGCATGGGCATGTATTAGTGGAAATATGAATGGTTCCCTTGCTCCAGAGATGTCTTCGGAATATTTTCTGTAATACAAATATAAACATCAAATTCTTCAAAGGAAGGCCAGTTTCTGAGTCAACTTTTGTGTTCAGCAAGCCCCAGACCTAAGTGACTGTATCTCTTTTGCTGAGGGCTTGATCTAACAACCATTAGAATCAATAGAAAGGCTAATTGATTTGAAAGGCTTTGGGTAAAACATCTAAGGCCACAACCTGCACCACTGCAATCACCAGAAAAGTTACCATTCAGCTCAGGGAGTGCAGGATGAAATACCTGGGCTCTTGGTCAGCACGTATTTGAGTCCACACGTGTAATTTATTTCATTGTAAACCCTTCATATGCCTAAGTACTTGTCAGATATGGAACAAATGTGTGCTGGTCGCCAGGATGAGAAGCGGGGTAGCTTTCAGATCTGCCTTTCTCCTGCCAACAGTGATGATAATTGGAGGAAAGAATAAACAAGTTGTTTCCATTATTTTGTGACAATAGAGAATTAAGAAATAAGTGAAATGAAAGTGAAAGAATTTGAGAGCAACACTACAGAAAGAGGACAGCTTCTATCCCTTCAGTTACTTCTCAGGGGACTTTCAAGAATATAAACATTGACTTTTTATCTTCATTAGGAGTTTGTGTCTCAAATACAAGCCAAGCTTTCCTAGGGCTTGCCTACACTGGAAAAATACATTATGTTAATTGATTAACATGTAATGCTTAGTATAAGAGCTAGTATAAACAAAGACTAAGGCTTTGACATTTTTTGTTGTTGACCCAAGGTAACCCAGCTGCCAAACATGACAGTTCTTGTCTACACTAAGTGGTTTGTATCACTTTAATTAACGTGTTCTAACACAATGTAATTTTGCAATACAGATTAATCCTTTGGGGCATTTATTCTGTACATTTAATTTTCTGTCTCGCCTATCTTGAATTTGCAGATATGTGCTGCTTCTGTCATCTCCCCTCCCCTTCTATCTTGAAGCCACTATCATTGAAAATTGAAGAGACTTTGTAGGCGTTCTCATTTCTTGTTTCAAGTTATAAACTGAAAGTTCAATCAAATATATTATTTGTTTACGTCCCTTGATAGTGCTGAAGTTATAAAAATAAAGTTTATCTCATATTTCAGGAAGTTCTAGTTCTGGATGGAAAAGTATTATCAAATACCAGACATTTGAAGTTTTTGCAAAAATATTGCAGGTTGTACATCTAGGCAGTTTCTTGGTCAACTTACACAGCCTATTCCCAGCCACAGGAAGGCACTTTGCAGCATTTTTCCAAAATTTCCTTTCTCCATTTTGTTTTACATAAAGAAGCTTTGTCCTTACAAGAAAATGCAGGGGGAAAAAAAAAACAAGAAAGAAAGAGAGAAAGCAAAATAGTAGACAAAAAAAAGATATTATTAAACACTGGGGTTAAAAGATGAAGAAGTTTATCTGGACTCCAGCAACTGTGATACACTCATTCTGCAGAGTTGTATTTTAGTACAAAATTTTATCATTTTGTAATAAATCAAGTTCCTCAGCACTACTGAGACTATGAAAAATCCCAAATTGGTAGGACAGGTTGCATGTAAGACAGTTTGACTACATATCACTGATTCATTTCAGCATCTTCTGAGGGATGCAGATCTTTGCCCATCCAGCATTTGCTGCAGTCTGAAGTGTCTATTAACTCTCTGATATATTCAGAGTTATGTTAAGTGACTGAAGGTGTGCAGCACAGCCACACCAGCTCTCCTAGGCTGTAACTTCACTGCCTGGAAATTCCTTTTTGAGAGATGAGCAGCTAAAATGAAAAGTGCTGCATTTACATTCATTGTCTCTTCTTTTTCCCTAAAAGAAAAGGATGGGGTAAGTGACCTAATGCATGAGTTTTCTAGAGCTTCACATGTGTGACTTGCAAACTTTACAGCCCAGATAAGGTGCTTCAGCCTAATAAATGTTGAGGGTGGTGATTCTTCTCTAAACTCTGCTCTCTGAGACCCCACTTGGAGTCCCATGTCCAATCCTCAGCACAGGAACCGCATGGACATCAGTACAAGAGAGATATGAAGCTCCTGGAGCAGGTCTAGCAGAGAGCTACAAAACTGGTCAAGGAACAGGAGCATCTCTCTTATGAGGAAAGGCTGAGAGATGTGGGCCTGTTCAGCCTTGGTAAAAGACAACTGAGAGAGGACCTCATCAGTGTGTATCAGTATCTGAAGGGAGGGTACCAAGAAGATGGAGCCAGGCTCTGCTCAGTGGTGCCAAGCAATGGGACAAGAGGCAATGGGCAGAAACAGATAGATGCACAGAAAGTTCCACCTGAACATGAGGAAGAACTCCTTTACACTTGAGTGACTGAGCACTGGAACAGATTGCCCAGAGGGGTTGTGGAATCGCCCTCACTGGAGATACTCAAGACCCATCTGGATGCAATTCAGTGCCACGTGCTCTGGGATAACCCTGCTTGGGCAGGGAGGTTGGACCAGATGATGTGCTGTGGTCCCTTCCAACCTGACCCGTTCTGTGATTCTGTCGTTCTGTGGCCTGTTGGAGCAAGTCCAGAGGAGGGTCACAAAGGTGATTGGAGGGATAGAACACCTCTCCTGTGAGAAAGACTGAGAGAGTTGGGATTATCAGCCTTGAGAAGGCTCCAGGGAGACCATAAAGTTTTTCATGATAAGGGTGATGAGGCACTGTAACAGGTTTCCCAGAGAAGCTGTGGATGCCCCATCCCTGGAAGTGCTCAAGGCCAGGCTGGAGGGGGCTCTGAGCAACCTGCGCTAGCGGGCGCTGTTCCTGCCGTGCCGGGGGTTTGGCCCCGGACGATCTCCCAGGTCCCTTCCCACCCAAACGCGGGGGGCGGGGCGAGGAGGCGGAGGCGGGGCCTGGCGGCTTCGCCCCGCCCCTCCGGTGCCCTCCCGCCCGTCACGTGCGTTAGCGACAGGCGGCGGCGGCGCCCATTGGCGGAGCGGCGGGGGGCGTGGCCGGGCGGCCGGTTCGTCAGCTGCGCCGCGGCCGCGACAACAAAGGGCTCCGCGGAGTCGGCGCGGGCGCGGGGTTGGGCGGCTGCGCTCCGGGTGAGTTCGCTTTGCGGGGAACTGCGGACACTAAACACGCTGCCAGTGTCCCGGCTGTGATGGGGCCTCACCGTCTGAGCGGTAAAAAGCAGCGGTAGCGGAGCGCTCGTTTTCCCGTGCGTCCGTCCCGGCTTCTCTCCTCCGGGAAGGCGCCGAGGCCGGGAGGTTTTTGGCGTTTTCCCTGCTGTCGAGCAGCCGGTGGTCACGTCCGTCCGCTCCCCGCCCAGCCTGTGGGGTGCAGCCGGGAAGGTGCGCAGCTGCTGCGGGCTCTGCCGGTTCACTCTCGGCGCCGCTGGAAGCGGCTTTTGGGAGCCTCCTGGTGGTGGCTGAAAAGCTGCGAGCTGAGGGCACGGGGGGATCGGCAGCTCGGCGCTCTCTGACACGGATTGGGGGGTGTCTTTTTTTGCTTGCGTTTTCTTTTTGCTTAGCACATACCCTATTTCCTTTGCTAGGCTAGAAGCGAAAAGAAAAAGGAAAAAATACTTTTTAAAATGTAGTGATACTGTATTGTTGATATTCATTGGATGTGTTATCTGTAACAGCCTTCTAATCATTGCTGCAGCTGAGTCAGTTGTTCCCAGGCTTGTGTTTTCCTGCAGTTGATA
Organism: Atrichornis clamosus; assembly: GCA_013400975.1. Classification (NCBI taxonomy): domain Eukaryota; kingdom Metazoa; phylum Chordata; class Aves; order Passeriformes; family Menuridae; genus Atrichornis; species Atrichornis clamosus. Next base: position 20,075 of record WBMZ01005725.1, read on the forward strand.
GTTCCTGTCTAAGAACTCGAAAGCCTCTCTTGGTCTCTGTCCTGTTTTCCTCCCCGGACGATGGCCCTTGATAACAGCCTAACTTATCTTTTGCTGCGACTTGCACAATAGCACAGGAGCGTGGCCTTTTTAAAGGAGCCTGTCCAAAAGCATGTCCAAGCATTAACCAGTGTCTAAATGTGCCGTGATTTTAAGCCCAGCTGGAGATGAAACCAGGACAAAATGATTCAGATGTTTTTTTGGATCCTCCTTGGGGTGGGGGAAGGGAAAAATGGGACAAACTGCTTTTGATCTACAGAAAGTCATTTGTGGGTCAAAAGCTGAGGTTTGTTTAGCTTACATGCTCAGGAACAGTGATCTCTCTCTTGCTTGTTAGAAGTTAATTATTTGATGTTGCTGTGATGCCTTGGGAGCCTTAATAGAGGAGTGTGAGCTCTCATCTTGCTCCACTCTATGCACAGAACAAAAAGACAACCTCTGCCTGAAGATACCTCCAGGCTTCATCTAGGAAGGAGGCAACACATGTGTGTGGGAGTAGAGGGAAAGCCAGTGCTGATCAGCAGCCACGCAATGGCTTGCTAGTTAGCCTAAAGAAAAAACAAACTCATTTCTTCATAGGCTTTGTGCCAGGGGAGAGTTAGGGAAGGATGTGGAAGGTAACTGGAAAGCTACAGACTTCAAGCTTTCACTTAGAGTTCATCTCCTTATCCATGGTTAGCTCTGCCTATAATTGAAGCTGTCAAACCTTCTCAAGAAGGTGCTTAGGAACCCTGTAGGCATTTGGCATTTCCTTAGGTAACCCATCCAGCGCTTAGCGACCTTAATGGTTAAAAGTGTTTCCTGCTAGTAACCACTGAAAGTTGAACTTTGCTGCAGCTTAAAGCCACTTCTGCTTGCTCTGAGTATAGAAGGCAATAAATGTTTGTCTTTTTCTTCACATAACTGACTACTGTTGTAATTTTTTCCTTTCCTCTGTTAAGCCTTTCCATTTTTCAAATTTTATTGGCTTTCTTTAGACTTCCAGTCATTTTTGTAGCTCTCTTTAGGAGAGCTCTGATGTTTCATTTTCAAGTGTGGTCCTTAAAAATAGACTCGTATCACTATTGCAGCTGAGCCAGTTGTTTCTAGTCTTGTATTTTCCTGCAGTCAGTAGTTTCTCTTGAGGAACTAGAGTGCATAACTTCTTGAGTTTCAGTGTACCTTTTCATATTGCTCCTGAAAACTACTTTAAATTCTGCTCCTATCCTTTTGTGCTGTTTGAATAAGGGGGAAGCTGCATAAATGTGTACAGGAGCAGTACTGCATGGAGCAAGTGCTTGTCCTTACATTGAACAAGTAGGTGATGGGGTCTCATGTCCTGGGATAAGATGACATAGGAGGCCCAAATGACTCTTTAGTGTGGCTTGAGAGTTCTAGGGTGAAGCAGGGTATACTGACTTTAAATAATATAGAATTTGGGTTGTATCTTCTGTTGATGTCTGGGTTTGTCAGTGTAATGTGTCTTACTCCCTTTCTCTTTCTTAATACAGGTACTTACACTGTCTTACATGGATATATTTTTCCCTATTATCAAACAAATATTTAATTTGTAGTAATTCTGATACTGTGATGATTCAAATATTACAATGGTAAAAATAACTTGAGGTTACGTTGGTGAATGTTTTTCCCATAGTTTTTACTTTTTCAGCTGCATTAATGGCTTCTATTTATTGGCTCATACATAAATATCAAAGGCTGTAAGTATGTTGATCTGAGGTATTTGAACATTCAGCTTCTTGGTACTAATGGGATTTTTCATCTTAACTGCTAGATGCAGAGGTCAGGCTTATGGTGACCAACTACATGTAGATTTAGGGAAGTATATAAAGAAATAAACATTGAATTTAATTAAACATACATGATACTTTACCATGTTCCTTAGACTTACCCTACATGACTAGTTGGGTGGCTGCTGTGCAAATGATCTCACTGGTGACTCTGTGGTGTACTTTGAACCCAAAGACAGGATGTGCCTTCCTGCTGTGTTAACTTGTAGTCAATGGCCCTGAAATGTGTGTGATGAAAGAGAGAAGAAACACTGCTTTGGACTTCCCTGGGAGCCCCCACAGGGGCTCATTTGTGTCAACAGAGGAGATGAGTTGTCTGGAGCAGAAAACACACACCTGCCCTTGGCATGTCTCTCTGACATGGAGGAAGACAGGCAGGGAGCTGGGGGTGCGCCTTGGGGAGCACAGACACGAGGCTCCTGTACAGGAGTCCTCTCCTCCCTTAGGAGAAGGTGGGACTGACAACTGAACAGACCTTTTCTTGGGGAGGGGGATTGAGAGGAAGGCAATCAGCTCCCAGGAGAGACCTAGAATTGTTTTCTGTATGTATCTACTTTTTTTTTGATGGTGAATACCAGTGAAGCTGTCTCTCCTCTTTGGGAAAAAATGTTAACTGGTACCTCAGGCTGCACTAACAAAGAGATCTTCCCTAGAGATGTTACCTGTTGCTTTGTTATTAAGACCCTTGTCATCATCTTTTGCAGGTTTCACATAAACTGTTTACAAGTCATGCTTTTGCATGTCCCGTACCTAAGCTGATTAAGCATCCATGCACTTTAATCTCAAGTCTATGCCATTCTGCTAGTACAGTGTGAGCTGTGCCTTGAACCTTGGATATAAAGACCTACCAGCCAAAGTCTTGTTCCTGCCTTAGTAATGTTCCAGAGGTTAAATAACATGCTCATGGGAGAGATTGATAGCTTGTCCAGCCAAGAGCCAGAGTTCAGTGAGAAAGAAGATGACGAGTGGATTCTGGTTGACTTTATAGGTAAGACGTCTGTCAGACATAAGCTCTGCCTTTGTCTTGCTCTGGCTCTTGCTTGTCTTACTTCCACATGAAAAACCAGTAGCTTGGGGAAACCTTATCTAAGCAAAGCCTGTGGGATTAGAGTGTAGGTTGTCTTCCAAGCAAATGTATTAACACATGTTGTGTAAATCGGTGTGAAAAATTGTCAGGTTTATAAGCCTGATGCAGGCTTCAGCAGAATCACTTGTACAAATAAAATATATTTGACTTATTTCACAATTATATAGCTCTACTGATAACAGTTGTTTCACGTGTCTAACATGGCTTGTCTGGAAACTCCCATTTCCTCCTCCTCTGCTTGTAAAAAATGAAAACTTGTGTATGTGCTAATAGGGCTTTTCTTTTTTTTTTTCTTTTTCTTTGTTGTTTTTTTTGTTATTTTTTTCACATTCCATTTCTGGTTATGTGCAACCTTGTTGTTTTCAACCTCCTGTGGTCGCCAACACCCATGGGCTGCTCTCCACTGATGAATGGTCACCTACAGCAGACACTTTCACTAATTGCTCCGTGGAGGAAGCAGACATTGTTGAAGCATCAGCCACGGACAGCTCGCCCGTCTTCTCTTGTTTATCGTCTCCCTTGGAACACTTGCCAGAGGCCAGCGAGTCTTGCTTCATCCAGTTTGAGTCATGTCCTATGGAGGAGAGCTGGTTTATTACCCCTCCCCCATGTTTTACTGCAGGTGGATTAACCACTATCAAAGTGGAGACCAGTCCGATGGAGAACCTCCTAATAGAGCATCCCAGCATGTCTGTGTATGCTGTCCACAATACTTGTCACAGCCTTAATGAGACTGGACGTGGGGATGAGGAGTTTCACAGCCCAGGCAGTCCCAGGTATGTCTGAATTCTCTTGTCAAGGAGCTCTAGTGCTGGAAATATCTGGTTTCTACTTGATCAGCTTAGACACTTAATACTGAATTTTCCAGCTTATTTCAGAGGAGGTGAATAAAGCATGAATATTACACAAGGTGTGTAGAGTGGTCAGGGCTGCCTGCCTGCTTAGAAAAATGTTATACAAGTTGACCGTGTTGGGAAACAGTTGGGTGTGCAGTTCTGGCACTACAGTGAATATTTATGGAGCCTAAGTGCTCCCTTGCAGAGTATGTTCCAGTCCTGTTGGGACTGGTGGCAGTTATCTGTAGAGCCACTAACGTAGATGTGAAAGCACTTTGCCCCCTTCACAGCTATGTGTGTTTTTCATGACTGCTAGTCAGTGCTCTTTCAGTCACCATGTGAGATGAAACACAGCACTTCAATTATCCTGACAGGGAGATAGTTTTGGTTTTGGTTGAGGGGGTTTTTTTGTTGTTGTTGTTCCTCAACCTAGTGATAGATAAGGATAGGATTAAATTTTCCCACAAGTGGCTTGTGGAACAAAAGCAAACTGAAAGATTCCACAAAGCTTAGTCCCCTCAATGTAAAAATTTGTGCTGCAAACTTCTAGCAAGGTAAAAAGTTGTGCTTTTTGGTTTTGGGTCCCTAAAAATCTATCCATGTGGGTTTATTACAGAGGCATGTTTGCTATGCACTGGCATTCTCTGGTGTTTGTGTCTCCAGCTATACAATACAGTATACATGGATGTATAAAAATAGAATATTTCTTTGCTATTATGACCCCACACTTGCCCATGCATTCATTGGTTTTGAAATAATTGGGTGTTTTGTGAATGCTGGTTAATAACAAAGACTGATTTTTCATCCCCTCTAATTCTTAAGTTTAAAAACAATAATACTAAAGAAAAAGAATCATGTATGCTAAGCTTTGATATACAGGAAGAAATCAGTGCAGTGGTCGAGTTGCTGTAGGTAGATGCTTATTGACTTCTCTGATCAGTTCCTTGCCATATTTTAACATCTTATTTCAAAGAAACAGGTGACTTTGAGATGACACGCTGCTGTATGATGTTGAAGTACAGAGCTGATACTATTGATCTAGGAGTGGGGATTTATAAAATTGTTTGGGGAGGACAGTTTATGATGTTAAGCATCATGGGTCTAGCTTAACTTAAATTGGAGGAAACTATGAACACACAGCACCTTAAAATGAGGGTCTGAAGTAATCTACAAGAGAACTGTAGGCTGCAAAGGCATACCTGAGCAAAAGACAGTAAGCCACTGTATCTAAAATACCAATTTGCAGTGAACAGTAACACTTAAAGTTGGATACTGACTTTTCAGTGGCTTGAACTGGGGATACTGGTATAAATTCTTCCAAAGAAGAATCCCATCTTATATTACACAGTACAGTTTAGCTGCTTTAATGTATGGGGAAGCTAAAGGTGTCGTGATCTTAAGCTGATGTGTAATTAAGTTTCTTCAAACTGAATTCTGTGCCGTTGCTTTGTCAGAGGATCTAGGCTCTTGTACAAGTTATTTTGTGTGACAGAACTGGGATGAGACTTAAGCCTAAAGCTGAGGTAGACTGCAGAAACTGGGAACATTGGTTATACTGATATTGCAGTAAGTTTCAAAAGCTGTTTTGAAGTCTCTAGTGGTTTAATGGTTGGCCATTTAATATTGTAGGGCCAAGAAAAGCTGCTTAAGGCACACTGGCACAGTAAGTACTACTGTTTTGGGACAGTGCTTTTTGTTTGATCAGGCTGCTAGCAACACTGCTTCCTCTAGAGCCTTGTCTGCCAAAGCAATACTGGTTTTAGGACTAACCTTTGTGCCAAATGATTACTTGATCAAGCCTAACTACATCTGCTTTAACAAGCCAAAATGCTAAGTGCAGAAAAATTACTGAAATATTAATTGGGACAGGTCTGAAGCCTTTAATGTTTCTTGTGAGGTATGACTCTGTAGCACAATGAGCAGGACACTTCAGCTTTCCAGCAGAATAGACACTGGGGGTTCAGCAGCGGATGTATGCAGTGATGGTCTGGCTTAAGACACAGCCCCTCTAAAATTCCATTTTGACAATGTCGTGGAGCCTTGTCAGCCCTGTTCTCTCAGTGCATGGAGGTCCCTAGTGCCAGCCTACCAAATGCACCTAAGGTATCAAAATGCTACATTTTTGAAGAGTATGTCGCCTTTTAGCTAATTAAAACCACCTCTGCTTTTTCAGGGTCATTTTATGATGACAAATAGAAGAGCATTGGTTTGCAAACCATTGCTGGAAGGGTATTTGATTAGAGGGGGAAAAAGCTTAAGTATCTTCAGCCAGCCAATTTAAACCAGGTTTTTTTCCTTTCGTGGAGGAAATCTCTTTTCTCCTTTAAAATTCCTTTCAAAGCAAAAGGATGTTGTAAACTTCCCTGTTTGTCAGATTAGTTATATTTTTCCATAACAAAACCACAACAGTTTGTATTAGCAGTTACTGCCCTTTGCTGGTTAAGGGTATGCTTAGGAAATAAGGGTTGCAATAACTGTGGTGTGGCTTCCTGACTCCTTAATAGCTTTCCCCAGAAAGGCTTCAGTTGAAGTTCCACCTCCAGCACTGTTGAATGTGCTAGGGAATCACTCCATATAGGAAATAGTAGCCCCATATTTGCAGGTACCCTCATGTAAATTAAACTGGTGTAATCTGAATCTGTATGGAATGTATTTACAAGGCACTGTGAATTGATTTGTGCTGTCTTACTCACTTCTTGCTTGATATTTCAAGTGCTAGGTTTAGGACAATATCTCGTGACTAAACAGGGGAAAACCAGCATGTCACATGTGACTCTTGCAGTTCCTAGTCTTCAATCAGTGATACCAAGCTACCCAAGGATCCAAAGCAAGATTAGAATATTTAAAATTTAAAAAGCCGAAGTGGGGAGTATTCCTTTGCTGACAAAGTGCATTTCCCTCCAGTGTGGAGTTGGGAGTAGGCAGAAGAGCTCACTTCATGTCAGGCACCTGCAGTTGCCCAAGAGTAAGACTACAAAGGGTGTATCACGGACCTGGCAGACCACACTTATGTGTACAGAGACATCATACAACAATTTCAAGTTAGGCTCTTCCAGAAGATACTTCAATAAAGTCATGCTAGTGCTGAAAAACAGACTTCCCAAGAGACTTCTTGCTTATGCCTGAGCAAGTTCCTGGCCTTGCAGGCATCTTTCCTGAGCACCACTGACCATTTGGCAACTGGTTGTTGTGCCCTGGGTGGGGAGAGAGAAGGCAAGGAACTCTGCTGCTGCTGGTCGCACACCAGCTCTAGCACTCAGATTTGGGTTTTGCTTTGCTTTTAAAGTGGCCAAGCTATTTTTGACTTTACTTTGGAAGTTTCAGGAAATGCCAGTGATTGTTCTGTCAAGTAGGGAAGTCCTTTTTCAATATGTCAGTCCCTGCTTGCATAGGCTGCTGGTTTGTTTTTCACCTAGTGCATGATGAAGCAAGGGTTTGCCAAAACTGCTGACTCACTGCTCATGAAATTTAGGTGGCTGATTGAGGAACAATCCTTCTAAGTTATTTCTCATGTGTGTCACAACTGGTCTACCTTTCCATTTCTCTGCATGAACACTGTTTGGATTTACTTGTGTGGCTGGCAGTTGAAATTCATTTTTCTTAGTGTGCTTCTGTTTTCAGGCTGAACCACCTATGTTCAAGATGATTTTAAACCAAACTATGCCTAGTGGATAACTCCCAAGTCTTCTAAAGTTGGAGCAGTGTGACACACATTGCCTTGTATTTCTGCTCGGTATTGCAACTCGGGCTTAGGGAGGCGGTGTGGGGAAGGAGCACAATAGTGTAAGACACCGCAAGTCCGAAGGCTGTTGTGGAGCCCTCACACAAGAAGTGAGTTAGCAGCACCAGGCATTACTTACCAGTGTGGTGAGTGGCTTGACCTCGCCTCAGCCCAAATCTCTGTCCAGTAGTACAAGGGTGCCCTTTAGAAATGCTTGAAGTTGGTGTCCACATTCTAGCCTTTATTTTGCTTGTCTTTTCAATGCACCTCAGTAGTGGCTGATACCTTCTTGTTACATTTCTAGACTGGAGGCCCGAAATGAAACAGGACAGCGTGTTCACTGCTATGTCACGGCTCTTGCTACTAGTTCAACTTTTCTGGAAAAAAACAAGAGCTTTCGTCCTACCCACTGGATAAAAGAACATAATGAAAGCCACTATCTCAATAGAAACAGTCTCCGTCGCCAAAACCTTACCAGGGATTGCCACTCTCGGCAAATCAAGCACAACGGACTGTTTGTTCACCAGCCTTGCCAGCGTCAGTTCAATTACTGATGGTTCTTGTGGTTTTAATCTATGATCTAATTGTTTCTTAGGTTGCTCTAGTTTTCATGTGTAGGTAAGTGTGGTCAATCTGAAGCTGTTCGTCAATCCCTCAAACACAATCATAACTAGTGTTGCATTCTTTTCAAAAGACACAAATCTCTAAACATCTTGCAGCAAGTTCTAAATGTTGATGTTAAATATCGATGTCTTGGAAGCCTATCAGTATGATAGTTTGTGTGCTGTTTTATAAACTATGATGTATAGATGGGTTCTTAGTTGGTATTTTAAAGAAACTTGACAGAGATGGAAATCAGTTACATTTTGCATTAATCAAAATGGAGTTAGATAATTTAAGGTTAGCTGTATGCTTTGATGACCAGTACTTGACAGCTTGTGTATCTGTCTGTATTCGGCATAATGATTACTTTCTAACAAGGAAATACTATAGCTGCCAGTGGATATTACATAGCTGTGCTGAGCTGTTACAAGAAGGACATCTCATCTAAATTGCCCAGCACTTGTGTTCATGGAGTCTGTGTAGGTGTGCTGGGTACTTGATATGGATATTGGAAGAGGGTTCAGTGTTCCACCAATATTGTTGCAGTACAATAAGGCACTGGTGTTACAGAGGTAATACCTCATAGTGGAGTGGGAAGAAAAATGAGCCTATGGGTAAAGTGCAGATGCACAACACAGAGAACTGAACTGGGTGTTACTCGGTAAAGTTTGAGTTACTACTCCTTTCTCTATTTCTATCTTTGAAACATGTATTTTCCCTACCCTATTTCATTTAATCTCTAGTCTAGTTAAAGGAAAAAGTTGGTGAATTGACCATTCTTTTAATACCATCAGTAGCCGACTGCTCTTTAAAGAAGTCAGGCTGATAGGACAGCTGGTTTTGAGCTACAAATTGCTGTTAGATTGTCTCATATTTACAGATTGAGAGTAGCTCAAAAGTAGCTAGAACGAAGCTTTCATTAGAAGTTCTTTAAATTTTCTTCTCTTTATGAAAATGAAGTCCGAGTTAATGGGGACTGGAAATGAAGGGCAGTGTGAGGCAGGGAGAAGTGGATGCTGAAAAATGGTCTTACAGAACTAAACACAGCGATAACAGGGTGTATAAATACTGATTGATTGGCAATGGTTGTTCTCCTAGCCCATTGGAAGCAGAAGGACTGGATAGCAATTCCATGGGCCAACAGGAAAGAAAAGCCATTCAAAACTAACAAGTAGTTTTCTTAAGAACACTGTGCAAGATGTTTTGGAAGTTGGTAGGCACTGCCAACTACAACTGCAGGTGAAGTAAAGTTCACCTGTTAACAAAGACTGTGTGTTACATAGCAGCCACTTGCATGCTGAACCCTAATAGATCAATCTGGGAAGTGGATTAATTGGGTTTGGAGGTGAGGAAGCAGAAATCTGCACTGAAAGAAGGGGGGAAATAAAAGTAAGTGTAGCCTGCTTTCTGCCAGTGCTTAATGTGACTTGCTGTGTTTTCTGTTGTGTTTAGTGCCTAGGGCATTAAAGTGTTAACATTACACTCTACTGTGTCTTCCAGTAGTCCTTATACAGAAGTTGGTATAAGGAGTCATGTGAGGAATCTTTGAAATTAGCAAGATCAATAATGTGAATTATTCCAGACCTATGAAGTATTTAAATTCAGCCAAATGCTTCAATTTCACTGAAGCAAAACCCCAACAATTCAGATTGACCTTGTTATAGTGGTACTGTTGCGCGTTCTGCAGCTGGAATTGTTGTAGAACCTACTTAGCATAGAGGAAATTGCATTTATAACCTCTGTTTCACTGCAGATGTGCTGCTTCACTGGAATTAGTTAGGCTTGTCACAAAGGAATGTTGACAAACAGTTAAATGTATAAAAGCAAGAGGTGCTTTTCTGGATTCACTAGTCTTTTTTTCGGATACATTTAATTCACATAGACTCTGAAAGAACAAAATTGGTCACATCATTAGTTTCCAAAAGAGATATTTTGTTACTGTTCAGCAGTTTGTGCCTATGTCCATACAACAATTCTCGTGTGGTCCAAATACTCTGGTTTATCTGCAAATTATTGTTGTTTCACCAGTCTCTGATCTGTTCACAAGTACACTTACTTGCCTCAGATTATCTACCTTTATCACTCCAACTTTTTGTCTGGCTTAAACTTCCTTATCCTTGTTGCCAACTTTCTAGCTCAGGAAAATTCTTTGCTTTCCTGTATTACCTTTCTTTATATAAAAGTAACTACTTTCCTTCAGCTTTAATTTTCTTAAAGTGAAATGAAGGAAGATGGAGTCTCCAGCTCCCTATGTTGGAAGGAGTAAGTAATCCCTTAACTCTTAATGGGGAGATGGAGTTGAGAGTATAAGGCCCCCAGGCCTTACAATGAGAGCCTTGGTCTATTCTTCTCATTAGGCAAGTAAATGCAACTTTAGACTGCTCCTAGAATTGGGAGATACTGATCTTTTTATACTACATTACTAGATAACTTTCTGGTGATGAAAACCTATATCTTTCAGGATATAAACTATTTTGTTGCACAAAGCTGTGCTTCTCAGTTTGTAATATTGGAAACCATATTATTGTGTGAGATAGTACTACATCAATGGCTTTTTGTTAATTTGTGTTACATATTTATGTTGGTCTAGCCCTATTTTGTGCCTGGAGCTATTGGGCAATTAGATTTGTTTTGGTTTTCTGTCTTAATAGTGAGCTGTGTGGCTTTTTATATGGTTTTTTGAATTGTATTAAAGTGTGTGTTTTTTCTTGTAAAAGTGGAGGCCTTGCACTGTCTCGTACTGATTGATATTCATGAATCTTGCTGAAATTGTATTTTCATATGTATTGGTCAATGGACAGATTTGCATTTTAAACTGTGCCTTCTACACAGCAAACTTGAAGATTCAAAAGGGACGTTTCAGTTTGGATTAATACTGTACATCAGTCTATGCATATATGGCAGCTTCTCTCCAGAGCCACTTCTCTATTTGTAGCAGTCCTTTTGATATGGAAGAATGTCTGGCTCTTATTTTTAATAGTTTAACACAAGCTGAAAACAGACAAAATACAGCACTTTGCCAAAAAAAAGTAGCATTGCTTAACCAATGTGTATTTACTAAAGTGATCTTCTGTATTTTGTTTTCATAGTGCGTTCTGCGCACCATGGGGAAACATGATCTTAACTCTCAATAAAAAATGGCCTATTAAAAATTGTCAGTCTGTTCTTTAATGTTACAGGTTAGTCAAAACCCAAATGCCTGAGCACCCCGTTCAGGTGGCAGGTACGAGTCCTGAGTGTCTCAATGCTTGGTCTAGTATAGGAGTTCCTCTGGGATTCGGTTTGCATTGCTGATCAGGTGTAATGTGCATCCGAGCAGTGCTGCACATCTCTGCCGACTGCTGCGTTTCCTGATCAACATGCAGGAGCTCTGTAGGTGAACAGGACAGAGATAAAAACCACATGAAGTGTGCATGGGGTGGGGGGAAGGTTTTTCCTTATCTAGGCTGAACATCTCTTGTTTCAATGCATACCCATTGCCTATCACTTTCCTTTGCATCACCATGAAAAAATCTGTATGGAAGGCTGCTGGAACAAGTATCCTGTGGTAGTGGGGTAGAGATCCTGTGCAGATGCCTAGGAATGGGATTAGGGAAGCCAAAGCAAAGCCATTTGTAGCTGAACATGACAAGGAACGTGGAGGACAGCAGGCCTTCCACAGGTATACAAGCTGGAAAAGGAAGATCAGAGGAAGTGTGGGCCTGATGCTAAGCGGGACTGTAATCCATGTGTCAAAGGATACGGAGAAAACTGAGGTACTCCATATCTGCTTTGCCTTGGTCTCTACTGGGAAGACCAGCCTTTGGGATTGCAGGCCCCTGACACCAGTGGGAAATGCTGAAGCAAGGAAGATCAACCCTTGAATGAGAAGTCTCAAGGTAAGAAATGCTTAAAGAGATGGACCATACACAGTTTTATGGGATGCATCTGTGACTGGTGAAGGAGCTGGCTGATGTCTTTGTGAAGCTGTTCTTAATTTTCTAAAAGGTTGTGGCAATGGACAGGATTCCTGAGGGCTGGAGGAAAGCAAGTGTCCTTCCTATCTTCAAGGCAGACAAGAAGAGGAACAAGACTGTTCCCTTGATCTCTGGGAAGGTAATGGAGGAAATAGTCCTGGAAACCATTTCCAAAATGTACAAGAAGGTGATTAGTAGTAGCCAGAATGGATTTATAGAAGGAAAAGCATACCTGAGAGCCTGATAGCCTTCTACAGTCAGATGACTGGCTCAGTAGATGAGGGGGGAGCAGTGGATGTTGTTTATCTTGCCTTTAGCAAGGCTTTTAACACTGTCCTCCATAACATCTTCCCAAAGTGATGAATTATGGACTGAAGCAGATGGTGAGCAGGTGTGTTGGGAGCTGGCTGAACTCTGTGCCCAGAGTGCTGTCATCAGTGACATGAAGCCTAACTGGAAGGTTATTTTTACTGGTGCACCCTATCAGTACAGGATCCTTACATTGTTAAAAACCTTCGTTAACAACCTGGTCCCTAGGCCGGTTGTTTGTGCACCAGAGGGCTGTGCTGCTATTCAGAAATACCTTCGCATCGAGAAATGGGCTAACAGGAACATCATGGCATTCAGTGAAGGGAAATAAGGAGTCTTGTACCTGAAGGAATAATAACCTCAGACACCAGGCCAACTGGCTGGAAAGCATCTTGGCTGAAAAGGCCCTGGGGGTCCTGGTGGGGACGCTAAGTTGAGCATGAGCCAGCAGTGCAGCCTCCTGGCCTCAAAAACTCAGAGCTTCCTGGGCTGCATCAGGCAGTGTTGCCAGCAGGCACAGGGAGGTGATCCTGCCCTCCACCCTGAGCCAGTGGGACACATCTGAAGGGTGTGCCCAGTGCCGAGCTCCCAGTTAAAGAGAGATGTGGATGTACCAGTGGGTATCCAGCAAGAGGCCGGGGGAATAATAGGATTGAAGACTAAAATAACCAGGAGTGAATGCTAGCTGGGATTGTTTAGGCTGGAGAAGAAAAGGTTTGGAGGATCTTTTCAAGGTATATAAACAGCTGAAGGGGGCAATAAAGACAACAGCGCCAGAGTCTTCTCTCGTGGTGCATAGTTGGAAGGACTAAAGGCAATGGGTGCAAGCTGAAATACAGGAAATTCCACTTGAATGTAAGAAATGGGCTCAGTGATCTTCTCCAGGTTTTATTTTGGCTTTTTGTGAAACTGAATGAGTGGGGTTTTTTGCCTCTGGTCATTGGGGATCCTTGATCTCTGTGGCTTTTCAGAGATCATGGAGAGTGGCCTTGAAATGACATCAGCCAGCTCTCTCAGCGCATTGGATACAGGCTTCTGCATTCCATGGATTTGTATGGACTAGGTTGTTGCAAGTAGTTCCTGACTTGATTCTTACCCACAAAACAAGCTGGGTGACAAAATGATCTATTTAACTGAGAGCAGTGAAAAGGTATTTGTGGAACAAAGCATCCATCTTCCCAGAGCAAAGACTGAGTAAAATCTTTCCTTTTCAAATGTAGATTTTGTCCTGTACATTTAGCAAAGCAGTAAGTCTATTCTGAGAGCTGTACAGTATTCTTCAGGAGAAAGTTTGATCAATTATGCTTGTATAATTGTATCCGTACAGATAACCTAACATAGCTAAGTTCGTAGTGTTCCTCTTGGGGGTGCTTATTTCAGACCTTTTGCAACCTGTTAAGTATATCTTGGACATTCACCAAAACACCACAAACTTGTGTTTTTTAAAACTTCTCTGTACTGAAGAAAAAAAGTTTGTATGAAGGGTTTTATCAATGTAACTATTGGTTTATCTACATTCTAATTTTTCTGTCTATATGAATCCTTGTATGTCTGTGAAGAAGATAGAGTGCCTTCCTCAGTGTTCAACGTTCAAGAGAGAACCATAATTATTACACTGTTTCCTCATCAAGTCATTCAGTATCTGCTTTGTCTCATTGACTTCTAGTGCATGTTTATAACGACGAAATGTTGTGGCTGTTAATGACGGATACTTGCAAGGAAGGTTCAGGCTTTGTGAAACACATAGGAATGACTCATCAGAAGAACATGATGCTGCTCTGGCATTGTTGTTCCCATGGTGTAGTTATGATATATCAGTCTTAGAGTAAATGAGACTGAACTGAGACTTTACAGGATGTGTATAACTTTCCAATTTTTTTGCAGCCAGCCTTTTTTTTTGTGAAAATACTGTCCTGGAGTTACTGCTGTAAAACTAATACTTCAGAAGTTAGTCTCTTGACTTGTTCAAAAGTTTTGTGGGCAGTGATAGTTGAACACTCAAATACCTTAATAAGGCAAAAAACTATATTATAATTTCATGAGCAAGCTAAGGAAAAGGAAAAATAACCAAAACAACTCCAAATAGATAAGAGTAACAAAACTAGGCTAGTATCCAGGAGCAGGCTTCAGATCTCAGCTTGCAGACGTGGGCTGTGCCATAGTTTTATACTTTCTCCTGTATAGACTTCTAATTGTTGTGTCCGAGCAAGATGACCTAGTTAGGCAGTAAAATTTAAAAATATCATTATCCCCCAAAATAAGTCTATCAGAGTGCTAAAAGAACTGTAGATTCCCTGAAATGGATCTCTATAGAGAATTAGCAGCAGAGAGAAGTGAGAGAGAGAAGGGAGGTCTCAGGTTTTTGGGGTATGTGGGTATTGGCCAACAGCTGTGAATTTTTTATTTCTTCTATCTGTAGTGTGAGCCTGAGGAATGACTGATGAACCCAAGCCAGTGGTATGATATTCATAAGGCCAAGTGCTGGGTCTTTCACGTGGGTCACAACAACTTCAGGCAGTGCTACGGGCTTGGGGAAGAGTGGGTGGAAAGCAGCCTGGCAGAAAAGGATCTGGGGGTGCTACTTGACATCATTGGATGGTTACAGGCTCTTTAGGAGGGATAGACAGGTCAGAAGACACGGGGGGGTGGCATTGTATGTAATGGAATGCATGGAACTCACAGTTGGCAATGGCACAGTTGAGAGCCTTGGGATAAAAATCAAGGGGCAAACAAATAATGTGGATGTCATCATTGGAGTGTGCTATAGACCTCTCAGGCAGGAGGATGATGTCAACAAATTATTCTTTTGATGGGTGAGCAACTGCCTCACAGGTCAGGCACGGCACAAACAGCTACAGTGAACGGGGTGACATCAGGCTGGTGACCTGTCACTAGTGGGGGGATTCTGCAGAGCCCCATCCTCAGCCCAGTTCTCTTCACCATCTTCATTAATGACTTGGACACAAGACTCCAAGGAATACTAAGTTTGCCGACAACACCAGATTGGGAGGAACTGTTGACTTCCTTGAAGGCAAAGGCCCTGCAGAGAGACCTCGACAAATTAGAGAGATGGCCAATCACTAATTGTATGAAGTTTAACAAGGGCAGGTGCCAGATTCTCCACCTGGAATGGGACAACCCTGGATGTACAGACAGACTGGGGAACAAGAGGCTGGAGAGCAGTGCTGCAGAAAGGGACGTGGGGTCCTGGTGGGTGGCAAGTTGAACATGAGACAGCAGTGGCCCAGCAGCCAGGAAGACCAACCCTGTCCTGGGGTGCAGCAGGCACAGCATCGGCAGCCGGGCAAGGGAGGGGATTGTCCTGCTCTGCTCTGCACTGGGGTGGCCTCACCTTGAATATTGTGTGCAGTTTTGGACAGCACAACAAAGAGACACTAAGCTATTAGAGAGCATCCAAAGGTGGGCCACAAGGATGGTGAAGGGTTTGGAGGGGAAGCCTTAGTAGGAGCAGCTGAGGTCACTTGATTTGTTCAGGCTGGAGGAGACTGAGGGGAGACCTCACTGCAGTCCTCAACATCTTCATGAGGGGAGGCAGAGGGACAGGCACTGATCTCTTCACTCTTGTGACCAGTGACAGGACTCAAGGAGACAGCATGAAGCTGAGTTGGGAGGTTCTGGTTGGATATCAGGCAAAGGTTCTTCACCCAGAGGGTGGTGCAGCACTGGAACAGGTTCCCCTGGGAAGTGGTCATAGCACCAAGCGTGAGAGAGTTCA
Organism: Atrichornis clamosus; assembly: GCA_013400975.1. Classification (NCBI taxonomy): domain Eukaryota; kingdom Metazoa; phylum Chordata; class Aves; order Passeriformes; family Menuridae; genus Atrichornis; species Atrichornis clamosus. Next base: position 36,149 of record WBMZ01005725.1, read on the forward strand.
AGAAGCATTTAGACAATACTCTCAGGCATTTGATGGGAGTCTTGGGATGTCCTGTGCAGGGCCAGGAGTTGAACTCAATGATCCTGATGGGTCCCTTTCTACTCAGTATATTCTATGATTCTGTGACAGTGGCCGAACATGAGCCAGTGTGTTTTCAGGTGGCCAAGAAGGCCAGTGGCATCCTGGCCTGTGTCAGAAATGGTGTGGCCAGCAGGACCAGGGCAATGATCATCCCCCTACACTTGACATTGGTGAGGCTGCACCTTGAGTGCTGTGTCTTGTTGTGGGCCCCTCACTACAGAAAGACTTTGAGGTGCTGGAGCGTATCCAGAGAAGGACAGCAGAGCTGGTGAAGGGTCTGGAGTACAAGTCCTGTGAGGAGCAGCTGAGAGAGTTTATCCTGGAGAAAAGGAGGTTCAGGGGTGAGCTTATTGCTTTCTACGACTGCCTGAGAGGAGGTTGTAGCCGGATGGGGGTCAGCCTCTTCTCCCAGGTAACAAGTTACCAGATAAGAGTCACTTATCTGGTCCATTGCCTCAAGTGGTGCTGACGAAGGTTCAGGTTGGACATCAGGAAGTTTCACTGAAAGGGTGGTTAAGCATTGGAACAGGCTTCCCAGGGATGTGGCACTTAGTACTATGGTTTGGTTGACAAAATGGTGTTTGGTCAACGGTTGGACTTAATGACCAACCTTAATGATGCTATGATTCTATGAATGTGTCTTGTATTAAATGGGGAGAACAATAGTGCTTCTGTGGCTGGTGACAAACTGCCAAACAGCTGAAAAAGTACATACATCTTTATTAGAGGTGGGCAATTTGGGATGGAGTTGTTATCTCCTGCATATCACCTCTGCCTCTGGAGAGATCCATGATGTCTGCTAAACACGGCTAAGACTGGACCTGTGGTGAATCGTTAGTCACCTGGTGTAGAAAAGGTGTTCGCTACAGTGTTTGGAAGCTGGAGCATTGGCAGTAAACACTCCTCACCTTGCAGGCTTGGAAGGGAAAGTCCTGAGCCCAGGGCCCAGCAGCTGTAGGTTTGGTGAGGTCATATGAGTCACCTGGGTGAAGAACCACATACACTCCTAGATCAGAGGCAGAGCCAGGGAGAAGAGGGCCTTTCCCTGTAGCCAGCTGCCTGCTTCTCCTGGCAGCAGAGTGAGGAGGTGTCTCCTTACATGCTGCGCACCCTGGGATGTTATGGTGAGGATAAATTAACTGTTTTGTTTTTCAAAGATACTGTATTGCTGTCCTACTTGTCGTCTAGGTGGCTCTTTTCTGTGACCTGATATTCCTTCTTTTCCCTTATTTACACTTATTTCCTGGTCCAAAAGGTGTCACATTTGCAGACCAGTGGTAAAGTGATACTAAAAAATATGAGAGAATTGTGTCTTGTTATTTCTTTGTGCTGCAGATAAGAGATTCAACACAGAGGTAGGTGAAGATAAACTCAGTGCTTGGCTGTTAGTTATAGGTGGTGCTTCCCACTGGAGAGATGTTATCCTTAGTGAGGCATGACTGTGGGCTATGCTCAGGAGATCAATCCTAAAAATTGTTCTTTAAAGGTGTTTCACCTTTGGTGTGTTCAAAGTGGGACTTTAAATCTTTATGTACAGGAAAGGTTATGGGTCTCTGACATGAATATGAATATTCATGGGTATGAATAAAGTGTTTTCTGCATATATGGACTTTCAGGACAAGGTAATGTTTTTTTCCAAGCTTCTCCCTGATAAGAAAGGTGCATGATCTCAAGAAGAAAGAAAGAGGCTACTAACAGAAGCCAGAAGGACACAGTCCATTGGATTGCTTTATGGCTGCTGTGAAGTAACAGCATCTATTTCTGAATGTGAGCTTAAGAGGCTGGCAACTCTCACTGTCTCTGCTTTCCACCTCCTTTAAAAGTGTGCCTTCAAAAAATTCAAAGAAGAAATCCTTGTATCATGCAATACTGTTCAAGGTCTAACACTGCAAATTGTAAGGGAACTAGTAACTTATTCTTGATCATTGCTTGAGTTTTCTTCCTGTATTATTAAAATAACTCTTAGTTACTATCTTTTAGTCAAAACTCTTAGTTTGGATGTCTTAAACTGATCTGATTGTCATACAATCTTGTCATACATGCTTATTGTCATACATGCTCTATGTCATACATGCTGGTCTTTGCCTATGCTCTCTGTTGCTGGTATAGGCCTTAGAAGAATATATTCATCTGCTTATGACTAAAGGTTTTCTCTGTTATATTTTAGCTAACAAATTCTTAATAACTGGGTTTACTCTGCTATATTTTAGCTAACAGGTTTTTAATAACTGTAATATGAGCTCTCTCCCCAACAAATCAGAAAAAAACATCAAACCGCAAAATAAGTCCATCTTGTAAGGTCTTAAAAATACCCCTTAATGCATATTAAACTGCATCATGCCTTGTTTAAAAAAAAAAAAAAAAGTTGTGTAGTCTCGCTCACAAGAGATATTCAAGAACTGTCTGGATGGAATCCTGTGCCCTGTGCTCTGGCATGACCCTGCTTTACAGGGAGTTGGACCAGATGACCCACGTGGTCTCTTCCAACCTTACCCATTCTGTGATTCTGTGAAAAGGTCTCTGAATGGGACAAGCAGGAAAGTAGAATATTATAGGTTCAAAGAGAAAACAAGGGGGTTTTAAACCTCGGGGTTTCAAGTTATCTCATGCTGTTCAACAGAAAAAAAAACGTTAGGGAAGGGTGCAACTCCCTACTAAAGTATTCCTCTTTGGGAGGTATAAAGCTTTAATGGTGCTTTGCTTAGGCTATGTAGCTGGAGCCATTCTGTAATAAATAAGCTTAAAATTCCTCTTAAAAACAGTGAAGTTCATCCACATGAGAGGCCTGGAGCAGGCCTTACCCTCAACTAAGTTGCAGAATAGTTTTGATAAAATGGCTGTGACTGAAAAGGACAAAGCCTGGCAGCACAAGCAGATGACCATAATAAAATATTTACTGCAAGGTAAGAGGAATATGGGGTGTGATATTCCATGTTATTTTGTGCCCAGATCACAGTGGAGGTGTCTACAAATGTCATTTTGAAATACTGCTTCTTCCCTTGGGGACAACCAAATGGATTCAGAAACTCCCTTGGAGAAGAGCAGTATTGAGCACACAGTAACTGGATTGATACTCATGACTTTAGATTTGTGCTTTATAGAGCCTTGGTAGATTCCAGGCTCTTGAAATAGATCCATAAAAGGATAACCAAGAAGAACAACCTCAGCTGGGTAAACTTCTAAGGAAGGCCTTCACACCTCTGGAACATACCTAGAAGTGGTAATTAGGACAAAAGAAAAAAAAAGAGAAAAAGAAACCCACTAGACTAATCTAAAAGGGCTTGCCAGATCCCAGCACAAATACCACTCAGCAGTAGTGTATTTCTAGAAGCTTAAAAAATCTTCTCTCTTTTACATTTATCCTCCCTAAAGAGGCATCCACACAATGAAAGAGGATGTACTATGTGTCAATCCACTTGGAAATGTCCCAGTGTGGACTAAGTCACTTCAGTTTTATTGCCACATCAAAAGGTCAGTGTGTTAGCTTGCTTTAAAATTATAATTTCATTGTCTGCTGCAGGATTTGATTACACATTAGCTTCTGGGGTTTTGTTTTTGTTTGGTTAGTTCTTTTGTGGGGTTTTTTTACTGCTGAAAACTTCTGGGAAAGGTTGCTGGCAGGATGGGGAATGCTCATGAAACCTGGTGCATTTTCCACTACTGAATCAAAACCACAAAAATGTGGCAGGTGACCTGCCACGGCTCACATCAAAAAGTGTAGACAAATGAGCAGCGTAGTCATTACAGTCTTTGTGCTGACACCTATTCACAGCCAACCTGACCCCTTCAACTTTTAGCTACCATTCCTTTTGCAGTATTCTCCTTTCAAATGTGCCATGGAGCTTATTCCTGGTGCACCAAAACCACTTTGCTGTGCGGAGCCTGGCAGCCACCAAGCCCTAACCAGGCCTCTGTGAAGAGTGGAAGTTTTTTAGAGAAAAAAGATAGTTTGTCTCTCTTTTCTTGCCAGCTAAAATTTCAGTTCTTTTTAACAAATTACCTATGGTGGTGTCTCAACTTCAGCAAGTCAGGTAAAGGCTGGAGGTCAGAGTTAAGCCAAGTTTGGCCAAATATGGGAGAACACCTTCTCTCTGCAGTGAGTGGAGAAGGAGACGGACTTCCAGACAGCAGGATGCATCTTGCTGGTGGATTTCAGTGGAAGTCAACCAAAAGAGAAAGCTGCACGTCTGCTCTAGGCTTCCTCAACTATGACATTAATTAGATTTCTTGAAATGAGCTGGTGCAATATAGTCAGTTGACAAAATATTGTCCAGATGACAGTGGGGTTCGGGGTTTTTTGCATTCCTTTTGAGCCATAACTAGATTTTCTTCATGACAAGGTCTGGAATAGGCATTTTGCAGAGCTGAGGAGGCTGGGTGGCTGCAATGTCCATCTTGCACATCAGTCACACTGCTTTACTTGAAGTTTGCAGAAATTGTTGTCCCATTTCTTTAGGTGCTGTAAGGACGCACTGCGAGAGATGGCCCTTGGTGCCCAAAACTTGTAACCTGTTAAACTGCTGTCAACGACCCTACTGTGACATCTCTGCCTTGGTGGGCTGCACTGCCTTTTCTTTTGCCCTTTAAAATGGCAAAGCTACCAGAAGGTAAGCACTTGGTTATTGTGTTTTATTACAATGATACATATTTGGAGGCAAAAACTACGTTTACGCTTTAGTAGTGTTACACTTGGAAAAAGAAAAAGAAGAGAAAAAAGATGATGAAGATGTGGATTACTTGAAGGCAGCAGTGGCTTCTCTTCATGCTGTTTTGCAGTATGGGTGCTGAGCACTGCAAGAAAGTGCCAGTTATTCCTCATCAGCAAAATGGCTACAGGTGCCCTAGACTGGTTGTTTTAAAGAAAAGTGTCTGCTTGAAGCATTGCTAAGTAAATGGTGCTGTGGGGTTTGGTTGCTTTTGGGGTTGAGTGGATTTTAATTTTTTTTTTTTTAATATATATTAGGAAAACTCCATGCAACCCTTGCGTGATGTTAGCAGGAGGTGTGCTGGCACTGAGGGTATGCTTCAGCTTCATTTCCTGGAGAAGGGTGGGCCCTGCTGCCCTTGCACACGGTGGGACCCTGAGCGGCAGTGGTGGGTCTGGCTGGCAGGTATGGAAAGCTGCTGTGCAGGGTCTAGGGCTTGTTCACAGGAGATCATGGAGGCTGTGCTTGGTGGAGGCCTGTGTTCTGCTGGGACAGAATCACAGAATCAATTAGGTTGGAAAAGACCTCTGGGATTGAGTCCAACCTCTGACCAAACATCACCATGTCAACTAGACCATAGCACTAAGTGCCATACCCCATTTTTCCTTGAAACACCTCCAGGAACGATGACTCCCACCTTCCTGGACAGTCCTTTCCAATGTCTAATCATTCTTTCTGTGAAGAAATTCTTTGTAAAGTCCAACTTCAACCTCCCCGGGTACATGTCCTCTTGTCCTGTCACTTGTTACCCGGGAGAACAGACCGACCCCCACCTGGCTCCAACCTCCTTTCAAGTAGTTGTAGATAGTGATAAGGTCACCCCTGAGCCTCCTCTTCACCCCACCCTCGTGCAAGGGGATGTATGACAGCTCGCGGCAGCCGGCGGACACCGCCGTGTGTGACGCGGGGTGTCGGTGGGTGTCAGCCGGGCGGTGTCACAGCAGAGAGGCGGTGCAGGGGAGGCAGGAGGCTGGTGCCACAGGGACACTCGCGGTGTCGCCGAGGGCTGCCAGGCGCGGCTGGCGGGGCCGCCGGGCAGCACGGACGGACGGACGGAGCCGGGGGGGCGGCGGGGCGGCCTCGGCGATGATGGAGCCTTAAAACACTCCTCCGCGGCTCAGCCCGGGCCACCGCCGTGGCCGTCCCTGCCCCGGGGCGGATTTCTGCGGGTGCCACAAGGTGTGAGTGGCAGCAGGCGGGAAGGGACTGCAGCTCCGGGTGCCCCAGAGTTTAATCCTATGGGAGTGCACGAAAACCTCGCTAGCAAGCTTCGAGCCAGGTTGGCATCGAGACACAGAGCCCGGATAAGAGGATCCAGGTCTGGGCAGGGATACTAGGTGGACTTGGAGGCCGTGCCGATGTTTGGCGGTCCATGCATGTGTCTGAGCTTGTGAGCCTGAGACTGAGGGTGCGGAGTTTCTGTAAGCAATCCCAGTCCAGCAGAGAGGAGCAGCAGAGCTGGGCTATCTGCACTGGCGGTGTATGTGATGTAGGCGTCCCGGAGGGGTGTGCTCATACACACACAGCGGCCACAGCCTCGCTACCGGCCCCCCCTGCATCCGTGGGACTGGGAGGGACAGACCCCGGGGTGTCAGCAACTGGGAGGCAAAAAGTAATCCCTGGCTTGAAGAGTCCTCTGGGTTCAGCAGCTGCCTGTAATATCCTTACTACCAACCAAAGTGCAAAGTGAAATAAAGATAATATGATTTTTATATTTGCATATAGGCAAATCAACAGATGTCCAGGAAAGTCAGGGTAGCCTAAAAACTTCCCAGAGAGTAAGAATGAAGAATGTTTGCCACCCTTCTGCTTGCATAAGCAGATAATATATCTATTGCACCCAAGATATGTTTGGTTATGTCAAATTTAAACTAATCACCCATTGTTCTAAATGAACATTTTTTATCTATCCAGAAACTTATCTAGACAAAATCATATTGTCTTTTGATATTTGTCCAGAGTTTATGATGTTCCACAGCCAAGGCAGAGCAGTAGCACTAACTCCAATAAGTTCTGCAATAGTTTCCGCTTCCTCAGTTTGAGTTAATTTTCAGGACACTTCTAAAAAATAACAGAAAAAAATCCACTGTAGGCTGTATAGATTTCTTTGTGGCTATGTATGAGATTTCTATGAGACACTGGACACTGAAATGCTGGTAACTTTAGCATTAGCAAAACATGTTGCCATGGGAGGACGAAAGCAGAAGTGCAACAAAGGCCTTAACAACTTAAAAATTAATTTCAGAAATATTTAACATTCATGCTGCTGGTGTGAAATCCCAACTGCTGTGCTGGGAGTGAGGTCAGTTCCCTGCACAGCACAGGTGGGTTCCCGGTACAGCACAGATGAAGACACGCAGGCATCCCCCTGCTGTGGGCACGCAGGCCACGCCTGTGCCACAGGTAGGAAAGCAGAAGTGTCTGTGACTGTGAAGGAGTACTGACAGCTGAGGAAGCCTTACGTGCCATGGAACATATCCCACCTGATATCCCACCTTTCTTCTGTGATCCTTGAGAGGGCAAAGGAAGGAGGATGGGACACCAGAACAGACTCATCGAGCACTGGGCACTGAGGAAAATAAAAAAGGGAAAGCTACATTCAGTTAATTCTCTTGCCTGCAGAGCTTTGTACCTGCTTCCATCTGTGTCCTAACTAAATGGCAAGTTGTGCAGAGTGTACCTACCACCCGTCTTACTTAAGCAGCAGAGAAAGGAATTCAAGACTTACAAGGCCATGGAGGGAACATGTGTGAGCATGTATTGGCAGCAAGGCTCGTGAGCGGCCAGGGCTGCTCTGTACTTCATGTTCTTTAAACAGGACTTGGATAAGATACAGAAATAGAAACGAGAACCTAAGGGCCATTTGGCAGGTGATTCCCACAATCTCTAAATAACAATTTCGTGGTCTTCCCATCTCCCATGAGTGAAGGAGAAATTGCAACTTTGCAGCAGGAAGACTGGACACAACAGAGCCAGTGCTGGACCTGGACATAGGTAGGGCCGCAGCAGGACAAGGCTGCACCTCAGTGTCTCAGTTGGATTGCCATATACCAGGCCAGGCTTGCACAGTCCCAAAGAAATTGCTGCAAGTGATCCCGTGGCTGCAGCGTGGTGTTGGCAGATGAAAGGCCTTGGTAGGCTTCCCATCACCTCCTCTGGGCAGGGCACCTCTCCACAGACTCCTTGCCATCTCCAATCTGAACCACCCTGGTACTGCCCCAAATAAAGGTAGCATCAAAGTAGCTAAAAAAAAACCCCTTTAACAGCAAATAAACTAAACAATCATCTTGAATTAGTTATTTTAACAAAGGAAAACTATTTTATTCAGGAATACAAATTGGGAAGTTACAATTAAATGTAAACTGTGAGTATTCAGGGATAGCTGTCTCTCCAGAGGTAAAGCAACGAATAGCTATGACCTCTTATATACAATCAGCAATGCACTTTCAAAAGCAAACTTCCTAAAGATTTCTCTAAGGTCCTGGTGATTTTTAAGGCCAGTACTACATGATCAGATTTGTTTCACTCATTTCAGAGCTCACTAGCTATTAAAAATTTTCAATATTTTAGGAATTATTCATACTGCAGCTATTAGATTTATAACTATTTTCTGATAGTCTCAAATTCTCGGACTTTCCAAATTACAGTGACTTTTCAAAACATTATGTTAATTATGAGTTTTCTTTTTTGTGACTTCTTTTCTCAGCTTTTTGGCTATTCTGTACAGAAAGACCAGTACCTAACCAAGTACTAAAATATTCTAAATTGTTTATTGTGTCAGGTAATTCAGGCCAAATGTTACACTGATCCAAATTTGTGTAGCTCCATTGAAGGCTGTGATGCTGACTTATGAACTGCAGAAAGCTGCCTTCTGAAACAGCTATTTTTGTTTTGCCTGGGATAGCAATAACCTTGAAACTTAGCTCCTAAGACATGCCTTGTAATTTACTGGAAACAAGGCAACCTGAAGATTTTCTCATCAAACTAATTACTATCTTTAGACATCCACACCTGTGGCTTTCTGCACAATTTGACTCTTAGAAAATGCAGTTTCACATTGTACTGGCACAGTATATAAGCTGGCTACACATATAGGTATAAAAATGTATGTATTTATACATGTATATGTTTATGTATGTGCATACACACATACTTCTTAGCATGGTTTTACTGGCTGAAAATCCATCCAGGCATGCAGATAGTGTGCAGATATCCAGGTATTCACAACAGACAGTAGGTTTTCCTTGTTCCTTAATGAGTTAACCTTTCTGCATTTGACCCATTTTCCTCCACAACTCCTTTCTTTCTTTCCTTCCTTTCTCACCATAAACCTGCTGCAAGGGTGACTGAGGAGAGGTTTCCATCCAGATCCAGTGGACCTGTGCCTTACTGGGATTCCAAATTCCCAGTGATCTGAAACAAAGAGCTGCATCTCTCCGCCTGACAATACAGGGATAGTTCAGTGCGCGACCCTGTGAAAATCAGAGGAACATGTTTGCATTTGCTGTAAATGCAATGATTATCAGAGAACACAGTCTGTCACTTTTAATGTCCCTGACGTGCAAAAGTAGAAAATAATGGCTGCAGGTGTTCACACAACATTGTTGTGTAATTGTGCAGAGACTTGACTGCACTATAAACCAAAGAAAGAACAGGACAGTATTTTTGCTTATTTTTGCCCTATAAAAGTAGTATGCTCTGTTCATAGTGGTAAAATAAAGATATAGGCCTAGCTTTACAAAAGGTCAATTTTCTTTTTTGAATTGACTCTCATCTTTCAGGGTTAGCATGTGACCTGTGGCACCTGAAGGATAGCTACAGACACATGTCCCTCTTGCAGTGGCTTCGGCAGAGGTTACAATCTGACAGCCCTCCCAGTCACATCACACAACATTGCCTGGAGCACTGCTGGTAACGGGTCAGTACCTGTTGCCGTCTCAGGCACCTGCAGCTCTGACAAGGAGCAAGTCCTGAGTTCTACCCATTGCCTACTGATGCTTAGGGAAAGGGGCTAGGCAGAGGTACAGCTTCAGATGTTCCTCTGCATCCCTAGCAGCCAGAGTGATCCCCACTTTCTCTCAGTGCCAGCATTGCTGCCAGTTCTTTATAAAGACCTCAGAAGTTCAGAGAAATTAACAGAATGATCCATCCCAGGCTGTGCCATAGGGTGCCCATTTACCACTAATTTTTCAGACTTCAGAATGATTTTTTCTCAGTCTTCTTTTCTCTTTCTCTTCTTCTTTCCAACTTTTTCTCTCAGTTAACCATACACTGCCTACAACAGCACACATACCTTTTTTCCTAGTACCTCATTTTATTGTCATCAGATCTTCCAATGAGCAATGGGGAAAAGCTGATGATATTATTACCACTGTGTTTGTGGGGCCAGTGCTTGGGATTCTGTAACACAGAGAAAAAGTCACTTTGGGATTTCTCTGCAGAAAGGCATGCTGCATGGAGGGGCCCACACCTGCAGTATGTGCAGTGCTGCCTCCTTGCAGCCAAACTGCTGCAAGAGACCCCAGGGATGATCCTGGCCAGCTCCAGCTGTGAGGGAAAACACATGAACTTGCTTGTCTCTCCTCAAGAATGTGTAACCCAGCCACCATGGCTTGTTTGCTGATCCACCGGCATCACTGCCAGAGCTGCTGCAGGAGCTGCCCTGATCTCCCTTTCTCAGATACACTGAGTTGGTTTCCTTCACCCAAAATGATGATGCTTTGTAATTTTTGGGATAGGTCAGTGCTCAACTAGTGACTTTTCTCACAGTGCTCTCCCTCTCCTAATTAACACCTCTAACTGATGCTTTCTTACACAACCTTGTCAGCATTTTATTGGGAAAAGCGGTGATTGAACTTCAAGACCACTGCTGTCTAGATTGAATTATCTCCCTCTCTGTTGGAAACCCTGCTCCTGCTCACTCACTAAGCAGAGAGTAAGGCCAGGGTGGGAGAACCAGTAGGGAAGTGTGGAGAGTTTTCCTG
>WBMZ01005727.1:0-166728 GCA_013400975.1 Atrichornis clamosus
CCCCCCACCCCCCACCCACACCAAACCCACCCCAAAACAAACCCAAGTCCTCCCCCCACTCCAGTCTTCCCCCGCCCCTCCACAGCGTGATTTGGAAGAACAAGGCAGGGCTGCCTCCTGTGTCGCTCACGCTCCCTCGGTTTCTACTCCTTCTCTTCCTTCTTTCCCGGGTTCCCTCCGAGAAGCGTCAGAGCTTCAGATCAAACATGTCGAAAACAAAAATACAGAGGGGGAAAGAGCAAGTGCGCATGAGAGAGATCCATCTGTCACTGGAATCTGGAAAAGAAAACACACAGGAGACAAGAAGAGGCATCAGTTGGAAGGGTCTTTGAGATAAGAGTATAGACAGCAATGTTTCATGAGAAGAGGGAGATGGGGAAGAGGCAGCATTAAGGGGGGGTGCAAGCAAGAGAGGAGTGGTACTTCCTGCCGTGTTGATAAGCCTTTGAGAAGGGAACCCTCATGATGTATAATGTCATATCAGGGGTATGCAGAAGGGTATCCAGGCTCCCTTAAGTAGTGTGATCACAGCCAGGGACCTGGGGGAAGGCAGTGGCGTGGGAGTAGAAGGGGAAGGGAAAGGAGGGTGGGAAATATAAAGCTGTTATTGCGGGGGCTCAAAACCCCTAGTGTAAACAAAGGCAAGCCCAAAGCACAGCCAAAGCCATGAATTTTCAGCTGCCTGAAAATGATGTACACAGAATGCATGAAACAGGGAAAATGCAGACAAGCTTCTCCCCGCAAAAAAAAACCCCAACATTTTTTTTTTCCTTCCTTCCTTCCTTGATGCAAGAGGGATAAATAATTCAAGCCACGTGTAACCACTTCTGCTCTAAAAATTGTTCCTGACTCTTGGTGCATGGACAAGGCTGTTGAGGTGAACCAGTCTGGCTCGAGCACAGTACAGGGGGTGGGGAGCAGGTAGTGTGTCAAATACCAGCCTCCAGTCTCTCACCCAACAACGCAGCAGTCCTGATCTTAATCACATTACCCATCTACCCCCCACCAGAGAGAGGTGCACTGTTTCCACCTTGGTACTTTGCCACCTCTCCCTGGGGGCTATAAACACTGCCCCTCTGTAAGAACATACCTTGCAGGCAAAGTGACATTTGCTTGTTAAACCACAACAAATGTATTTCTGGGCTCTAGGCAAGCTCCTGGTTCTGACTGAGAAGCACAGCCTGGAGCACCTTTCCTTCCAGCTACAGCTTCAACCCTTCTCCCACTCTGCTGAGACAGGAGCATGGCAGGGGTGTCCTCAGGCAGTGCAGAGGAAATAATTTTATATAGCAGATAAAACATGTGGGCACTGTGCTATCTCTTTTTTTTTTAATTTTGAGGAGAAAGAAAACACAAAAAAAAAAAAGAGAAAAGGATTCTTGGTTAATGAAAAATAAAGATCTCCTCTTGCCCCTTTTATTTTGGGGTGAGGCTGCTCACTACAGATATCACTGAAGCTTTTGCTGCAAATGCTGGACCAATTTCTAGCACAGAGCCACAAAGGGCAGAAATAAAATGAAGGAAGATAAATGAAGGAGGAGTGAACCCTTGAGGAACAAGGCTTACGTCTGTGTAGAAATCTGAGCTGATTTGGGTCTGTGGAATTACCAGGCCAGCTAGATTAAGGGATCAGAGATAGTGTCACAGAGAAACACTTAAATATTCAATAATCCAAAAAGGAAAGCCAAGACAGAGCAGGGAAGGGGGAGAAGAGCTAGACCAATGGAAAAGACAGAGAGAAAGTCTCCGTTCCCCACAGCTCATCGTCTGAAGCCACCAAACTCATGTAACTTATGGTTGTCATATAATGGCCTCCAGCTGCTGCCTCAGCTTTGCCTCAGCCAGCAATGAAGCAGAAGGCAGAGGTTTTTACAGTCTGTTGTTTTGTTTCTCAACCTTGTAGCAACGAGAAATAATTTCCTGGCACTGTTTTCCCAGATGCATCAGATAGGAGGCACATCTTGCTTTCCACAGGTTGGGACCCACAGGCCTCTGATATTCCTCAGTGTCAGTCCCCTGCCTTGTTCCATCATTTCCACAGATGACTTCATGTACACACAGCCAATCCTTCACACCATCTTTGTCCCTTTACCTTTCTCTCTAATGCTCCTTCACTTTGCCTGATTTTTTCCACTGAACAAAGGAGTGGCAGATACCATCACACTTTTTTCACTTTATTATGTCCACCTCAGGCAGAGGCCAGGGGCAGCCCTTGAGCAAGTAGTGGAAAGTTTAGCCCAGATTTTAGCCAATATCCCTCTCTGAGCATTACATTTTGGCTTGCCTGTCTCACCTCACCAAATACTCTGTACAATATCCAACTCCATACAGGAACATCCCAGCACCCTTACTTTGACCCCTTATGTTAGAACAGGCTGCTCCGAATGGTGTGCTGAAGTCACCATTGCCTGCTGCAGCTTGTTCATGGTGCACAGAGAGAAACTCTGAGAACAGGACCACAATTCTCTGCAGCAGCCCCAGCAATCACTGAGAGCCACCCCATCCCACTCAAGGAGTTGCACTCAGGCAGGACAGAGAGGGTTTGGAAGGACAGATGTCCTAGTAGCCTGGAAATGAAAGAGATGGCTGGGTTAGGGGTGGATGGAAATGGAGGTGGTGTTTATCATTGCTATGTGTCAAAAACAAGGGGACCATGCAGAAATTCCTGCTTCCTGTCTACCACCCACCTTGGTTGTTCAGCCTTGCCTCAGCTACAGGGCACAGGAACGGTCAAGCTACTCCTCAAACGAGACCCATTGGTCCCCTTGGGTCCCCAGGGTGACTATGTATGAGAAATACACAGACCTGGACATTCTTCCCCCAATGGCTGCCGTCTCCCCGCTACCACGCTGGTTTTAAGGGCCCTTTAGGGAGCAGCTGCTCCCTGACCCTGGCAATTCATAGTCAAAGGGAGGCCAGGAATGGGGGCAGCACCATGCCCTCCCTCAAATGTCTACAGCCAAATGAACATAAAGCACACGGCACTGGAGTCCAACAGCACAAGGAAGCAACACTCTGTCCTTTTTGTTGGCCTGAAAGGTGCTGACAATGGAGTTGGCTGTTTCCCTCTCTTGCTTCTCAGGCAACAGAATAAGAAGGCACAGGGATGGAGGGGGCATAGGGAAATCAAGGATGAGCAACTCTAGCACAGAGGAGAGCCAAAGAAGGGGGATGCAAGAGTTGTGGAGAGCTTATGGGCAAAAGGAGAAGTTAGGACATGGTGTATGTTTTATAGGGAAGGTACAAGGTAACCACCTCCGTGTGCTGGGCTTACCCAGCTGTAGGGTTCCAACACTCTTCAGTGTCACCCCACAAGCCCTTGGCTCCTGGCCATCCTCACGTACGTGTGAACGTCAAGGAAGAGTAGTGACGTTGCATCCGTGAATGGCTGTAACCTGCTTGGCTGGCACAGAGTCAACCTATCAGCTCCAAGCTCCCAGTGATTTCCCTCCAGTTTATTCTCTACCAATGAAAACCTCAGTGTTATTGGCATTTATTTGCACCACTTTGTTTGGAGAAGAGCAGAAGACCACAGGAATGGTTCCATTGTTCAGAGGAAAGAGAAGAGAAGGGAAGGTGAAACAGAGGGACGAGAGCCCTGATTCTGAGTCGGGAGGTGAGTGTCCTGATGGCCACAGACATCCCTCTGACTTGGAGATCAAGGTAGCACAGGGGATGACACAGGACCACAGTCCGTACTGAGATGGCACATTAAAATACAGCCAGTGAAAGTATGGACAGGCAGGAGAGGAGTGACAGAGGCAAGCTGGGGCCTGAGGGGGTGGAAGGACCAAAACTGAGAGAGAATACAAGGCAACCAGAAAAGCCACATACAGCAGCAATTTGGGCCTAAAATTCTGACCTTGTCAACCTTGTCCTCCTGGGGCCCCATGCACTGGAAAAGCCAGCACTTAATTCTACCATTGCTTAAACGGTGCTAAGAGCCTCCCATTTGAAATGCATGCATTAAAAACCTGCCAAACACTCTTGACTTCTCTGGGGACACCCCGAAATCAGGCCAAAGCTCCTGCTGCTTTCTTAAGCTTCATGCTGCAGCTGAGCATCATCCCTCTTCTCAGCTCAGTGTGTTGCTTGCTTCTGGCAGGCCTCAGGGCACAAACACCATCTCCAAGGGACTCTGCCTCCTCTTCCTGGCTTTAAGGTCCTTCCAGGATTTCTCTAACTAATTTCTGAAAGAGGGGCCTTTCCCATGGGTGCTTGGCACTTGGAATTGGTGCCTTACTTGAAGGGACTCTCCATAGCTGCTGGGTAGTTTCTGTAATTCACAGTGGTCTGAGCATCACTGCAGCCGCTTCAAATCACTGCCCAGAGATTGTCCTTGCTTTTGCACCTGGCTATAGTGCAAGCACAGTGCCATGGGAGAAGCCTGCAGCACTTCTGTGGCACTTACACAACAGCAACCCCTTCTCTCTCAGCCTTGCTGCTTCCAGGGATTTTTTTACAGAGTTACCTTCTAGGCAAGCAGCAAAGAATCTGTGACTGTGCTCAGAGGTGCTCCAGAAGCTCTGAGAAGTCTAGGACTAGAAGAAGAGGGAGCAGGAAGCCTGATGACCTGTGGTTTTGTGGCATGGAAGACATTTGTGTGTGAGAGAGAGAGAGAGAGAATGCCTTATACTGCAGATTCTCTGATGTTCACCAAGGGTTGAGCTCACACAACACTCTTTCCTTTAACAGGTCTCAGTAAAGGTTTCTCTTTCATGTTCTCTCTTTTCTAATTTATCTCCCTATTTTCATGGAACACAGAAGATCTCAACATGTCTGAGTTTCATCTCAATGTTACATTTGTTTGAAATCAGCCCTGTAATTTCAAAAATGCAGAGGTCAGAGGAGCTGCAGAGCCACACTAGGAAGTCACGCAACAAAAGATGTTCCCATGTTACTAACCAGACAAAGCCTTCATCCCTCACAGGAGCTGAACTGATTTCAATGAGTCCTGCTAAAGGATGTCCACTCACTGTTAGAGGCTCTGTGAATTTGGCAGAGTGCTGTTGCAGGAGAAATCTCATGCTTCAGTTCTGGGCAGGTTCATTTCACCATATACAAATCCATAGTGCCTGCAGGTAGAAAAATCATTCCTCTGAATGCGGGGCTAGCCCTGTCATGAGTGGGGAGGAATATTCCAGCTCCCAAACTCCAGCCGTCCCTGACATGAGGAGCTCCAAAGCACTAGAATCCCAGCAGGACACTGTGATGAGGAAGCCCATAAAACAAGATCCCAGCTGCTTCTCATGGGACACAGCTGCATGGGTACTCACAAAGCTCAAATTCCAGCCAGCAACAATGGGGCTCTGAACAGTGGAAGGGAAGAGGGCTGAGGTACAGGCTGTAGTGCTGCCCCAAGGACATGCTGCTCTCCAGTCCTGCCCTTTGGCCAGTTTGAGGCATGGGAAGGAAGAATTCCGATGCCATACACACGCACCCAGGCTCAAGCAAACACGCTGCCATTGACTCCAAACCTTTGCTGGGTCAAACAGCTTAAAGACTAACCATAAAAAAAACCCCAACATGATGCTGTATATAAAACTCCTGCTCTCCCATTGCACCTCCCCAACAGCGATTAGATGCCTAATTTGTTAGGCAGCAAGAGAGAGAGAATGGGAAGGCTCAGGGGAGTAAAATGAAGCAGCTCAGAAGCATGAAAGAGAGAGCTTTAGAAGCATAAATCTTATTTTAGAGTGATAAATACTGGCAGAGAGGTCTTTCATATGCCTGTGGTTCCCTGGCAGGCCAGAAAGCCACTTTTGTTTTCCAAAGTGAAATGGTTACCTTTTATATTAATATGATTATTGAAGATTAAAGCGGATTTGCATCAAGCCAGCTCCACCCAGACAGCCTGCAGCAGCAGTCCACAGAAGCATGTACATGGGGGTAGGCTTGGGAAACAGCCTTCTCCAGGTAGAAGAGCATGTCAAGAGATTAGAGGTGCCATAAAAAATATTATCAGCAGTAAGGCCGCCCTCAATGCTTGCCCTCCAGAGTGGGGAGGGAGGCCTGGGAAACATCACTCCCCTTGTCATGCCAAGAGCCCAGACATGAGGCAGCAGAAAGGCTTAGAAATAATTCCTGCTGGCCACGCGGAGGAAGCATGGGCTCTGTGTGACTGTCTGTAGGGACCTGCCACAGGGAGTGCAACAGCAAGACTGGCTCTGCCTTGTGCACATGCACGGGTGTGAGTCACTGTAGAGAAAGAGGTGGCACTGTCGGCTGCAGGAGTGCGAGGTGGAGGGGGTGTATGTGCGGAGGAGTCGCTGTAGGAGATGGGGTGGATGTGTGGGCTGGGGATGGATGTGGGTTAGTCACTGTGAAGCAGAGAATCAGTGCTGGCTCCTGTGGAAGGAGGAATTGCCATGGAGAGCCAGGCAAAGCGCTGTTGGGGAGTGTATGTGTGTGCGCATGTGTGTTTCCATGAAGGAGTCACCGTGGAGAGAGGGGTGGGAGTGTTTGGCTGTGTGAGAGGCGCCGTAGGGGACGGGGTGGGAGTGCAGGCTGCATGTGGGCATGCATGGATCATGGGAGACAACCAGTGTGTATGGGAGAAGGGCTGTAGGAAAAGGGGTGGGAACACTTCTGTACGTGTCCCCTGATGTGAATCATTGTAGGGTGTGAGGGCAGGCTCTGTGCATGTGCATGTGCACGTGGGAAGGAGCTGCTGTAGGGGACAAGGAATCACCTCTGCTGTCCGTGAGCTGTTGAGGGGTAAAGGGACAGGAATGGCAGCTCTGCATGAGCATGTGTTTGAGCTGCTGCAGGTAACAAGCCAGGAGTGGGGGCTATGGGAGCATGTAGGGAGTGGGGTGGGAGCACTGGTTCTGTTGTGCGCTCCCAGGCAGCATGTCCAGCATGAGGCCAGGAGAAATTCTTGGGCTGTATGTGATGTCACTGAGAAGGCCCCCATCCCCTCAGGGTCATTGTAATGCCTCTGCTGCCCTGTGCTGGCCTTGCTGCCCTATATCCTTCAAAAACAAATCCTGGCTTTCACCAGTCTGGCTGTGAACAGCAGGACCACAAGCTATTTGAGAGATGCCCTCACTCAGACCAAGCATACCTCCAGTATTTCTGGATGCTAAATACATACCCAGCAATCCAACAGTGCCAGTTCTGAGTGCCCCCAAAAATGCTACCATTCAGGTAGGGCAGGAAAGGGCACGGTCCTTGAATTACAGCTCACTACTGTCGCTTATGGGAGGGACTCAGAGCCTAAGGAATCACATATGTCCTGGAGTAGCAATCACTTCACGAGGTGCACTGGCAGCCATTTGCCCTGTGTAGGGTATCTCCAGGCCTGCAAACTCCTGCGGGGCACGAGCATTTGCTTTCAAGCATCCTTCAACATTCCCTTGCCTTCCAGCCAACCTTGCCCTGGGCAGCCATCTGAGAGAGATTCCCTCACTGTGGCACCTTCAGCCCCTCAGAACTCTTCCTCTGGTCAATGCGTGCCTGGGTTCAGCAAGAGGAGAACCCCACACTGAACAGGGCATTGTGTTTCTGCATGGATTCTTCCACCTTCCTTCCATCCTCCACCCGCAGGCACAGCTCCACAGAGTGGCACAGCTCAGCCCCACTGGGGAGGGACCCTCCTCCCGGCCGGCTCGCCCACCTATATTTCAAGCTAACATCTGACACGCATTTTGACACAGCCGTGCCTCCCCTCTCTTTTCCCCACTACCTTGCCTTGTTTAGAGCCTGTTTTTTTCTTCCATTGCCAAAACACAATGACTGTTATAATTAACAGATTATCTCAGTGCGACAGCTGCAGTCCTTTGAAAATTAGGTTGAATAACAGGATCCTGCCGTATGGTAATTTCTTTTCATCTCTCAAATATTTTCTCTCTCTCACTCTCGTTTCTACCTCATTTCTATTTTTCTTTCTTTCTTTTCTCTCTCCCCCCTCCTACATTCCACCAGCTCCCTGACTGCATGAGCAGAATCTTTGGGGTGAGACAGGCTGAAGGGCTCTCTCTGCCTTCATCAGCCGTTTTCATTCCCCTTCTTTTACTACCACACCTCACACAGAAGCAGTGTTTGCAAGTAGGTTCATAAACACGTCAGGAAAACATACACCCACCAGAGGCTACGGTCAGGGGCCCTCTCTGAAGCCCCACTGGCTCAGAAAAGCAGCCCAGGGAATTTCATGGAGAGGGGAGAAACTGGGATGCAGTAGCCTGAACCACTGCATGCAACTTTCCCACAGGGAGCTGAGTGCAACGCTGCAGCTGAGTGGTTTGCACTGAGGTAGCCAGGGTGCTCTACCCACCCACTGCCCGTCCGCCTTCTTGCTGACTCAGTATCTGCCCCTGACTCACCACTTGCTCACTGAATGGGGACTGGCAGTACTTACACGGCATCCTTCCCTCTCGCTAAGGCAATAGCTCTGCCACTTACCACCCCCTTTCCCCATTATCCACCTACATCTGTCTCTCTACCGACTCAATCAACCCAAGAAACGCAGCTTGCTGAGAATTCAGAGTTTCAAAACCAAAATAAGAACTGCTCCCAGCAGGACCCAAATTAGAGACTCTGGAAATCTCCTCCTACAGGACTAGAGATCCCGTGGCCCGGCTGTAATCTGGACTGATCCATTCACAGAAGTGGCTTGACTCCTCGGTCTCTGCTTGGGCTGATGTGCTAGCATACAGCATCTCAGACTGTGAGGATGACCAGCCAGACATGTGAGATGGGTCTCTTGGAATGGTGTCCTGGAATTGGCAACTGAAAGGTTTCAAGTTCATTATGTTCTGGACTCAAGAAGTCTGCAACTTTGTTCTTGACTGCACCAGGAGCATTAGTTAATTATTCTTAATGCCTGGCTTGAACTCACGCAAAATGTCTTGGTCCTGCACTGCTTATTTCAACCATGTCTGTAATCTATACAATATTGTCTGTCACACCTAAGCACTGCTTTTTCCTTTGGAAAAACAGGGTGGGATTCCTCCATACCACACATCCATCACAGTCTAACCCACCTCTGTGGAAGCTAGCTCCAGCTGGGTCCTGGGCCTCCTCCTGCCTCCTCAGCACAGCTATTTCCTCTTCTCCCATGGAGTTCCACCTCTTTATTTCCTTAATCCTAACTTGGTAGAACAGAAACTCTTTGTCACCATTATTCTGCCAAAAGCCAAGTAGTTTCATAGCAAACACTCATACGTTCCATTGTATTTTAGCAGTCTCCAGTAACGCTTCTCCTTGTCATCCATGATCTCTCTCTTTTTATCCTTTGCCATCCTCAACCCCCATTTTCCCTCTGCTTTCACTCCAGGCCCTGTGATAGCTCATGGCACTTACAGCACATCTCCTCATTCATTCACTGTCACTTACCCAAATGTTACCTTCATTTATTAATTCTTTTTTCTAGTAGCATCCCTCCTCTGAGTGCTTTGTACAGTCCTACTTACGTATCCAATAATAGTATTTTCCCAATGAGTGAGTCATATACCCCTTTGCTGACATTTAGAATTCTCCTTGTTCTTTGAAACACGTTTATTCATTCTCCATCTCTACAATTATATATGTCTACTCATGGCGTTGCATTTCCTACAGCAGCTGTGCAGTGAACAGATGATCTCTGCAAATAACCCAGCAAAATAATTGTTCCTCCTGGTACCTTGACATCCTCCATTTTAATTATGTAGGCCAAAGCTAATTCAAGCTATGATGCAATCAAAAATAGGGGACAGCTCAATTTAAAAAACACCCTACCCTTTCCTTTGTTCTTGCTCAGTCCAGGTTTCCATCTTTTTTTTCCCACCTATTCTCTGTCCTGCTTCTTATGATCCTGTCAGTAGCAGAGTACGTGGAGGCTGAAATTGCTACCGGGCCTCTGATTTCATAGGTGCTGCAAATATTTTCAATGAGAAACAATCTTTGCTTCAGACTGTTTCCAACCTGAGAGGACCCAGAAAAAAAAGGAGCATCACTCAGCTAATAGGGGCACATAAATTTCTTACCCACTAACCCAGGTAAAACACACTTCACGGCCAGGGAATGATGCTACATCCCCCCTAAATCCATCTCCGGGTAGCCCTAGCAAGCAATTCAGCAGGCAGCCCCTCCTTGTTCCTCACTGTGGCCCTATTCCTTCCCCCACAGTTCTTTGCTTCCCTTCCAGTCCTTAGTCACCGTTGCATATTCCATATTTTGTTTATTCCTTACTACTCCTCTTAATCTGCATAGGCCAAACCCTAAGCTCCGGAGTCACCCTGACTCATTTCCTACCCAGGAAAAGCAATGATTTATATCAGTGGGAAAGCCTGTGATGTCAATCTGGACAGAGACTGATACTGCACGGGAACTCCCGCATGATTATTTCTTGTTCTCTTCTCACTCATTCAGGTCTCCATTTAGCAACACACTTAAGCATGCACCCAACTGTAAACCCATGCAAGTCCCATTCAGCTTCTCAATTGCTTTCTTCTGCAACATCTGTGTTGATGGTTCCCACATCTTCCAAACACAACAGATTCTCCCTCTGTGCTTCCTCTTCCTAACCTCTCTCTTACCCACTTACCAACATCCTTCCTCTCGCTTTGAGAAATTCAGTTTTTTCTTTTTTTCCCCTTGCTTGTTTGGATTTTCTTATTTTCACTGCTGCCTGGGGACTCCAGCTTGTAATTTCACCTCCCTTTTCCTGAGATTGCTATGTTGGATAAAACACTGACTTCCCCCTCTTCTCTCCAGTATTCTGAAATATCGAATTGGGCCACTGAGGAGAAAAGCTATTGGCCAGGATTGCTGTCTTTGATACTGAAACAGAGCTGGCAGTAATATTTACAGGCGACTTTGAAAGCTCCAAGGATGGCTTGTGGCCAAAAATGATGATATCCACCCCCTCTTTTTTTTAATGATGTCTTCCTATGACTCAGTCCGGTCCATAAGTCAAAATAAGATTTTTTTTTTTTTTTAACCATCCTCCCTTTAAGCAATGAGAACAAGAGCCTAAGAACAGAACGCTGTAGCATCACGGACAGGACAAGTTACGTCACGAGTAATGCAACTTGGGGTGTCCTTGGTGGCTTTAAAAGAAGCAGAACAAAAGGCATATGTCCTCTTTCCGGAGAAATGAGTTTTGGCAGAGCTAAACTGGCAATTGCCTGAGTTTTCTAAACTTAGTTTTATCTGTAAGCAAAGCAAGAAACACGCGGGAAGCAGAGACACGGTGACCTCAGGGGCTCATGACTTCCCGGGCTCAGCAAGGAGCTACCGTGCCCTTTATTATCCACCATTGTACGGCGGCAGAGCCTTGAATAAAGGGGACGGTGTGGGGGGAACTGTGACAGCTGTTTCAAAGCGGGGCTGTGGCGAATCAGCCCAGCTTGCCCACACACTCGTACCTCTGCCTCCAGCTACACAGTCTGCACAACAAACAGCCATTCAAACAGTTGATAAACGAGCCGTTCAGCCTGAGACCACTTAATTTGCTCCTTGCCTTCTTTGTCTGCCAGTGGCAGGGAAAAATGCATGTTTGGAAATCGGCAGTGTTGCGTATAGCATTGCCAGGCTGGAGTTATACGGACTGCTACAGACGGAAACCCCCGACCCCCCCCCCCCCAAAAAAAAAAACCCAAACCAAAACACAAAACAACAGTGAAAAAAAAAAAAAAGCAGAAGAGGGGAGCAGGCTGAGAGCTGGGGAGAAGGGTAGGGTGGGAGCAGGGGAGAGCCAGGCAAGGAAACAGGGAGAGAAATGAGACAGCACTGTATCCAAGAGTAGATACTATGATGATGGGGACATTAAGAATATGATAGATAGGCAGGGAAGGAAGGCAAACAGACAGAGGTAGGTACAGAGAAAGAGACAGAGACGAGGGAGGGAGGGAGGGAGAAGGAAGAGAGAGAGCCAGAATTAATTTAGGAGGAATATACTGAAAACATAATCTTCTCAACAGAGTTAAAAAAGAGAGCGAGAGAGAGAATTAAACAAACAGCGACAGGAAACTGAGAAAGAATAACTTTTTTTTTATGAGCTTGTTAACATTTGTGAAGTTAAGTAACCCTAAATTTATGCCATTAATTTGCATGTATTACATTTTTTTTTCTGTGCTGCCAGTTTATAGTCTCTGTGAAACCTTTAAAGAGTGGCTTTTTTTCTCCTTTTCCCTTCTCCTGTGTTAATTAAGGCTTGTGATATATGTATATTTTTACACTGCTGCTGTGCTCTAGCATTTAATCATGAAATGGCCCTTTTTACCTTTCTTTGGGCTGCTCCTGCCTCATCCTTTCCCCTCCACGGAAACCTGAGGAGGCCAGTGCGTCCACCCATAGGCACCAATCTGTAAGCACGCCTAGAGCCAGGCTGGGATCCCATGATCCCAGTCTGGGATCCTCCCTGTGAAACCAGGCAGCTCTCACAGCAGGGCGAGGATCTTCAGCTGCTGAAGGGTTAACAGCTCCAATGCACTAGGGCATTCACATTGCCATACTGAAGCACACTGTATTTACACATTAGCAATCACTGGGGAGCCATAAATCGGATTCTCAGGGGAAATCCAGCCAAAGAACAGAGTGAGATTCCTAATGAAGGTAGTCACGGCCAAAGCTGGGGGAGGCACAAGTGATGGATACGCTCTAATCGCCTGCTGGCATAAAAGGGGATGCAGGTCGTCCTCCAGGGCTTTAGTAGCACCTAGAAATACCCAAACTGGGATACACACAGAAAGAGCTGCTGTAGAAAGTGCAAATCCAGCTTCTCCCCTACTCCTAGGGGACCGCACCACACCAGTTCTCAGGGGCAGCATCCCTCCTCTCCTCCCAAGGACTGTCTTTCTGGGCAGACAGATCTCTCTCCTAAGCACATCACTGACTTTGGAAGTGCCCAAGGCCAACACAAAGCGTAGCTGGTGGAGCCCTTTTGGCAGCTGTCCCAGCGAGCATATTTCTGAGCTCAGCTGGACAGGAGTCCTGGTCCTAAATGTGCTTTGATTGCTTTGCTCCTCTCTAAAGGCTCTGTTCCTCCCAGCTGTAAGTAGAGTTTGCTGAAGCAAGAAGTAGGTTGCTAAGCCTGGTTTGGATGCTGTTTGGTCTTTAGTGGAGCTGATGGGACTCATCTTGTTAAAAACCATCTGAGCTGAGACCATGAACAGTGAACATTGATTCAGACCTAAACACCCTCCACGGGAGACACAGCACCTGGAGGAGGAAATAAGGGGGACTGCTGGTCACAGCAGAGGTGGTGTTCCCTCATCCCCTATGGAGGGGGCTTGTGATGTCCTTGGGGTCTGACAGGCATATGACAGGTCTCTGGAGGGTCTCTGCTGACCTGGAATTGGGAAGGAGAGGTAGGGGAGATAGACCAGGCTTTCCACTATCATTTATTTTGCCTTATGGGGGTGTAGAGCACCAGAGAGGATATTCTGATTTACTCCCTGGCTTACCGTTGCTATGGCAACAGGAGAAATACAGGCCAAACCAGGCTGCATCTGCAATGTGGTGGTAATAGGGAGTTTGGATTCCCATGTGTGTGTTTGTTTGTTTGTTTGTTTGGCTGTTTGCAGGAGCCACATGGTAAAAAAGCAGTGTGGCGATGAAAAGGGAATGAGGTCTGAATTGTACCCAGACAAATACACCCTCCTCTCATGCAACAGCCAAACAGTCCTAGTGACAGCACACAGCCTAAGGAACACCAGCACATCCATGTGTCTCTCTTCCCCCACAAATACACCTCCAGAGCTGGGGTCCCCTACCTGCTCTCCCACTCTCAAAAGAAGCTGGACTTCTTATTTCATAGATGCAAATCCCCTGTGCACCAGACACTTTCTATTTGGACTCTGAAATGCAACTAAGAGTCTAGGGCCCAGTTTGTGTCAGCAAGAGAATCTACTCTGCAATCAGATCCACACATCCCAGTTAGCTGTGATTCCAAGGGATCACAATCCCCCCCATTGGTTACTGTTCAAATACTGCTCCCTGCAAACGCTCCTCCAGCACATTGTAGTGACAAGTTCTTACCTCCCCACCACATGCACTCCCTGAGCTGATCAACAAAACAAACTCAGCCCTTTCTCAACAGTCATATCCCTAGCTGGGAGAGATGGCCTTCACCCCCAACATCAGTGAGCCCTCAGGTCACATAAATTGACCTGCTGCAGATACCAACCTCCAACTGTGTGAACTCGTCAGTTTGCCAGCACAATTCCCACCCCAGAAAGCAAGCTGTACAGCACAGTTAAACTGTACAGCCTCTTTTCCTCCCTCTCCTCCAACCTGCTGGAACCTGAGAATCCTCAACCTATACACTTGCCTTTGGAGAAAGGCTCCATGTCCTGTGCATCCAGGCCCCAGAGACCTTCTTTAGGTCAAGTGGAAGGAAGTAGATAATTTTTCAACTGCCCCTCACAGCCCCAAAGCTGCTTCCTGGCGAGCTGGAAGCACAGAATAGCCGTGTAGCAAGACATAGCTGCTATTCAGCCATCCATACCATGGTCTGTTCTTCCTTATCCCACAGCACATAACAGGTCAAAGCTAGCAAGGATGCAGGGAAGGATAGCCTGATGTCAGGGCAAGGACAGGGTTTTCTCAGGCATAGTGACTTTGGTGTCCCTGGAAATCAGACTCCTAATCAGCTTTGAGGGTCCTGTGTTGCAAGGGGGAGATAAAGTCTGCGGCAGAGAGACTGAATTTCCCCAGTCTGGCAGAGCAAGAGTCTGTGAGGCAGGATGTGTCTGTGACGACAGCACGCTTGGGGTGAGACACCAGCTAAGACAAGGGGTGTCCCTGGAAGGTTGGTGACGCCAGTAACCTGTTGGCTGCTCTAATAGTGACACTGAGATTTTAAAAAGGTGGGGAGAGGAAACAAAGGTATTAAGGTTGAGCTCAAAAGATGAGGTGATGGAGATGAGAGGCTCTGCAGGCATGAAAAGCTTCTACAGAACGTTGTGCAGAGAGGAGATGTCCAGCTCAGTTCCAACGAGGACAGCCACAGGGAAAGTGTGGTGGCTGCATGTGTGCTGCAGGAATGCTGCAGGAATGCAGAACGTCTGTCCAACATGGGTGTGCAGGGGGTGTGAAATGGGATACAGATTCATCCCTTTTGACTCCTGGCTGCCTTTTCTCCCATTATTCCTGAGATTCCGTCTGGCCTCACTATTTTTACACACATACACATACATACACACAAAAGATAAAATAAACACTTAATTTCTAACCTAATCAGCCCTTCTCTCACTAATTACCACCCTCTGAGCACATCCACAGGCTGAGAGAGGTACTCTGGGGCTGATAATGACCCCCAACCTGCAGTTGCATATGCTGAAGGGTCAGCAGAGCCAAGAGCAAGCCGTGGGGAGGCAGGGAACAGAGCGACCTCTGTAATTTGGTGTTTTTCTCTGAAATCTGGGATGATGGAAAGGGGATTTCTCTTTTTTGGCAGGATCCCTTGCATGTACATGTGTGTGTGTGGTTTTTTTTCTGTGACAGAGAGTGTGTGTGTGCATGCATGTGTGCAGAGGAGGGGGAAGCTGGAGAGGCTTGGAGGGAGGGGACTGGAACAAAATTCTGGCACCGAGCCCAAACCTGAAACACATGCCAATTTGTGCCTCTTGCTGGTGGTAATGAAGGGCTCCGTTCAGGACACACGGGACACTAATTAAGGGGCTTCAAAGGCAGCCTTCTACAGAGTGCTCTCTAAAGGGGGGGCTGAGGGGAGGAAGGAGCACAAGAGGGGGGTGTTCTCCACTCAAAGGAAGACTTCTGGCTCCTAGTGCTGCTGGGGAAGGCACTTTTTCTTTCTCGCTGTCTCCCATAGCAACTCCTACCCGGGAGAGCTAAGAAGGTGCAAGCATCTGGCAGCTCCGGGCAAGCCCTCCGCAGCCAGCAGGCGAGGCAGGCTCCGGTATGCAAAGGTGGAAAAGCGGCACGGCAGAAAGGAAGAAGAGAAAGGCGGAATTGGGGAGGCAGGGACTCGGTGGGATTTGTTTACAAAGCTAGCGCCTATAGTAACAGGAGCTGCCGTTAGTCTCCAGGGATTTGCGGGGACAAAGCTCTGGATGACTGCAGATCAAAACTCCATGGCTGAGTCCTGTCAACTGCATCCCATGGGGTTATGTTTTATGAAAGACTGGGTGGGGCAGACTTTGTGGGTAGGACAATGGGCAGGGCTGAGAACGTGCCTCCAGCGTGTCACTGTGGGCACAAGGGCTTGCCGGGCGCCAGAGACAAACGAGCACTGCACGGGCACCCAAAGAGCCCTCTTCCAGGAGCTTCACAGACCTTGGCCCTACAGCCTTTAAGCACTGCAGTTTCACTTGCAGATGAGTGCTTCCCTGTCAAAGGAAAGGAGCTAAGCCACCGCATGGGTGATGTGACTCAGCCATGGTCACCAAAGCAAGCCTCAGCTCAGTTCTCCTGCGTCCTACCTGTTACCTTAACCTCACACCTTCCCGCCCTCCCTCCATGGGAGTAAGCAAGAAACAGCAGCTCTAGTGAAAAACAGGACTGTGACGAGATTGATTAAACGGGGACAGAGTGTGGGAGGAAAGAGAAGAATAAATTGGCAGGGAGAGCAACAGAGTGTTAGTGAGAGACAGGAAGAAAGGATGAGTGAGAAAGATGGTGAGGAAGAGAAAAGAGAGAATAGAGGGTTATCTATGGATTATATTCCCTGGGCCATGCACCACACAAAGAGAGAAAGTGAGGGAAAGAAAAGAGAGGTGATATGAGCACATGAAAAGAAGTGAGAAGAGACTCACAAAGAGCAAGAGAAGCAGACAGCTTGAGAGATGAGCAGTGTTTTGCTGATCCTACACGACAGCATGTTCCCTGCCATCACTCACCACCCCACAAGCTGCCAGAATGCCCCACAGCTCCCCTTAGCTTCAGATGGAGCTGTCTTCTCTATGCCAGGCAGTCTCAGCACCACACATGGGTCACCTGGACACAGCTTTTTGGGAGTCAGGACCAGTCCTGCAATGGTGAACCATCAGCACACAGTATTTAACCAAGGTGAAGCAGAAGGCTAGCTGAGCTCACCTTTCAGTACTACTCTAATGCTTCCCCACAATAGTTTTCCTAACCTTTCTGCCCTCTCCTGTTCACTGTCCTCCTATGCACCAGCCCACATTTAACTGCTTATTCCGGATGACCTGCTCCATGTCTCCCACGTTCAGTGTCACCCAGCCAAAAGCACGGCCACCTGCAGCCCAGAGCAGTTCAGCAGGGCTGTGCCTGCCACTGGAGACAAGGAGGGAGGAGGCTCACCATGGAAGAATCTCCTGGGGTGAAACTGGCTGAGGTGTGACTGAGGCCAGTGACTGCCCAGAGCAAGAACAGTGCAAGGCAGTTCTTAACAGCAGCTCTTGGGCAACAGTCTTCAGATGCATCTCCAGCAATTCCCTGTTTGTTCTTACTACTGCCCAATGGTGAATCTTGCTGCCCAGCCCAAGCAGTTTCAGAGAAGAGGTCATCAGGTTCCTAGGCAGGCAGAATCAAAAGGGCTTTGGATGCAGAAACACTGCTGCAATCAGCCCCACAGCAGGTCTTGCATCTGCCTGGGCTGAAGAACATCTGGGGTCTGCTAGGATGTGCAGAGAAAAGAGATCAGCCTCAAGGAGGTACAGGTACAGTCTCAGATGCGATTGTAAGACACAATGTTGGAAAGGCTTAGCTCCATCACTGACCCTTGCCTCATCCAAGCATAACAACAATGGCGTAGTCCAAACCAGGCACTCATGTGCCCTGCCTCCTCCAGTCCCACAGACCACCAAACATCAGCTTCTAACAGCTGCTGAACCTTCACAAAGAAGCCGCAAGAGATCTAAATCAAATGAGGGAAGAGAGCTCATCACCAGCCTCTTCTAACCATGGGGGGAAAAAAACAGCCAAGACTTTCAGGATCACAAAAAGACACCAGTCTTAGTTTCCATGGAGAGAGGAACAGGAACACTCTCCAGCTTCCCCTTTCCTCTCCCAGTTCCTCCTTCTCCCCCTGCACCTCACCTTTCTGCCCTGTGCAGTCCGACTTGGACACCATGCCAAAGACAGATAAACAAGCAACTAGTGAATCACTCCTATTAAGTTTGAACTGATTATTTAAAAAAAAAAAAAAAAAAAGGGGGGGGGAAAAACAAAGCTGGGATTACAGGCTTAGCAAGCATGAGTGCATATTCAGCCTACACTGTTCTCTTTGTGACTCTGTCACACCGGTAGACTGCTAAGAGAGTTATACCATTACTAACATGACAGCATTGTCCTATACAGCCTGGATTAGAAATCCCAGTGGCTGTGTGGAGGGGAAAAGTCCCTTGGCAGTGGCAGGCACTTGGCCTCATGATGCCTTCCACTCGCAGCATGCTGGCCAGGCAGGGAGAAGTATTCAATTATCAGACGGGCTCTGCCTTTTCCTAGGCCAGCTTTCTTTCATTGTCTGACTGCTTTATCCCTGGCCAGTGATGCCTGAGAAGTCTGTCACGCAAGAGAAACTCAAGATGGTCCAGGCAATTCCTGAATCAGGCAGACTTCTCACAGATGAACCCCCCCTCCTCCTCACAAACACAGAGTCTTCTCCAAGTACGGCTAGGATGCTGAGTCGTGAAGGTGGTGAATATCTCGTTCACCAACACAGGACCTCCAAAAACTGCCTGGAAAACTGGATCTCCCTGTTCTCTGCTGGGCTGGGAACATCAGTCAGTTGTGATTCCTTCACATTTCTCTGGCCTAAAAATCATCTTACGGAGCCGAGACTGATTGCCCTCATTACTTCCACTTCTTAAGCAGGACCACATCAGTTTTTGAACACATCAAAGACATATATGTTGCTCTGATGCATTTTTCAAACACTTCCTTTTCCAAATAATCCCCCTATAACCACTACCCAAATCATCACATCAGTAAGATAATCACCCACACTCTCATCCACTCTTTGTACCCCTGTGATATCCTTGGGGACTGTGTTTCCTCACTGGGAGTGTGGTGTTACAGTGTGTCTGTGAACTGGCACGGATTGACAAGAAAAAGGAAGCTGGCAACAATAAATGAATCACCTCAACCAGGATGCGGAATGAGGAAAGGTCGTTGTGTAAGGTGGTCTCTCATTGCCCTGGCAGCAGCCAGAATTCCTGCTTATGTGGCCATCAACGCAGGGGCTCCAGCTTTGGTACTACCGAGGGAAGATGAACTGGGTGCTGCATGAACTGGCTGTGTCAGTCCCTGGATCTTCAGAGAGGGAAAGCGGAGCTGGACTTGGAGTGAGAAAGGCAATGAGCTGAGAGGAGGAAAGAATTGGGTATGCAGTGCCTGGAGGGTGAGGGTCAGGACCAAGAGTAGCAGAAGGAGCTGCCTAGGACAGCTGCTCACCCAGATGGTCCCCAGTCTGTAGGCTTCAGAACTTGCCTTAGCTCCAGCCCCGTGGCTGGTGCTCGTGGCCTCATCTCCCCACATCTCTGTTCTGCAGCCAGTAAAGCCACTGGTGGGGCAGGCTCTGTAGGTACCACTGCAGGAACGGGCAGGGACCATCCCTCACTCACGGAACCCCAGTACTGTTTCATCTGTCCCAACACAAAGAGACAAGGGAAAAAAACACTGTTTTTCTTTCCAGAGCTGCCCCAGGGCTAGGATATAATATTTTATGGCCCAGTTCTTAGCCTATTTGCATTTTGTATTTTTACTTCAACTGCTATTTGTTTCCAGGCATTTGGGATGCCTAATGATTTTCAAAGCACTGTTTATTTTAATCCCTCTAATTTATTAATAAATTAGTTGGCCTCGAAGTGCTCAGGAAAGAAGGGTAAAGAAGTTGTAACCAGTGCTTTGAATAAAGCATCAAACTGTCATATGATTACATCAAAGCAACAGCAAGCAGCTCACTTTGTTGGCTATATCATGATACAGCCTCATGGGTCCTCCAGCTTGGTATCAGGTTTCTTCATACATGTCGCCCTGCAACACTACCAGGCTCACCAACTCCAAGGATGAAGTAAAAAATAGCAATGCCCAGAGGCAGCTCCCTCTGAAAAGTCTGCCCCTTCTCACCCTCCACGTGTTGTGAGAATGTAACGTGCCACTGTGGTGCAGATAATATAAACCATGCTGACATCCACGTGAATTTGCAAACTTGTAATCTTCCCATAAATCACAGGTGCACTCAGCCTCCACCCTCACTATATTCTCTTCAGCCCAGGGCTCTGTGGTGAGGGTACAGTTTGACACACAGGACAGTCCCTGTAAAAACAGTGAGCATAAAACACTACTAATCATGCACATGAGAGGACTTGGAATGTCTGCTAGTCAGTCCCAACAGGAACATGCCATGTTTTTTCATCACCAGAAAGCAAGTGACAGGTCCTGAAACTCCTAAGGGCTGCCCTCAAATAGCTTTTCCCATCTCCAGGAAAGCTGTGAGTGTGCCCTATCTTGTGTTTATGAACCTGCCCTCATCTAGGGCCTTAACACCACAGTCTTTTGCAGCTGACAGCTTCATCACATCCTTACTGTTGCAAAGCCCATGTGCTCTCAGTGATCCCACTGAGAGCACAAGATCCCCCTTCTCCCATCTCACCCTGACCTGTCAGCAATGAACATGTTAGTCATGGACTAGCATTTGCCAGGGACACACAGCTCACAGAAAACAGAAACATCTCTCTTCTGTAGCAGCAGGGCTTGCTGCAAGTGTACATCTTGTGCTAAAGGGCTGAGGTGATTCCACAAACAGCCCTGTGAAAGCAGCCTGAAGTTGCTGCTGGTTGTCATGATGAGTTAGTTGTGCTAGATGTCCTCCAGAAGCACCATTCTGCCTGGGAGTAGACAATGACTACTGTTTAGAGGGGGTGAACACATCCCGCCTGAATGAGCTTGTTACAACAGCCAGCACGGCTGTCTGGCACGGGGGGGACACCTGCACCAATGTTCTCTTTGTGCTTGTGGATAAATTGACAGAAACAGAGATGCCTCGAGAAGGGCAATGGCGGGATAGAAGCTCTTTCACTCAGGATGCAGAAAGGACCAAAACATTTCTGCAGAGCAGATTCTGGAGCGGCTCTCTTTGCTGACATCCACGGGTTCCGTCAGTGCCAATGCAGCCTGAGCAGAGGTGAGCCCAGCCTGGCTCTGTACCCATCTAAAGGCAGGTGCCCACATGCCCAGCAGCTCAGACGCAACACATTTGCAGGACAAGGATATCATGTGTGCCAGGCCAGGCACCTTCCCGGGATAAGAGGTCACAGCAATAGATTTCTCCGCTCCCCACCACAGATTAGGCCCACACCTCCAGGGCTAGCTCCAGTTCCTGCACGAACATCACTGCTGATCTCTCACTGCACACTGCCATAGCCACAGTCACCATATTAATATTTTTGCTTCTGTTCTTAAAGCTCACCTTCCCTCAAAGCTGCATCTCCCAGCTGATGAATGGGAGCCCAGGGGCAAGGGCTGACTGCCACAATGCTCACTGGCTGGCTCCCCACCACTTTGAGAGCAGAGCATTCCCCCTCCCTGCCTTCCTTCCCTGACTCCCTGTACTTCCACCATCTCTTGCCAGCACAGGAGGGGCCCCCTGGGGAGGCACTGAGACTGCTCACCCTCTTTCCTAGCTGTTTCCTCTCTCCCATCTCCTCCTCCCTGTGTGTGGACACCCTGGTAGCATCTACCCACTCACTGGGAGGGACACCAGAGACATCGTGCCTGCCCTGCCCCTGGTGCTCAATACCTGACACCTTGTTTTGAGGGCATTACCAAGCACTCCAGCAGCCTTTCCCTCCCACCCAGCCCCCCAGAGTCAATAGGCAGCACTTCATGCTGTGCAGGAAGTAAAGTAATTAATGAATCCCAGCTCCCTGCTCTATGTTGTGGAGAGGACATTATCTTCACTCTCCAAAAAAGGATAACTCTGCTCTTGGTTTGTTTGTGGGCATTGAATTGATAAAGTCAGGTTATTGCCTGCATGCCCTGGCAAGGCACTGTGCTCTCCTTCCTGCCCAGCTTCCCTGGGGCAGGGAGCTGCCTGCTTTAACAAATCCTGATCTCCCAGCAAGTTCTTCTGTGTGGCAGGGGAGATAGAGATCTTCAAACAGGATTTGAATTGAGTCCTCAGCTTGATGATGTACCACTTAAGAAGAAGGCCAGGGTGAATGAACCCTGATCTTTGCTCTCAAAAAGTGCACCAACAAGTGATGAGGACTTTGGAGAGAAATAACAAGGGGAACAACATCTCTTGGAGCCTTCCCGAGAGGAGCATAACCAGCTCATGTACTTAAGGCCATAACCCTTCTTCACTCTTCCCGTAGGTCTCTTGGTGTCTTTTCTTATGTTGCCTCTCTGATCCTTGAGCAAAGAGCACAGCCTTAGCAACCCAATCCCAGCAGGGAAGTCAAAGAAAGGCTAAACCCTCCAGGATCATGCCTTACTTATCTAAGGGCACAGGCAAGGGCCATCTGGCTCCAGGATGCTTTCTCCAGCAGTGGCAAACACTGAGGCCTGGGAAAAAGGAGCAGAACTTGGCCAATATAGAGATGTGTCCCCAGATGTCTCAGACAAGTTGAAAATGGTGGATTTTGTGAGTTGATCAAAATTTACTATGAAATTATTAAACCTCACAAAACTATTCCATAAATATCCTGCCCAGTGTTCACTTTAACTGCGCTTCATAGTTACACTTCATAGCTACACACCAGGTGCATTTCTGCTGGGAAGAAAGGGAACTGTAAAAGGCCCATCCATGAAGGAAGAGACTGCTTTGCACAGTGTGGTGTCTCTCTGTAGGCAGGGAGGAGTGCAGGTATTTCTTCTCCATGCTCCCCAGCGGGAGTGAACAGGAATGAACGTGCTGGGAAAGGTCAGCAGCACTTGGGTGAGGTATTGTGGGTCTTTGTGTAAGAGATGCCAGCCAAAATGAGGATACCGTTCCTGATTAACTCACATTCAATGTGCCTATAAAACTGGTGAGTGCAAACATCCTGTTGTGAATGTTCACATGTGGCAGGACCACAGCAGGCCCTGGGATGTGTCCCCAGCCCGTGAGCGTGCGAGCTGACCCCACACGGTGTGCATGTGTGTTGTCTGGCTGCCAGGGCGCCTGCCCACTGGGGAACTTTCCATCTAAACCAGCTGACAGCTGCTCTCCTGAGTTTCCTGGACACCAATAATGTTTTCCCTTTTCTAATCTCCCTGATGTAAATCCATTCACAACGAGTGCCTAGAGACTTTTAATTCCATCAGCATTAAACTCACTAAAACCTCTATTACCAAAAGCTTTTAGGATTTTCTCCAGAATCTACAAGTCAGGTTCATAACATGACAGAACTCCACCTCTCTAGGGTGTCTGAGAAATTAATTCATGCTTTCTAAATGCCAGGATCGCTGACCAGACATACAAAGTATCCCCCTTCCCATTAGTAAGCTCCAGTTGCTGCTACAACACGGCCCTTCCCAGGGGCTGAACTGCCTTCAGAAACACTTCTAACAGTCTGAGAAGAGCCCTCACCCCCTACCAGGCAAGAACAGATCACCTGCCACAGCAAAGCAGTACCAGAGGTTCACAGATGCTGCGTTAAGAGGGAAGTGGTTTATTGCAGTGATTCCTTGCTGCATTCATAGAGCAAAGGTCTGGTAAATGCATCACACCACCAGTGCTCCCCAGTACCATAATAAGTGAGAAGATAGCGTGGTCTCACCTCAGTGCTGCACACAGGCAGGCACTGTAAAAGCACAGGGATTATCCAGCTACACCTCAGTAGAGAAGGTGGCTGGGTGCCGAGACAAATTGAAGGTGGTGCTTGCGGAGAGGGTCAGACAGCTGTGAGTCAGTGAGCAAGGTTTCTAAATGCTATAATACTCCAGAGATGGTGCATTTATCCTTTGGCCCTGGAGGTTCATTGGCTGCTGTAATAGAGCAGAGAGATGCAATCATCTTTTGATCCCAGAGGTCTTTTTAGGTGCTGTAATAGAGTAGTGATGATCAAGCCATCTCCAAAGCCTTGGGGTTGCTGGCACGCAGTTTGGGTGACGTCAGTGTCTGTCAGCCCCCACAGTCCCCAGCTCCTGGATTCCAGGAGAGGTGTTGAAGATGCTGCTTCCACCCCAGAGGTTTGCAGGGGCTGTGGTGATGTCAGCTTTGACACACTGCCAAAGTTCCCTCTGGCCTCACAGGAACTTTGAACCACATGGAAAGGTGTGATACTGACCCCAGGTCTCTCGGCACTGGGACACAAGCCTGGCTGCTCCCACTCTCTCCACACGAGCTGCAGTGGGTGTAGCTCCAAGCCACCCACCACAACAAATCGCAGCTCTAAGAATACGAGAGAGCTCAGAGATCCAGCAAAGAGCAGCATGCAAAGATGATCCTCAGTGTTTCTTTTTCTGGCTTAAAAACATTTCCCTGTGCGAGCAGTCACTCTGCTCACGCGTCATGGGCTGTCCAGGAAGGAGACATACTTAAAAAGAGTCTGGGATTTGCGTGTAGCTACATACCCATTTGTAGCTACAGACAAATAGCTAGAAATCAAACAGGCTCCGTTAGCCAAGCTGTTGAAGATTTCAGCACCCTATATCCTGGACTCAGAACAAAAACCCCAAGGATTGGGACCATACTCTTGGGTAGGGAATGCTGTTGGACAGGGAAGAAATGTTTATAGATGCAGGTCCTTACACTGAAGAGAGGAGGAAGTAATCAAATAAGGTTTCAGAGTTTCTAATGCTCAGGAATTTCTCTTCTCCCTCAGCCCCCACAGGTTTTTAATTCTGGACTCCAGATTGGCCTGGCAATTGGAAAGTTTGCTGGGTACCCCATTATCCTGGCACTGATTCCTGCATGCATAGCTCAGGTGGAAGACAGAAGCATGGGCAATCTCTTAGGAATGTCTGGGAACTTTGCAGGTTAGGTTTCTGATCTCAGGCAATTTCAAGAGTTTGGATGGGTTTGCACCTTTTGTGTGGGAGGACACCAGAACTGAGTTCTTGGTTTTCACCAGAACTGAGTTCAAACTGAGAGGCTGAAAATCCTCCTTCATACTACAGACTTCAACATGATTTTGCCAGATAATGGTAGAAGGGAATCTGAGCCCATTCTCCGCTGAGCTTGAGGATGCTCCTGAACACAAGTGATGTTAGGAAGAGCTAAGACATGAACAGAATTTCACTGCTTATGTCCCAGCAGGTAAGATGTACACTTACAGAGAGAACAATCATTCCAGGTCAGAGAGATGTCTGCACTGGCTCTCGGGAAAAACATCACCAGATCTGGGGGGGGGAAAAGGTGGAAAAAATATCAAAGCAGACAAATGAGGGACAATATGCTCGTATCTCAATTTTTGTATTTGCTGCTATGAGTTGCAGGTTAATATAGGCTCTGAAGACTGAATCTGCAGGTTCGGGCTCCAAAACTGGGCTCATCCTTAGTTAAAGCTCAATGGTGTATTCTTGTTCTCCACAAAACACACAAGCCCACTATGAACCTTTCTAAATTCTTGGACCTGACAAATTCTCATGTCTCGGAGCTCCACAGTTCAACCCTGTGAACCTGAATCCCATACATTCCCTCACTCCTATGTGATGAGGAAAGGACGGACAGATATCCTCATATGTCTCATAATTTTATTTCCTCCCACCATTCACTCGCAGTCTGCCATCTGACACCAACAACCCCTGCCTCCTCCATGTCTTCACTTGGGGCTTTTTGTCTCACCTCAGAGGCCCTTCAGTTCTCCAGCATCCCTTCAGAAACAGGCTGACCGGGGTTTGGCATGCAATTCCAAATGAAGCAGCACTGCAGGTGTACCAAGAGCTCTTCCAGAGCCCTCTCTACCCACTGCCTCTGCATCCAAACAGCTAATTTGCCTGCTCAAGGGCATCACAGCATGGGGCAGAGCTCTGCAAAGACATTCGCCCTCAATTTCATTTGGCTGACACCCTTGATTCAGGACCTTTTGGGCATCTAAAGAGTTCTGCACCTGCCCTGCAGCACACATTACTTTGAACATACCAATGCTCAGTTTCATTCACCAGAGCACCGTGCATTCATTTAACTTAATTCTCTTTCCCAGGCATTTCTCACAGCCTTTTCTGTCCACAGCCAACATAATAACTTTGTCTCATCTGCTAATTTCCATATGGCATACCTCTCCTCCCACCTTTCCAATTCATTAAACAATAAGGTAAATCACAAGGGATTTAGAAGAGAACCTGGAGGCCACATTAACCTTTTGCCATGGTGAAACTTGACTGTTTAATCCCCTCATTCTTTCAGTCTCCTACTCAGTTTTTGATCTATGTCAATATTTTGTCTCTCACTGACTACTTAGCTTCCTTAGTAGCTCAAGTGCCGGACCTTTCAAAAGCCTTTTGGAAATCTAAATACATTATATCAATCAGTTCTCCTTTATCCACTGCATTATTGATACATTCAAAAAGTTGTAGGAGATTAGCACGATGCAGTTTTCTCTTGCTGAACCCATGCTGGATAGGCCCTATCAGACCACAATCTTCCAGATGTCTTCAAACACTGCTTTTTAATTATCATTCCCACCAGTTTACCAGATACAGACGCAAAGCCTACTGATCTTTAATTCCCCGGATCATCATTGAAGCCTTTTTTTAAATATAGGTACAACATTTGGTCTTCTCCAATTCCCTGAATCAGTAGCTTTTTTTTTTTTCCACAAGAGATTGCATATTTTTGTTAGCAGCTCAATCACTTAAGCTCCTTCCAAACTCTCGGATTTAACCATCTGGACTTGATAACTTATTGTTCAGGGAAAGGGGGGGTGGAGGTTTTCTGGTTGGTTTTTTTTTCCTCTGGGTTTTGGGTTTTTTTATTACTTGCTTTGTCCCAGCACCCATTATTCTACCAGCATGCTTTCCAACAGATCCTCATTTAAGCAGATAGAGGAAAAGAATCTCACAAATACCGTTGGTAGGGACAGCTGATACAAGAGAAATCATAAGAGAATTCAGCTCCCCAGCAACATCCTAAAAATGGAGATACTGAGTCACTTTAAGCACAGGAGGTGACTGGAATTGATCAATGCGAGTTTTCTTGGATAACTTCCACCCTGTTCTGACCAACCAGGCTAGTTTTGCTCATTTGTTTGGGTCTCTTGCTGAATAGTGATTTCCATCATGACCCCAGAAGATTCAGGGCAGGAACAGTGCTAGCTTGATTATATACAGCCTAAGGTGCGATGAAAAGAAAGTGACCTCAGTGCTGGGGGATGCATGAACCTGGGAGGAGATGAAACCCAGCGAGGATGAAAAGAAGTAAATCAGAAGGTGAGCAGAACAATGCTGGGCTGTTAGCTCCAGTGATTGCCTTTCAACTGCATCAGCCACAAGACATGAAATGTAATGGGCCATGCTGGGGAACTCAAATAAGTAGCCCATTATATGAATGTTTCTCTCTTTGTGCCAGACTGGTTCTCGGTAGCTTTCACCATGTTGGCTGGCTTTAAAAGGCATGCCAGTTAAGACCAGGAAACAGCCTGGTGGCCCTGAGGTGCCGCTGACTTCAAGCCACACCTTCCATTGGTCCTACAACAAGGACTCAGGGAAGAAGCTCGAGATGGACAAGAAGTACCCACAGGTTTATGTCACAGTGAACACACGACCAGCTGTTGGTACATGTTCACCTGTCCGCAAGCCACCACTGGCATTCCAGCTTCTGGAAACCACCACACAGCCATCAACAGTGACACTGAGAACATCTGTGTGAAATCTACCTACCCTGTCACAAACCTGGCATACCTTCCTTACCTGATGGATACATACTCAAGTGTATTTCGTAAACAAGGAGGAGAAACTTCCATAAATCCCTCTTACCTAATTGCTGCTGTTCAGTTCTTGTGGGACATGTTGATGGGGCAATTGTATAAAAAAATTTGCCTCATGTAGCTTGTTGAATTCATTTCCTGCAGACATTGCCCATGTGAGGTAATGTGGCCATAAGGTTTTCTGGGGAGCCATCTAAAGGCAAGTCTGTGGCTCCCTCTAAGACCTCTCCAACATCCCTCCAGTACAGAGCAAGGCAATGCTCAGCAGTGTTGGGCAGCACATTCATTTCCTCTGTCTCCGTGGGGCAAGGGCCAGGAGGACAGAGGGCATGGGGAGGGGTTTCTCAGCCATGTTCCCTCTTCCATACTGGAAGCAGATGAACATGCACAGGAGAAGACATCTCAAAGCAGGATAATCTCAGGTTGGCTATTCCCTGGATTAAGGAGGTGGGTAGAAGATGAGCAGTTCACTGTGTGGAGCTGGTCCTCCTGCCACAGCTTTTGACAGCATGTCCTTGCCCAGTACAAACATGGTCAGGTCAAACTCTAGTCTGTAATATCAGTATAAGATCCTTCCACACCACATTGTTACTGCAGGGACACGCTGCTTTCTTTCTGCCTCCCTCTCCATCCTTTCTTCCTTTGCTGCTTCTGTCCTTTTTCTCTCAGGTTTTCCCTCTTTCTCAGCATCTCCATCCCCTCCATACCCCTGTGTGTCTTGCAATCCCCTTTCCCTCTGCAACACCTCCCTCCACTGCCTGCAGGTCTCCACCTCCAATGAGCAATGCAGGGCTCCCACGGGAATGAGACAGAGGAGGAACTCAGGGGAGAAAGAGGTCTTCTTCATGCCCTGAGTTAGCCCAACACGACTCCCCAGCCTGTGACCTGGCCCCACACACCAGACACAGCCCTGCTGAAGGTGACTGTTTGGGCTGGGCTTAAGCAACATGGACACTCGCACTGATGCTGCACTACTGCACAGGGGATAGACCAGGCAGGGAGGTAGCGCGAATCCCATCCAGCTGCTCTTCTAGCAAGGCTTTTAACTTGTCTCCTTCTCCTCACATTCACTGGTCTGTCATGTGTGTGTCTCTCAGAGCTGTCCTTGGCTGCTCGGTGGTGGCAGTGCTGAGGGTTGAAGGGGGAGGTGACATGATGGGGCCTGGGGATGGCCAGCTGCCAGTCATGGCCTGTACCAGGGTCCCCTCAGTCCCCTGACACACACAGACACGTGGCACGGCTGCTCGGGGAGGCCCAGCCAAGAAGCCTGGCCTTCTCCACTGAATCTCTACTCTGTTTCCCAAGTGACAAGCCACAAACTCCCTTTCTCCTCCCAAACAAACAGAGGCTTGAGTGAATCGCTGCCTTGGCCCTGGCACGCAGCCCCCTGGTCATTACGGATTCTCCTCCGGCATCCAGCCCCCTGCGAACGACAGCACTCAGCCGTGTCAGCAGAGGCCACAGGCTGGACCTCCCTCTCCCCAGTGCACCCCTCTGTGCAGCCTGAAGCACCGTGCCCCCACATCCCTCCTCCCCACCCCGCTCCTCCCCCACAGGGTTTGTGACTACTGCCCGTCCCACGTAAAGGCAGGGGAAACTGAGGCACAGCATGATGACCAGTGAGAGAGTTTCCTAGGATTAGGATTTACAAGACCTTAGCAACAAGGTTTGGTGGATAGTGTCACCTCTTGGCTTTAACCCCCAAAATCTCATTTTGCTGGGCTTTAAAGTAAAACTGACTTCAGACTGCTAAACCTGGTCCACAAGTTATCCTTCTAATCCTAATGTGCAGAGAGCTGCACACATCGATGCACAAGCATGAGACAAACCACCTCTCACCACCTCCCTGCCCTTTTGCCCTTCAACACATACTAAATTATCTCCCTCAGCAAGACAAACACCTGAGTGACGGATCTGGAAAAAGTCCCTGCAGCGTAACAGTGAGGGTTTGCACTCATGCTCTGTTCCAAATGAGCACCTGCCTCCAATGGGGCTGTCCTGGCTTCTGCCCATGGTGCAACCCCACCTTCTGCCAACATGAGGAATGAGAATGCCTCTCCCAGGCCCTGTGCACCACTGACCGTGGGGCTGTGGAGTGGTCAAGGCTGGAGAACATCCTCCTGCTGACACAATGCTTCCCTCCCCTTCTTCTTCAGCGCAATGCCTGACCTCCTTCCAGCCAGTGCCATCCTCTCCAGCATCTTCCTAGTGTGGGACATGGCTTGCTCCCAGACTGTAATTTAACCCTCTTTCAGACTAGCTTGCCCGACAGGAGGGACTGAACCAGGCTGGCTGCAGTGTGCAATTACATCTGTCAGATTAGCTGGAGCACACATGATCTGGAGCACGTGCCAGATGTGGCACACAAACAACACTCCAGCCAGCACCAAGCTAGAGTTGTGCAGACAGATAATACCCAACACAACATAAATCTTGCCAGTATAGAGTTAAGCCAACATTGTTTTCTAAACAAATCTGAAACAGCAGAGTGAATTCATACTGGATCAGCATTTCCTACCATGTCGCTGCAGCAGTTTTGACCCAGTACCAAGCTCCCTAGAGCTGGATTTATTGTCTTGTCCACCCTGAGTCAGTGCCAAGGCCATGTCCTGAGAGGACTGAGGAATTTAACCAATGCCAAATGACTTTGGAGGCTCCATATGGGAAGAGCTTGCTTTCTGCAAGCTCTCCAACAACAAAACCTAGTGCGACTGCACAGGCACGCTCCCTGCCAGGCTCCGGCCAAGAGGAAGAGTGACACATCAACAACACCACAGTCACTTGTCACCCGCAACACGCGCGCGCACGCACCGACGGGTGCGAGCCACAGGGGGAAAGATCACTTCACAGTATCGCCGGCTGGCAGCAGCATCCAGAAACAACCCCAGTGGGGAGCACCAGCCCTTCCCGAGGCTGACCAAAGCTCCTCTTGCCCAGCATGCGGGTCACAAAGGAAGTAGTGAGGAAGGGGTGCTTAAAGAGGGAAAAGCAGTGCTCAGGGTGGCCCAAAGGAGGAAGAAAAACAGCTAATGCCACCAAATGAAGCTGAAGGCAGCAATTCATGTGGAAGGGTAGGTATTGGAGTAGTTGGTCAGGGAGTATTGAGGAACTGCAGATGGGAAAAACTGGCAGCAGGGTCCCATAGTGGCAGCAGGGCGATGCACTGAAAGATGTAATGGAAGATGTACCCTCCTTGCCAGCATCATCAGGTGGGATCTGGGCAGGAGAGGAGCAACCCATCACCTCTTTCAGGGGAGACCACACCAGCACCACTGCCAGGACTGCACAGCAGCCTGCCAGTCCCTTCCCCTCAGAGAAATGCAACAGCCCCCAGAATCTGACTTGGAAAACCCTGGTCTCCGCCAGAGTCCGTGAAGAGCCTGAAACCACAGCCTGGCAGGTTGCAAATCCCAAAACCTCCCCTTTAAAATGCACTCCTCTGAGGTTATCCACTGCTTTGCCAGCAGCTCATTGCTTTAGGGTCTATTTTGGGGAAAGGCATCTCCAGGCACGTTCGTGCTCCTCGACGACTGGCAGCACGTCTGGGCCTGCCCAGGCAATGGGAGAAACAGCTGCTCCCACTCCCATCCCCACACCACAGCAGCTCCAGCAGCATGGAGACGTGGCACGGAAATAGTGCGGCTGATCTGCCTGCCTTCCCTGCAGAGGAGCTGAGGAAAGGGGCACTGAGGGCAGCCCCAGGCGGCAGGAGGCCCTTTCAGGTGCTCCCAAGAGCTTTGCACCCCAAAATGGGTCAGGCACGGCACAGGACCCCTTCACTGCCTGTGCAGGGCACACGGCGTTCCCAGCTTATGAAACACACTGTCTCCAGTAGGAAAACATCCCTTCCAGCTGGGAAGGAGCACCAGGGGACAGCAGATAAGCAGTGACAAAGAGCATGCCCATCACCCCACTGTGGCAGGCTGGGCTGGGTATTCAGAGGAGGTACCTGGCTAGGAAATGGAGGCCAGCATCTTCTGTGGAGAATTGGGATACCCAAAATATCCATGAGATGAGGAGGGAGGGGGAATCCTCCCCTGCATTCCCCACTCCCGGTAGCATGATGCCCATTCCTGCTGCGCTGCTAGCTGCGTCCCTGGCGTGACCCAGGCCAGGGCTGCGGAGCCCAGCTTTGCTGCTGGCCAGGCTGCAGCAGAGTCGGCCCGGCTGCCCCTTCTCCCGAGAAACAGGGGAGGTGGAGGAAGATGACGAATGGAGAAGAGCAGACAGGTGTGTGCCAAGGGAGGGATGGGAAAGGGGCGGAATGCACTCGGGACTGCGTGCAGGGGACCTGCAGCGCTTCCCCCGGCTGCTCTGCAAACAACCCCTCCCTGCACATGCATGCAGAGCCGCAAGGAAGGGGGCTCAGAGGGGAGGGAGCAGCTCTCTGTTGTGGGGAGGGCGCTGATGAAAGCCTCGATTTTGTTCACAGCATAGCAGGAACCCCTGCCCTTCCCCTCCCTCGCACCTCTGGGGAGCAAGCAACGAGAGGGAGGGAGGGCAGGATGAAGAGAGGCACAGAGAGAGGTGCCGAGGTTGGCTTACCTCACGGTGCCTGCGCTGGGGGTGCTCGGGTGCGCGGGAGGTAAATCCAGGGCTCTGCTCTCCTTGGCGAGTGCTGGGAAAGGTCTCTGTTCAGTCACATCAAGGAGTGGCCTGTGAGTAGGTGCTCCAGCTCACCGCTCGATCGAAGCTGCACGGATTCATTGCAAACGACTTCGCCTTCTGTGAGGAGAGGAGGAAAGGGGAGGGAAAAGAAAAAAAAAAGGAAAAAAACCACCAGCTTAAGACTTGGAGGGTAGATTCACTTCTTTCTTAGGTTTCCAATGGCAACTGAATATGCCACAGATGAAGATCCAGGGTGTGTGTGTGTGTGTGTGTGAATGTGTGTGTGTGTGGGAGGGACGGAGGGATGCACAGCTGCTGAGTCCACAGGCAGTGTAGGGTGTGAGCCAGTCAAGGCGTATCGGTGATTATGGGAACAGACAACTGGACACGGGCAGCAGAGTAGACAGACAGCCAGATGGAAAGAGACTTAAAGAACGGAAAGAGGTTGGCCTGCGTGCTAAGAGCCTGGCTGTCCCACTGCACACAAAAGGAGAGAGCACCTGGCCCGGCACAGGGTGAGGCGCTGACAGAGCTGCACCGGGAGAAGGTGAAGTGTGCCTACACACACGGCCGCATGCACGCAGACACGGCACCTCCCAGCCCCGCTCACAGCACCCAGGCACGCCCCCTGCAAGGGCACTCTTCACACCCAGAACACACACACTGTACACACACACACACACAAATCCACACTCCCTGGTCTTTTCACAGCGCCATGCACCACCTTGCATGCAACCCCTAAAAACTCAGAGCTCCTCTAAAGGGTGACATGCTTCTCTTTGTCACATATACCCCGCACCTACAAGGTTGCACATCTGTATTAAGATGTACACGTGATAATTCAGACAACCATCACACAACCACACCAGCTCCACCCAGCCTATTCCACCACTCATATGAGTACACAGCAAAAACATTTTTATACAGCACAGTGAATAGTGATCCCTGCATAAATGCATGCTGAATTCCCAAACATGTCTACCACACCAACTCCTGACCCCTTACACAGAACTGTCACTGCACAATGCACAGCATTTAATGAGCCCACCCCATAACAAAGACCAGAAAAAGTGCCATGTACACACACACACATCCACATCAGAGCAAACAGCACAGCAGCAATTACAACATACACATCTGTAAGAAAATGAGGGCACATAAAACATCCTCACACACTCAGGAACGTTAAGTCAAGCAGGCATCACTGGCTGCATATCACACACAAATATACTCTGCTTATGAATTGCCTGGAGCATACAAACTGATCGTATCAGACACTGTTACCTACCTAAACTCAGCCCACAGAGTGGCATAGCATGCTTCTGGATCCTAAACATTAGCCCTGCCAGACATACTCTGTCACATGGAAAGCACAAATACTCATCAACATCCAACACAGGCAGACGAACACAAACTAGACATGAAACACAGACAGCCAGCATCACTCACCCAAAAGAGAAGGAAAAAAAAAACCCCAAACATTCTTGAAAGTTGTGAAGCTGAAACTCTCTTTGGAGGCAGCTGTATTATTCTGTGCAATTGCACAGGTGCACGTGCACACACACACACCCCACTGCCACACCAAGTCTGCTTTAACTGCCTCCATCTCTGAGCTTTTCCCTTTTTTGCACTTTCTCTAATTCTGCCCATTCTACAATCTCCCATGTATCTGTCCACTGA
This sequence comes from Atrichornis clamosus, assembly GCA_013400975.1. NCBI lineage: Eukaryota > Metazoa > Chordata > Aves > Passeriformes > Menuridae > Atrichornis > Atrichornis clamosus. Next base: position 33,990 of record WBMZ01005727.1, read on the forward strand.
CACGAGTTGCAGCTCCTGGGGGCAAAGTCTCTGGAGCAGAAAGCCTGTAAAAGCATCCACACTCATCCCTTCTTTTTCCCTCCGTCCTGGTGCTAGATGTGCATAATTTGCATGCAAAAAAAGAGTGCGCAGTCCCACCAGCCCCGAGTGCTCTGAAATTGGCTGATAGTGGCATCAGGGGACGTGACTGCAAAACCTAAGCGTGGTGAAAAAGTACATAAACCCTTATGAGAAGCAGAGATTTGGCCAGGAAGGCTCCAGCTTCCCGCAGGCCCCAAGAAAGACAAGGAGGTACACAAGGTGGGTAAGAAGAGGCAAGGGAATGAGGGGAGATGGGCCCAGCACCAGGGACAGCAGAGCGAGCACTCTGCCAGGCTTGTTTAATAAGCTCGGCAGCGTCACAGCATGATGCTGCCAGCAATGACGGACAACAATCAGGGTTCGACATCAGGGCAAGCAAGTGCACCTGTGTGCTCCCGGGAAATGGGAGAGGCAAGGGAAAGCAAGGGCTTTCCAGCGGGGAAAAGCAGCTGGCTATTGGTGCAGATATGTGGTGCAGGGGTCCATGGCTGCACCGGGATCACTGGAACAGTGGTGGCACAGATGCAAAAGGAAGAATTCACAGGCAGAAAAGGCTGGCATAGGCGTGGCTTAGACACAGGCAGTGCAGGGGTTGCAGTCTGGTCTAGCCCCAGCCACATGGGGGAAATGTGGAAGGAGTTCCATAAGCTCTTGTCCAGTGGACAGGCATGGGCTTCCAGCACATACAGATACACCTCAGTGTAGGTCAGTGGAGTGTACACTGCAAGAGCCTCTTTCAGGAGCTCCCTGCCCTCATACTCATTACATGCCCCAGCGCCCTCCTTACACAGTCCTTCACCAAACACCCTCAGCCCCTTCCCAGCACATGCCAGCACACTTCCAACACCACTGCTCAGGCACGCCAGCTCTCCGCTCCCCAAAGCCACGCACTTCACACCTTCCCCCAGGGCACTCCCATCTCCCCGTGCATGCACCACATGCACGTTCATGTGGCAGCATGAGAGGAGCTAGGAGAAACATGTGGGGAAGCTCCCACCGCCACCTCAACTCTTCCAAAACAGCCCCTCTTCCCCTCTGCCCCCCCTGGCGCCACCACCATTCACTTTTCTGAAGTGCTTTGAAGGAGTAGAAATTTCGTCTCTCTCAGCTAAGCTCGGCCCGCGCAGCCAGGCAATTTTGGCTTGCTAGGAACGTTAGTTCCTCGGCACTGTGCTCAATTGTACCTGCGTGCCTCTTCCCACAAACATCCATTGTGCATTACAGGAGATGAATAATTTAGGCTGAAAGGGGACAAGTGAGAGAGTCTTTTGGGTCTCAGCAAGGCACATGTACAAAGCCGAGTGGAGATGGAGTTGCCTCATTTGGTCAAAGCTGCCAAACCTAGAAAAGCCACTATGGCCTGAAGTGCTGCCTGGGTTAAGGTACAGTCATGAGGGCAATTTAAAGAGATATTTGGACTCAGAATTTCTAATAGGTGCTGAGACTAACACAAAGGTGTTTTGTGTGGATGGGCAAGGAGGATCTTAATCTCTGAGACACTTAGCACTGACCTAAGCAGCTGAAGAGAGCCACTAGTGGAAAAGGGAATCATCCTAAACTGACCTCCAAACTGTCTGCTCCTCTGCTTCAGAGGTATGGGAGAAGTACCATGGCTGGCTAAACAAAGGAAAAGGCATAGAGAAAGCATGACAAACAGGAACTGAGTAGGATGCATATGTGTGTTTGCATGTGTGCATCGGTGTTCATTATGTTCATCCCAAAGGGATGTGTTTTGCCTCCCCTTCACATGCCAGTTTTGTGCTGGCACACAGGGAGACCTGGAAGACACAGACACACAGGTGTCTGTCAGTGCTGCCCCAAGGGAGTCCATCTGCGTGGGATAATGCTGAAAGGGGGCAACAGGGACAATGTGGTGCCACGTGTGCACGTGGGTGTGCAGGAATGTGTGGCCTCTGTGGTGTTGTGCAGGTGTCTGCTGTGGGCAGTGGACACCAGGTATCGGTGTCTGGGATGTGCATGTGTCTGTGTGTGCATCACGTGCTGCACTGCAGGGTGAACAGTGACTGTGTGTGAATCTCTTCTCTGCTGAAAACACCAGTGCATTTGTGAGGTGTCACAGGGAGCGATGGGTCCTCTGTGGGCTGCCTTGTGTGTGTGTGTGCATGTGTGTGTGCGTGTGTCAGCCTTTACACCCCTGTGAGACACCCGTGTGTTACTGCACACCCGCAGAGCGAGCATCCTTCTGAAAGCAGTGCAGTGCAACAGAACTATGGTAAGTGTGCATGTGCTGCAAAGCACCCCCGGGAGCATCCAGGTTTGAGGGACGGGATCCCCTCTCTGGGTGGAACAGTCCGTCTGGCACTGCCTCTCCTCCTGGTCTCCGCTTTTCCTTTCTCGCCTTCCCCTTGCTCACTGGCAGCAGCATGCTCTGCCCTGGGAACCAACTCCCACTCACCCTCACACAGCAAGGGAACTCCTTTCTTCGCCGTTGTCTGGTGTTTTCCTATATCAAGAGCCAGAAAGTGAAGAAAAACCTCGGTAGGCAACCTAAACTGGACCTATTCCCTTTCCATGTCCTTTTTACCCTTTTCAGCCTCCAGGAACTGCATCTCAAACTCACAGGCTTTCATTCAAACCCATAAACTTCCACCCCCAAACCCCAAACACTACAAACAATCCGAGCCATGGGCCATCTCAAGCTGACACAGCTCAAGTAGGGCAACTCAGGGTAACAGAGTTAGGAGAGAGCAGTCCCTATAGCTGGGAATATGGAGAGGCTCCTGCAGCCACAGCGGTACCTGTCTGACTCCCAGCTCCCCAGCCAGAATCACCCACAGCTGGGGCTGGTGTAAGAAATCCTGGGCAGGAATTGCAGTCAGCACAGCTCAAACTCAGGCCTCTGGAACCAAAGCAACATGTCTTAGCTGCTCTGTCATTGCTCCCATCAGAAGACTGAACCTTCAGCCATATCCCACGTGGACTTCCAGGCTAGGTTCCAAAGCATGGTGCCTGTCCACTTGGAGCACCTCCTGGGGCAGTAGGACTTGAGCAAGAAGAAAACCCCAAAGACATTTCTTTATTCCCTTAACCAATTCTGCAGATCACTACCTTCCTCCCAAACACCCTACCCTGAGCTCTACTTGTTTTTTCTGGGGCTGATCTAAATTACTCAACTCCCCAAACTGAAATGCAAACAACTGGCCTCCATTTCAGGCTTTGCTTTTGCCCTATATCCCACTTTGCACCTATTCCCTCTGGAGGACAAAATTAGCACACAGGAGCCACTTGTGAAAATATGCACACCTTCCCTGGAAGGCTTCATGGTCACCCAGTAAGATCCAGTCTTACCCAGGCCCAGGAACATACAGTTTTGCCATGAAATGAAGGCTAACACTTATGCATCATCTGCTTTTTTCTCAACTGCAATCCTGAATCTGTGGTATTCCCAAACTTCACCCAAACCTATACACTGAAAGCCTCGCCTCTAAACTCTATTTTGAGCCCTTTAATTTTTCTCCAGGTTTCTTCTGAACCCAGCCTTTCACTTTACACATGAGTGCTCAGTACCAGATCCTTTCCCTGACGCTTTCTCCACACCATACAACAAGACAGGCTGGGAAAGTCTGTCTCTCTGATCCACTATGTAGCAGCAGTCATGACCCACAGCACAGGTCTTCAGAAGGCAGGGCAGAATTTGCCAGATTTTTTTTTCCCTACAGAGGAGCCCTGCTCATGGCTAAGACAGTTTGGGTGACCTTTTCACTGCTGGCAATCACAACTAGAAAAGTAGCCCTTTGTGCTAATATTTAAATGTCCACCATGAAAAGCACGGAATCAGCCTCACCACCTGTTTGGGGCTCTCCCCTGTGCAGCACCACAGCACTGCTATTCCATTCACTCCAATTTTCCCTCACACTGAGGTCTTTCCCTCCAGCCCTGCACCCCTCTCTTCCCTGCTCGGCTTCATGAGCAGTTCCTGCCGAGGCCTTTCCTGCATCCTGCCCTGCAGCCCTGCAGCCCTGCCAGCTTTCCAGGCCCCACCAGGCATAGGGAGAGTGAGCCCCTGATTGCCATTCAAGCTGGATTCTCATTAGGCTGAAATGCCCCTCTAGGAGATCCATTAACAGTCCATAAGGTTAACTTAATCCAGCCAGTCTTGTGTGGTCTCTGCCCAAATTCGCTATTACATTAACAATCTTGAGCCTTAATTAGCATGTGAGGCAGAGGTGGCATTATTAATGGAGATAATATGGAGCATTAAGAATAAACAGGCCAGGCTGTCTGTCCCCCACCATGCATGCAAATCCTCTTCTGTGCAGAAGCAGCATGAGCTTCCCCCACGGGCAGCACACATGAGGGGCTGAGGTGCCCCGGACCAAAGCCAAACCCTGGGGCTGCTGCAGGAGGATGGAGGGAAAGAAACGAGATCCCAGAGAGACCCTTCATCTGCTTGGGAGAAGAGGGGTTGCTAATGGGAAGACCACAGTGTGGCAAGTCCTGTGAGGAAAATCCTTGCACTGGAAAGGAGCAGTCACGTTCCTGGCTAATCCAGCCACCCCATCTTCCTGGGAGGTTGGGGAAGAAAGGCCAAGGTTATGTGAATCTCTGCTCCCCCGCACGTTCAATTCACGCTGCCGTGTGTGTGCACGTAGGATAACACGATGGGTGTAGGGGCTTGAACACCACGTGTAAGGAGGGGTGTCTGTCTGGTGGGGAACAGGCTGTAGGAACTGGCTGCAGCTGGGGAAGACGCTCCCCGTGAGTCTTTTCTGACCACTGAGCCCCAGTACACTGAGAATACAGGGCAGGACAGAGGGGGTTAAAGTGAAGAAGAGAAGCAGTCACTTGTGGGAACGGAGAACAAATGGATGGGCATTCCCACACGGCGCAGATTGACTGTGTGGAGGGGAAGGGACAGGTCCCTTTTTGGACAGGCTGGTGGCTGGCTGCACAGGTGGCTGGTCAAATCAGCTCGGTCATCACAGGTGAAGGGGCAGCCTGGTGCAGGCCCTCTCCCAGCCCAGGCAGAGCCAGCATGGGTTCCCTGGGGAGGAGACACCCTGAGTAGAGGAGGGAAGGACTGGTGCTGCCAGCAGCAGCGAGGGGCTGGCGCAGCACAGGGCCAGGGGTGCACTGGGTGTCAGCCGGGCTGTGCAGGAGACATCGCAAGCCTGACGCTTTCTTCTAATACAAGCGCTTGCAAAACTATAAGACAAAACTATAAGACAGGGACAAAGCAGAAGCCAAGCCAAGGAAGCAGAGCCTAATGGCAGGACCTCTGGACTGCTAATTCACACCTCCAGCAGCACCCAGCAGGATGGGGACAAAGAGAGAAGCGTGCGTCAGGGACCCACAACTGCAGGGAATGGCATCCTGGCTGGTTGCTGAGGTCTGACCCATGCCGTTCCAGCACGGCTCTGTTGAGATCAGTGTGTCCCTCCAGGCTTTGCAGAAGGGCTTGCACTGAGGGCAACAATCCCTGAAGCACAGAGTGATATCCCTGTGCCTTGTCCCTGGAGCACCCGGCCAGCACTAAAGAGCCTTGCTTAGCAGGGAGCAGTGCCTCAGGCTGGGCTGCTCTCTCCCAGGGCTGCACTCAGCATCAGCCCAGCTGCCTTCGCATGCCCAGAGGTGCAGCAGGCAAAGATGGAAGCCCTGAGCAGAGCCCAGCTCTTCCACTTTCCAGCACAGCAAGTTCCCACTCCCCCAGGCCCACCAGCCAGCCCCTGCCAAATCCATTTGTCCAATCTTGCGCTTTCTACTAATCCTGTTGAGCCATCCTTTAAGTTGCTCTGAGGCAGAGATAGAAAATACAAAGATGCCTTAAGAAGCTTCCCCTGACCTTGCTCAATTCAAGATAAAGGGCTTTGATTTAAAAAATTACAGTAGGGGTCTGTCACTGATCCATTGCGTGGATTAAAGGAAAACAAACAGAGACACAGGATGCAGCTAGTGCTAGGTGAGCAGGCAGCGAAGGGAAGAAAGGCTACAGCCTGCATGGGGGAGGTGACAAAACAAAGGAAAGGGCAGAAAGTGAGAGGGAAGGAAGGAAAAATAACTTCTCCCTCGCCATGTCCACACTTGACTATTGGTAGAAAAGCTTTGTACACTCATGGCGTTATACAACATGTCCCACCACCTTCCCTGGTCTGGCACTGTCTGTGGTGTGGCCAGGCTGGGGACAGGGTGCTGGAACTGGAGAGGAGCTCCTTACCCTGTGAGAACCATCCAGTGGGGCACCTGACTGAAATCCCAAGATGCAAGTGCCTGGTAAAGAGATTATCATCACTATCTCTCCTGATGTTGTTCAGATCTTTCTTCCTCCACCCCTTGAGCCTTCCTTCACACCAGACCTCTCACCTCATTTCCTCCCTTCCTGGCAGTACTGTCCCTCAGTCTCCCTGCCTCCTGTCCTGGCCCAAGTCATATTTGACAGCATCTAAGCAGACTTCCACCACCCACCTCAGTCCCCTACAGCCCTTAACTCAAAGGTTACTCAGAACAATTTTCCTCTGTAGGAATTGTCATAAGGACTACTTTTGAGGGCACCTTCTTCTTTCCCTGTACCCTCCAACAGTTGTTGCACTCCACAAGGGACTTTTACTCCCTGGCATGAGCCTCTTTTCTCCCTCTGTACCTATTCTGTTTGAAGATGGCTGATGTTTCATTTTCATTAATCTTTTACAGGTATCTTAACCAGAAAATGAAGGTTAAAGAGGGTGTATCCCTCTGACAAACAATGCTGGAGAATTGGTAAGAACAGATGAGGAGAAGGCTGAAGTACTCAACAACATTTTTTTGCCTCAGTCTTCAATAGCAACATCTCTTCCCACAGCTCTTGAGTGGATGGACAGCAGGATGGGGACTTAGAGAGCAAAGTGCTTCCCACTGTAAGTAAAGTTCAGGTTCATGACCACGTGAGAAACCTCAACACACATGGGTCTATGGGGCCTGATGAGATGCATCCCAGAGTCCTGAGGGAATTGACCGATGTAGTGGCCAAGCCACTCTCCATAGTATTTGAAAAGTCATAGCAGTAAAATGAAGTCTCAGGTGACTGGGAAAAGGGAAGCACTCTGTCTCTAAAAAGGGTAGAGAGGAGAACCCTTGGAACTACCAACCTGTCAGCCTCACCTCTGGGAGGATCATGGAATATCCCCTTCCTATTTTTCAAGCCTCTTTGGAGCCTGTCCAGTTCTATCTTGATGGCCAAGGGCACCCTCAACTGGTTTCAGAATTTTTTCCCAGCTTCTTCAACTCCTCCTACACCTTGACACTGCAGCTGACTCAAACATTTTCACCTGTGTGGGACATCACTGCAATGTCACTTGCCAGCTAGCAATGCCCCCTGTCCTTTTGCTAAAAGCTACACCACTGTAGCTGAGAAAGAGGCAGCTGATAGATGCAGAGAGATGAGAGGTGAAGGGATGCTGGAAAAGAGACAACAGAGACCATAAAATGAGATAGGTCTGTAAACCACAGATGACACAGGAAGGGTAGAGGAAAGAGGTGTTAACAGTCTCTTCCCATTCAAAAATCAAGGGTCAGGAAATGAAACCAGAAAGTTACAGGTTCAAGACAAACTGCATGTTTATGCTGCAGAACTTCCTACTGTGTGATTCTGAGGATGCTAAAACTTTACCTGACTTCAAAAATTGGCTGGACAAATTCAGGGAAGAAACAAATCCATCAAGAACTATAAGTGCACAACATCTTCTAGCGCCAGGTCCCTCAGACACACATCAGTGGAGGCTGAAAGAGTGTTCAGAGCAAGTGCTGCTACACAGTTGTCCTGTCTGTGTACTCTTCCCTTTTTCAGCTACAGTTGGAGATACTGCACTGAAAGAATCTCAGACCTGGCTTAGTAGGGTCCTTTTTATATTCCTATGGCTTTCCATAGCCAGACTGACCCAGAAGTCATGGGCAAAGAGTAGCTCTGAGTAATGGTGTCATTTTGGTGCATTAGATTATTTTGGAGATGGATCGACAAGGCAGCAAACAACAGAGCACATTCCAAGAAAGACTTTTTTTCCCTCTGAGCTAAAGCTGGAAGGAGGTTGGATGTCATTTAAACCAATCATTCCAGTACAGATCCTTGTTGGGAATAACATCTCTGCTTGAGCCCTAGCCCCCTCGATGCCTCATTCCAGACTTTTCTAAGACTAAATCCCCTTTCCCTGCTGATAAACACAGAGCCCTTTAAGCAGACCATCTGTAACAGGTCCAGCCCCCTTGAATTCCCTTCCATTTCCCTGACCTGTCTATCACACTATTCATGGCAGCCTCTCCACACTAATCCTTTTATTATGATCTCACTCAATTTTCCTGGCCTGTGACTGCAATGAGGAAAAAAAAAGGAGAGGTATTAATCCTTCTGACCTTGTTGTCCCAATTCTGGGCCATCTGTGACTAGAAATTCAGAGGAGGGAAGTCTGATCCTCCTGACCCCACTGTCAACCCCTTGCTTTGGGAGGTTCAGTCTTTACTGTCCTAGAAAGTTGTTGTGGCAAAGCCCCTTTTCACCTACAGTCATTTCCTACAAGATTACTTCCTAGACTACCTCTCCAGCCAGAGAGGGTGGAGAGATGGAGGGAATAATGTCCTCCACCTCCATCAGACTCTGTTTACTTATTCCTCCTGTATCACCTCTCTGCTCCTTCAGCAACGGTGTCTGCAGGTTTTTCCTGGCCATGAGACAGGGAATCAATAAGAGGTGAAAGACAATCAAACATCTCTCAAAATTTCCCCAGCAATGTTGCATATAAAGAAGAGGCCTTGCAGATCATCCCACTTCCACTGTTGGCCAAGTCTAGCCTGTTCCAACCACCCCTTCCCACCACCATGCTTCCTTGCTGCCAGCATTGGGGTCTCCATAAAACTGCCACACTATTTCAGAGTCGGTCTGAGCACTCACAACAGGAAGCTTGCATGTAATCCTCAAGAGACAAATATTGTCCTCTTTGCTCAAATTTGTCCCATACCTCTGACTTTGCCCATTTTTTGCTACCTTCTTAAAAAATCTCTTCCTTTCCTTGCTGTTTACAGTCCTCAAATACATGCAAACTGTTACGTATCATCATTTAGTCAAGCTCTACATACTTTGTTCTTTTAATCTCTCCTCATAAATAAGTACCTTCAGCCCTTTCATAATGTTTATTGCTGTTCTCTGAATTCTCTCCAATTTATCAACCTCCTTCAGCTAGCGTAGCACCCAGGTTTAGATGCCAGGTTTTCCCGACTGGTCTCACTAAAGCCTTGGAAATAACATGAATTTGGGCTCCCCTGTGCTTCAAGGCTTGATGGTTCTGGGTGTACTTGAGTATATGTATGCCAGGAAAGCTATCTCACATCATACATGTGGCTCCAGGTAACACAACTCCAGGCTGCCTCCCAGGGAGAAGAAGCAGATTCATGAGAGGTGGGGAGAAGAAGACACATGGACAGGTGGGACAGATGTCCTGCAGCTGAACAAGGGACACAATTGCAAACACTTACATTACATACACCTTGGGAAGAGACATCAAGTCCTGGGTATGGAAAAGGTGCACACACACACACACACACACACAAACACACGTGTCCACTCCACAAATAAACCACCATACAATTACCTGCATCACACACAATACGTACACAAGGGCACACAGGAACACACACAGGGATAACACAATGAGGCGGGAATGACACACACGAGCACAGAGACTTTGGGCATGCATGTGTAACCTGTGCATACAAGAGGACAGGCCAGACAAAGTCTAGCAGAAACTGGTGCTCTCCCTGTTCACAAACATACATGTTCTCATGCATAAAGCAATGCTCCCAGAGGAAAGATAGCTCATGGAGTCCTCATAGTAACCTAAAAATACACAGGCAGCTCTGACCCATCTGGTCTACAGATTGAGCCTATGAGCCATGGAAAGAATGAATACAAACATATGACACCTTGCCTTAAGGCAACCGGTAGCACATACATCATACTGAGACAGAGTCTTCGTATCCACAGAACCTTCCATCGTGATTACCTTGTCACCAAGGCTGTTCAGAAGTGAGGTGAAAGCTGAGGAGCACAGAGGGGAAGAAAGGGACTCTCCACAGGGCAGTTGTGGCAGAGCTAGGGATCCCTCCTTCTACTCTGTGACCCCCTCCCTGCGTCACATTAATGACCCTTCCTCACAACTGTATTTGCTCCTTCTCTCTGCTATCAGACTGACATTCACAGGAAGCAAAAGCATCCACAGTTTCTTGCAAACAGTCTTTCCCCTATAGCTTACCAAAACCAGATGGCTGTTAACTTTTTGTGAAGGATGTCTCTGTGTAGGGAAGAACATGGATTCTTGGCCCCCAGACACAGTTTCTCACCTCTGTGAAATTCATATTGCACCATCAGCTCCCCAGAGCATCACCTGGAATGAAATTCTATGCTAAAGGGCTGAAAAGCTGGAAATGCAGTCCCCAGAGTGACTGCAAATGGGGAAAGAATAGCCCAGCACACCAGTCAGATCAGCACTGAATGGGCATCACCTTCAACAGCAGGACAGATTTCCTCCTGTGGGGTTTTGATCCCATGCCTATCTCCATGGCGTCTGATGCTATGCTATGAGGCACCAAGTAGCCACTGAGACTCCCCAAACCGGTGATGCCTGAGAACCTTCAAAGACTCCCTGCAAGTGGCAGCATCTGGGGACAAAGCCCATCAAGTCATTCATCTCAACCTGACTCCTGGTAGCTTATTTCCCACCTCTTAAAATGCCGTGGAAAGAGTGACAACTGCCCTTCCCTCCTTCTGTACCTCAGCTGGTTAGCTGGAACTGGGTTTCCTCTTGGCTTCTGAGTGTTGAAAAAATGAGGTCATTTCTCCTCAGTGACAGAAAATTATTTGGTGAGGAAAGCGGTTCATCTCAGGCAATGGCTGTGTACCCCTGAGCTACCCAGGAGACCCTTGAAGAGGAGGTCAGGGAACAGCAAAGCAAGACACAAAACCAGCACCAGCTGGGGAGCACAGGAAAGTCAGGGCACAAACGCAGCTCTGCTAAAGTGAAGCTGTAACTGCTGCCAGACCATCTCACCACTGATGCAAACACAACAGCAGTCCCACAGTCATTGTTACCTCTGAAGTGCCAAGCTTGACTAATCTGGGGCTTTAAATACAGCTTTAAATTCATCTGGTTCAGAGCTGTGAGACACCCATCTTGACCCAGCAGAGAGAAAGGGCTGGAGGTGGGTCACAGACCCTTGGTCTGCTCCCTGAGTTTTGCATTCTCCCCTTCCAGCCCATGAAAAGGATTTCAGCCCCCACTTTCCTGGCATGAGAGGTGGCTCCCGTGTGTTCAGCCTGCCTCCCTTCAGTGGTTCACACCATGTCCTCCCTCACCCTCTTCCCGCACGGAAAGGCATTGGGGGACACTGAGCTCTGCTCCTTAAGAACTGCTCAAGCACCTGCTGTAACTCAGCATCAGGACCAGCCTGGACAGTCCCCACCAGCAGAACCTGCAGAGCTACCAGGCAAACTCCAGCTTTAGCCACAGCTGCTGGCAGCCCACTGCTCAGGACAGCTCTGCTCCTCCATGAAGGGGAAAAGCTAAAGCTCCTCTGTTCCCAGAAAAGAGGATATTTTGCTGGAACACATTTGCCCTGCACCTAAGCTGCTCCTGTCCCAGTCTGGTGCCCAGGCATGGGCGAGGACTGCAAATGTTTTTTGAGGACATTACATCCCTTTACCAGAGCAAGGCACTCCTCGTGAGTTCACAAGCGTGTGAGGATAGAGGTGTTCCCTGCATGACCTCTGCCCTCCCTCACATTAATAAAACTTAGCCCAGGCTCATACTTACAGGGGATCAAGGGAAAAAACCCACAGTATTTGGGATGAGGGAGAGAGCAGCCAGGTCTCTCTCCCTCAGCAAATGTGCTGATATTTTCTGACACAGCTGATAACAGCACTGGGAGGTTTCAACAGGCCTGATGTGACCAGTAGCTTTTTTTCCCAGGTGGGCAGAGCTCTCCAGCACTCTTCAACAGGGTCAGATGAGGCAGCTGCACTTTGCCTGGAGCTGCATCTGGCTTCTGACATGACCCAGGTAAGAACAAACATTGCGGACATCATCGCAGCTATGCTTCCCTCCCTTCTGCCTTCCCTGCGATTTTTACCTTTCCAATTTTAACCGTAAGCTGCCCCCCAGCAAAAACTACACCTCTGTATGCCTCCCTTTCCCAAATGCCTTCTCTACCCTCCAAGTGGCTTCTGCTCCACAGCTTAGCTTTGCACCAGTGCAGTGGATCAGACAGCATATTCCCAAATACCCACTTTGCCTGGAGCTGGGTGAAGTGGGAAAGGCCATGCATGCACAGTTATTCCCTTGGTGTCGTAGTTTTTGATGGGGGAAGAGCAGTGAAGGCAGTTTGCTTCATGCTGACAAACCTGCATACTTATGCGTTGGGTGCCCTGAAAGCCAATCACCCCCCAACGAAAATAATGGGGTAATGAGGGTGGCAGATGGGGAAGGAGTTGGGGGTGGGAAGAAGGTTTCTAGGTTGGGGAAATCAGTGAAATTAAAGTGTCTGCTTCTCACCCCTGGCACTGCATCGGCACCCTTCCACTCCCTGCAGCTTCCTCACTGCTGCTGGTACAGTCTGCACAGAGTGGGGAGGCGAGAGGGGGACTGTATTTAAATATATTAATAATGCATGTTCCATGCAAATGAAGCTTCCTTTGAATATTACATTAGCGATGCTGTCAAGCTGCGCTTCTTGGGACCCAGGAGTGACGGGATGTGTGGGGACCCGGAAGGGGGGTGTGGGGAGGTAGGACTCACCAAAAATTCCCTCATACCCCAGCACAGCCTCCTTTCTCCCCCTCCACCTCCGCTCCCCTACATTACACACACTCCCACTCCCTCCCACCTCTCCGTGCATGACAAATTCCTTGGCTCGCAGCATGCAATGCAGCCAGGCTCCTTAGTCCCCCAGGCCCCCTCCGGTGACATGCCCCCCCCCTTCACTCCCTACATAATCTTTACCCCCCCTACAATCTCAGCAATCCTCTCCCTGCTCCACGGCTTGGTTCAGAGCTCCCTACCTCTAGACTGGGGAGAAGGGTCCTGCTACCCAGCCTTTAGGGGAGAGGAAGGGGAGCAGCTCCGAAGTCCGGCCTGCACACGGGCACCCCCTCTGTGTGCACCCACTGTGCTCGCGTGAGCCCGGAGTGGGTGCCAAAGGACCGCGGGCCGTGCACGGCACCGAGATGTATTTGCCCGCAGCACGGGAGCGATGCTCCCCTCCCCGTGGCAGACACCTCCTTCGCTGGCTGCTGGAGCGGACGTTTGGTGCTTGTGCACAGCCACCCCGCCTCTGTGCACACACACACACGCACACACAGGACGCACACGCGTGTGCTCGCATGCCCGCGTGCAGAGGTGGGGGGCTCACCGCAAGCACACACGAGAGGGCATTACGCACAGCAGCTCCCGAATGTGCTGCGTGCTGCAGCATTAGCAGATTTATGCTGCCTTTCCCCAGCCAGATCCAAGCTCTGGAATGGGAACAGCAGCTGCTGTGCACTCCTGCCTGTCCTGGGATGAGAATAGGATGCGTCTGTTCGTCTCTCTCCCCCACCCCCACGCCTCCTCCTTCCCCCTCCTTTTGCTCCCATTCATTCATTCAGCTTCTCCTCCCCCCCATCCCATGCCCCAAAGCAGGAAGATCCTTATACATAAAAATGTGGGCATGCTTTCTCTGGTGGAATAAACGGGCATGCAGACACCCTGCAGGCAATACATATACACTTACATATGCATTCAAGTAGCTGTCCTGGGCCCCTACATAAATACCCGGCTCCCACCGCCACCACAGACACATTCACACACCCGACAGACACCACGCAATGACTTTTCTGCAGCCAGTCAGTCTCCCGGCAGAGCAGTGTAAGAGCAGAGAAGGGATTTACTCACTCCCCTGCATGCAAACCAGGCGAATTTTCACACACCACACACGGACAGACACACAGACACAGACACACACATCACTGTCCGCAGAGGCTCCCCAGCAAAGTTTGCAAAGAGGCAGAGAGCAGGGGGCTGTGGGATGAGACTGTCTCCTTCTCCGTCCCAGAACTGCAGGCAATACACGTAGAGGTCTCTGTGTGTATCTGTCTGTACATGCACATGCATGTAAGTGTGGGGTGTATACAAACACCTACAGCTGTGCCTACACACGTACATGGATACACACACGAAGACACACACTCAGAAATTTATATATGCACATATACACATATCCCCTCCTCTTGCAATGTCTGAATAGATGCAGACGGGTCAAACCCAGCTGTGTGCAGCAAGCCCTGAACCTAGTCAGCATCCCGATCCTAATCAAGAGCACACACACACACTGAAAGGGAGACCCGTCTCCAAGCCTCTCTCCCTCCCTCCCATCACCCGACGTAGGCATGATCTCCCCACACACACACCCTGGGCCACTTCCCCATCTCCCTTGCACTCACCCCTCGCCTTCATCCTCAGATCAGAGACATCCAACCCCCAGGGAGTGCGTGCACAAGCTGGAGGAAAAGGGTAATCCATGCAATCTGCCCTTCTCCCCCTTTTCCAATCTCAGCTGCTTCTCCGAGAGGCAGCACGGAGGGCAGCCGGGAGCCGAGGACACGCGAGGCAGCTGCACAAGGACTGCACACAAAAACGTGTCACACACACACACACGTACCTGCTTCTGAAGGGGCGACTGCTCCCAGCTTCCATACGGGGCATGACAGAGATGAAGTGGAGGCACAAAAGACCCCTGTCTTCAAGCAACTTGCAGCCCTGCAGATGTGTGTGTGGGGGTATCCCCCGCTTGTGTCACCCCTTGGAGCTGTACTGTTCCTTGCCCCACAGCTGTCTCATTCCCGGCCGCACCTAGGCAGCACTCCCAGCCACGCACACGCGCGAGCACGGCAGGCGGGGATGGAGCAGCAGTCCGGGGAGGGCACGCACAGCCGGAGGATTTGCTGCCTTCGCCGCATCCGCATCACTGGGGGAAGAAGGCAGAAAGGGCTGTATTGGCATTTAAAACGCAAGTGATTAATTCGCCACAGGCTCGGCTGACAGGGCTCTGCGACCACAGCCGGCGGCACTGCTTCTCCCAGCTGGAAAGGCTCTGACAGGCAAAGGACCCTCTCCCATGGAGCCAGTTCCGAGCTCCTCGCCCGCACAGCCACTGCTCCGGTGCAGGCGGAAAGGGGTGGGCCTCCACCGGAGACATGAGCACACGCATGCAACAGCTGCCGGGGAACTGCACACACACACACACAGTTCCCTACAACAGCTGCTGAAGAGCTACACACAACATACAACAGCTTCCCAGGAATACACACAAACAGCAGCTGCTGGGGAATCACACACACACACACACACACACACACACACACAGAGAGGCTGCAGCTTCTCAGGATCAAGTCACCCACACGAAAATACAACAGCTTCTAGGAACCACACAGTGGCAAGCAACAGCTCTTGAGGAGCTACGCAGACACACGTATGCATGCAACAGCCATATACCTACTGACACAGGTATGTGCAACAACCATGGGAAACTACACCTTGATCAAGCCCCTGTGGTCCTTGCTAAAAAAATGGACACAATAAAACATAACAGGAGGTGGAGGAAACCTTTCATCCATACATAAACACATGCATGTGACTGCTCTGGGGAGACTGTCTGTCATACACCTCCTCAAATCACCACCCCAGAAATGCAACAGCTCCTTAGAAAGCACCTGGAGCCACATACCCTCATGTACATGCAACAGCTTACTGGAAGACCTTCCACCTACCTCTTCCCAAACCCACACGTGCCATCACCAAGGGAGGTCTTGCTCACAGTCAGAAACAAGCGTCCATGTGCACCAGGTCCTGGGGAGTCAGCCACAGCTTGGGCCCCAAATGCTGCACACAGGCAATACCTGCTAGGAAACCACCTTACCAAACGCAGGGTCACTCTTAAGAAATTACTCCCCGGTCCCTTCACAGAAACAGAAGCACACATGACAGACATAAATAATCTCCGCACAGGCTTGCAAGACCACAACTGAAGGGACACGGTTCATCCCTCACACTCACCACAGCAGTGGAGGGACTGCCAGTCTCACTCAGAGACACACACACATGCAACAGCTGAAAAAACTTAGGGACCTTGGACGGGAGCTGGCCTCCTGGGATGTACAATCCAGTCTCCTGCTTTTCCAGGCAACCACATCACACAGTCTTGCTCAGGAATATCTAAAGGTCCATCTGAGTACTGTGAGACTATTTGCTTCCTGCTCAAAGGCTGTTCTGCCCCTGGCCACCTTGAAGTTAGAAGCCTGCCCCAACATCTGCATTTACTCATGCCCAACTCAAACCCACTTTGTCCTGTGCCAGCTGGCCACGTTCTTCACAAGGGCAAGCATAGAGGTTGAAGAACAAATGGAAATGCTCTGAAACCTCCACTTCCACCTGAACAGACACCACCTGCACCCCTGCTTCACACAAACATAACACACACACAACAGCTGGCTGAAGACAATCCCCTCAGCATAAATATCAACATGCTTGCAACAGCTTGTAGGTAAATAGACGCCTAACCCTGCCACCCACAGCATTCACATGCACACAGGTACAAAATATACACGTATCACCTCAGATGGGACACTAATGACTTTCCTCATGCAGTCCAAAACCTGGAGAGGAATCAGCCTGACACACACATACACCACTGCAAGCAGCACTGTTATTAAATATGTTATATTAATGGCATGAAACTGCATTAGGGGAGGTTTAGATGGGATATTAGGAAAAGGTTCTTCAGCCAGAGGATGGTTGACATTGGAACAGGCTCTCCAGGCAAGTGGTCATGGCACCAAGCCTATCAGAGTTCAAGAAACATTTGGGCAACACTCTCAGGCACATGGTGTGATTTTTCAGGTTGTCTTGTACAGAGCCAGGAGTTGGACTCAATGTTTCTTGTCCAGCTCAGGATATTCTAATCTCTTCTATTCTATTCTGTATTGTGATGCCCATTGCATCTAAAGAAGCTTACCTGTGGCCCACCTTCCCATCCTGCTGGTTAATATATAAGCATAGAACAATGTAAATGCTCAATCTATCTCACGCCTGCAGCTCTGTAGAGGGAAAGTGAGCTCCTTTGAATGCCCTGCACAATATTTTTCTCTGTTGGAAGAGAAACAATCTCATGTAAAGCCAATGCCAGAAAGCAGAGGACTGCCCTTAACCTTCTCACATGCATACAACAGCCTCATGGACAGGACACCAAACCAATAAACCTGTACATGGGGAGGCACACAATAAATGGCCCTACAGGAATGAGTTGCCTTCCTCAAAACACAGGCAAGGGCAAAGGACCCATGTACAAAAAGAGGCCCAGGCATCACACACACCAGCTAGACAGCACCAAGAAACAAGCTGGCCCACTGGGCACAAACACACAAGGTCATCAGTCCTGTTGAAAATGACACATAGAAAGCTTGTTGTGCCCTCACGTACTCCGAACCTGCAAACCCAAGGGGGACAAAATGCCCAGACACACACATACACACAAAGACACACACACACTCCTCAGAGAGACAGGTGTGTAGCTCTGAGGACACTTCTGGATGTTCCCTGGACCATCTGTAGATGTCTGTTCCCAGTGGAATAAATGCCAAAACTACTCATACCTCCTGGAATCAGAGAAGGAAGCTTGTCTTGGCAACTACAGACACAAGTTTCCTTGTCCTTATCACTTTGGGGGGTTATGACTGTGGGGTGTTTCCTCCAAGCTCTTTTGAAGCTAAAAGCTAAAGGAACAGAAACTTGCTTCCATCTCTCTCTACTTCCTCCAAGGACAGACAGTATCTAATTTTGGAGGGTGTTGAAGTAGGAGAAAAGGTTTCCAACTCCAAATTAATGCAGGAATTGTTCCTGCTTGAGTTCCTTCTGGATCATCTTGCAGTCTGTTTGTGATGAGTCTCCCAGAGGCTCTCCTGCTGGCACGCATCCCCTCAGGACTCAGAAGTGCAGGGGCAGGATCCTTGTACTACCAGGGCCTCTGGGGGTCAGATGGTATTTGCTCGTACTCCCACTGACCCAGGAACAACACCTAACTCCAGCAGACCAGAAATGCCCCAAGAGACAAGCAGAAGCAAGGACCACATTTCTGACAGTGTGGGACATTTGGGGTCTTGATCTGATTCAAAGCCAGGCCCCCCCCATGCTTATTTCTCCCATTGCAGATGATCTAGAGGGTACAGAAGTTCACCCCCATGTTTATTTTGCAGAGGATCTGACCTTGCCAAAAGCCCTGGAAAGACTCTGTTGTTTTTTACTTCACAAATTAAAAAAAAAAAAAATCACCAAGAGAGAAAAAAAAACCTGCTAAGGACGTCATAGATACTTTAAGTCAGCTGCAGAGGTGCCTCATTCCCTATGTCCAGCAGTACAGAAGAGGAATCACCTTCTAATTCTTTTGTGCCAATGTCTCTGAGACCACTACCTTCCAGTCAGGCCTGACCTCTCTGCCCCCGTAATGGGGATGAAAACAGCCCCAAAAAACACTTTGTTTTATACCTTTCTGCTCAGCTGCTGCTCTGTTGGGCTGCCACATCCTCTAAGGCTGGAGATGCTGTTAGGGGTGAATAAGGGAGCTGACCTTATTAGAGCAATTCCCTAGTGTTATTCCAACACATGCCAGGAAGCTGTTAAGTCCTAGAATAGCCCAGAATCTGGGAATCACAAAAGTGATGATAAAACTGATTTTTTAACCCTCTGTGCCCAGCCTGGGGATTATCAGAGGTAACGTTCAATGGAGAGAGTACCTAAGGTCCACGCAGGGAGTAGGGGCTGGGAATGCAGCCATGCATCCCCCCTCACCCATCACCTGTCCCTTGTGCCATTTACCCCCACGAGGAGGGAAGAGCCAGGCAGGGAAGGCAGGCACGCAGCCTGCCTGCACTGCCTTCAGTGTGTGCTGCCAGGGAAGGGAGTCTCGCTGGGAGTGTTTCCAGCTCCCGGAGCCGGCGAATCAGCCCTTCTCCCTCTCTTCCTCTTCCCCTGCCCATCTTCCCATCTCCCACTAGGGTACAACTGGGTCCCACGGAGGGGGAAAACAGGCCGAGGGAGAAGGTTGGGCTCTGCCCTCGTTGCAGTCATAATCTCTCCACTGATCTATACTGCGGTGAGCAGTGACAGATTGATTTTACAGCTCTGCTTGGAGCCGGCCGCTGGCCCTGGGCTGTGGATGAATCAGCTTTCTCTGGTCCTTGGCTTTTATTTCATTATTTTACTGCAACCTCGCTCACAGGCAGCTAAAGAGGGAGTGACAGGGAGAAACACAAAGTTGGCAGATTTCCTTCCCTGCTCGTGTGCTTCCAGTCTCTCAGCTTGGCTTTGGGACTCCAGGAGGAGGGAGGGAAGGGATTGTTTTCCAGGAACTGACATCTGTCAGGAATAAAGACATGAGGCTCCTTCTACATGGGTAGATGCATGTTGCAGTGGCTGTGGGAGGCAGCAAGGACTGTGTAGGCACTGCACAGAATGAGCAGTTCCTGCACTGCTATGGCAATACTTGGATCTTTCCCAAAGGGAGGGGGGCTCAGTTTTCAATACAAGGGGCAGCATGTTGGGAAATAACAATGCACTCAATCCATGAGTGCATTGGACACTAACCTGCTTACAGATTCCAGTGTGGAAATGTTTCCAGGTTCTCCTCTTATGGCTGTGGATGTAGAGGAGAGGGCAAGGGATGTACACTTCTGTCTCCACTAGGCTGGGAGGTCTTGGAGCATGCCACAGGTACAAGGTTCTCCTGGAATGAGGTAGCGCCACTGGGCATGGAATTTACCTTCTTCCCTCTCCTGGCTCTAGATATTGTAGACGTTGCCCAGGGGAAGGCAGTCTTCGTTCTAACTGCCTTGGTTCTTGTGCCACCAAGAAGAGCAACAGCAAACTCAAGCAAGGATGGAGTAACAAAATCAAATGGCAGAAAGGTGTTGGGGTTTTCCAGTTCTGGTCTGGAGCTACAGTGGGACAGTCCAAGCCCTCAAAGGCCCCATTATCAGAAGGCAGTCTGGAGGCAGAAGAGCAGAGAACAGAAGGACCAACCAAAGTGCAACAAATGTTCCTCTCCACACCCCCAACACCTCAGGAGTGAACAGAAGCAAGTATCTGCTCCATCAGACTCACTGCTGAAAAAATCTCTTTGTCAGAAGTGAAGATCTACTCAGAGGGCCCCTCACCTGTCCTGGCACCTGCTCTGCAAGAGGATGAGTAGACAAAGGAACCCGACACCAGTTCTGGGCTGCTCCAGCCTTCTTCCCACACGCTCACCTCCCCAGGGGGGCTTCACAGCACCATGGGTGGTACCTTCATTGCAATGGGTTCAGGATACCTTGGAGCTTTTTCCTGCCTTATCCCAGAGCTCCCCAGCAATATAGACCGCCTGAGGAAGGACTGTTCCTCAGAGCACAAATGTCTGGAGACAGACAGCTAAAGCATTGTGTCACCGGGCTCCCCCAAGCTCACATGTATCCTTTCTCTCCACCTGCCCCTGAGCAAGCATCAGAGAGTGGCCTTGAAGGTGGCCAGCACAGCTCAAACCATCAGAAGAGAAGGGCCTTTTGATCTGCAAAGTTCAAGGTGTGGGAGGGGAAGGGAGGGGAATGAAGACAGGAAAAGCAGGAGAGAGAGGCTTCCCAGTGGTCTGTCCCAGCAAGAGGGAGGGAGGCAGCAAAGTCCATCTCATCCACTTTGTGTAATCTTTTAATCTCTTGGTTTTTAATCTTTCACATCAGGAATGAGACACATCATTAAGAGTAGAAAAAATCCCAGTTGGAAGGGGGGATGGGGATGGTGAAGTAGACAAAAAGTCCTCTGACTTCTAAGCCTTCTGCCTTGTTCCCTTTCTCTATGTCTCTCTCTCCCCTCCTTCCTTTTTCCTGTCTGCTTACAAGCAGTAATATGGGTAGTGACCTGACAGGCACAGGAACACGCTGGAGGCCTCAGTGCCTGGAGAAGAGGCAGTGCCATGGCCTATGTGTGGTGCAGGGCAAGCTCTCCCGTGGTGACCGTCTGCGGTGGCACACGGGCACAAGGCTCAGTGCCCCAACACCTCTTGAAGAGCTCTTCTGCAGCCAGAGACAAACAGCAAACATTGCCAGCCAAGTCTCCTCTTGTCAGAGACAGGGTGACCTGCAGAAGCCAGCCCACCCCTCACTGGAAGAGGAGAGACAAGTTTTTGGAGGGCAAAGGAGGACCTGGTGACACTGTCTAACTTGTCCCACAGCCTCAGGCTGGGCACTCCACATCTCAGCTTCTCCCATCTGTCCAATCCTGTGGATAACAATCCTCACCTCAGAGGGTGATTGAGAGAGGTTAATGAATTAACATTCGTAAAAGCTTTAGATAAAGGGCTAAGGATTATTACTGTTGTTATGCATGGAAACAACTCCTAACAAGCATTTCCCATCTCCTCCCTCCTGCGAGCCTGGGGGATCATCTGACACAGATCCTGCACACAGGAGCTCCCCCAGAGATGGAATTACAGGGAGAGTAACAGAGAGGGCTGCAGGCTGCCAGAGACATTAATCAGGGAAAGACGAATTTGGGCCACTCCATCAACCAGCAACATGCTGGGCTGTGGGGCCGAGAGCCTCTCCACTCACTCTCTAATGACTGGTGACAGGTCCATGCCACTCCCGTCAAAGTTCAGCAGGAAAAGGCTGCAGATTTCTGACCACAGCAAGCCAGCCCCTCCTCTTGCCCTTTCAAGGCTATAGACTGACCCGAGATAGATGCACAAGGATTTGCTTTAAGGAAGACTTAATCCCCAAAGGAAACTTCTGTGCTGCTGGCTTGCAGCAAGATTCGGGAACAGGCCAGACAGACATTCCAATCATGAGCATAGGAAGAGGCTAGCTGGGATCAGGTTTTGGCATCTTAAATCTTGAGCAAAATATTTTCTAGGCTAGGGATGAGAACTAATTCAAAGCAGGAGCCTTAACGTTATACATCTCTCCCTTACAAGTATAACCTCAAGGGAGAAAAGCCCTCCCTAACTCGCCTACTATAAATACACCAAACCACTTGAAATGGCTACGTTAAAAGAGAGCTGGTAATTTGATAGTGGTCTCCACTTAATTAGATTAGGCTCTTCTTGAACTCAAGGGCTGAAAGCAGCTGATCCTCCTTTCTTTTTCAGTATTATTCAGTCAGCTGCCATGCAGGAAATTATTGTGCTCACCCATGGCTCGGGCAGCTGGATCACCAACCACATCTGTGCCACACAGTGCAGAGCTCCAGGTCCCAGAAGAGAGCGGCTGCACCAGTGCAGTGCCCTGTCCGGGCTGCTTAGCACTGCTGAAAGTGAACAGTGCTGTGCACAGCTTGGTGACAAAGTTTTTCAGTCACATCTGGGGCACAAATCAGCCTCTCTGCACCGCAGTGGGTGGGAATTTCCACTTGAGCTAGGCATATAGCACAGTTAGTCTCCCCTGCAATAGGAGACCAGAGGACAGCACTACCTCAGTCTTCTCAGGAGACTAGAGCAGATGTTAATAAACCATATGCACAGTCAGAATCTTTTTAAAAGTATCTTGTTTTCCTGATTTCTCACTTGGAGGGAAATAAGTGACCTGTCTGTAGGTTACTGGAGATAGTTGGAAGAGTCTGTACCTGAACATCATTGATAGTAAGAGAGAAAGTCACGTGGAAGGGAGAGGTGAAACTGTTCTGGTCTTAGGACAGAGAGTTGACTTCATCGACTCTTGAGGGATTTGCCAAGCCTCCCTAGCAATGCAGTCAGCCAGACATTACCTTTCTCCCTGGAGTCTAATCCAGTTCTCACTCAAACTGAGGCTAATTGTGGCACTGCTATTAAACTCTGTATTGGACTGATGCCCTTCCTACCCGGGTCTTCCAACCTCTGCTCAGTGAACTTTATTCTGTCCCTAGCAGGGCTGAATTCTGCACCCTCCACAAAACACCTCCAGATTTGGAGAATTAAAATTCCCAGACCTTTTTCTCTCCTTCAACAATGGAGGAAGCTGGCTTTAATGACACCCAGTTTTCTATTTGGTATGTCCTTAATTAATAATAAAATATATGTCAGGTTGTTTTGTTGTGTTTTAAAAAAAAAAATCCTCTATCTCTTTGTTAGTTATTCAGTTTGATATTTTATTTTACCTCGTTAATGTAGTGGTGATTTAGATGCAGTTTCCTCTCTCTGCTGCACTTAATGAGTCGTCAGCTTTATTCACTCTCACCCGCATCCTCATGGGAGCATGCTTTGATTTTCTAGTGGGTGCATGAAAACACAGATTAAAGCAATTAGACAGAAATAATCTTAGGGAAAGGGGAAAGAGATCCAGAGCACCTAATTATACCATTTTAATCAAGATACAATTATGCAGAGACTTTTATAGATTATAAATTAACCAAACTCCAAAGGCAGAAAAAATATCATTTTAAATATGGTTCATTATGCTTGTTGTTTCTGTCTTGTGAGCTCTCTCAAACTGGACTTCAGGGTTCATTTAGAAAAAAATTCTAGACAGGGCTGTGCAGAAATGGAGGAGAAATAGACTCAGAAGACCCAGGATCAGGATCTGGAAATGGCCTCTGAGGGAAGGTGGGAACCACAGCACATTTCTCAGTCACTGATCTCACCAGTCTTTCCACAGCGAGCCGAGTAAGTGCACCTGCTGGTCGGCCAGGCTTGACTGAAGACCCCCCGCTTCTTGCGTGGCTCAGGTAAGGAAAGCTCCAGTTCAGGTCTGGGTTTTGCTTTGCCCTAAAAGGCCGTGCCGAGCTGCCAATGAAGGACTGTGGGTACTGTAGTTTAAGGAGCAATTTTCCAAGCTACAAACATTCCAATTACAAACACAGTGAGTGGGCAAACAAAACACATCAGGCTGGATGTGTTTTCTTCTGAACCCTGGAGGAACTTAAGCCAGCTGCTCCAGATTTATAGCTGCTCCAGATTTATTGCAGCAAAACCACGAGGCACTCAGGCTCTCAGAGCACGTAGGAAGGTGTTCTGCTCCTGCCATCTCTGCAGAAGAGCCAGGGAGACCCCCACTCCCTAAAAGCTCCAGGGAATCCCAGTTTCCCAGGTATCTGTCATACTAACTTTAGGATGAGGAAGGCGTCCAGACCTCAGGCAGAAGGAGGCCAGTTGAGGCACCTCTGACTTTGTGGCTGCAGCCCAGTGATGACTGCGAGGCATCCTGCTCTTCACTTCTGCCATGAGCGCAGCTCTAGCGATCCCTCCTGCACTGGCGTGTGGCACTCCCTGAGCTGCTTCCAGGGGATAAGGAGACAGGAGAGGGCTCACCACAGAGATCCTCAGCTTCCTGTGAGGTTTGCCAGCAAGTCTCCTGAAAGGTTTTACTGCACTGCGGCCTGTGCAAAACGCTTCTCCAGAAAAGTCTGCTGCCAGGCACCTCTCACAAGAGTGTCTCAACCCATCAGGGCTTCACCAGGGGCCCCTCTCCACTGCCATGGTCACCCTGTGCCATGAGCAGTAGTGCTGAAATGGTTCCTGTCTTCTCCATTCAGGGCAGTGCTTTCATCTGCCAAAGGACTAGCCTTGACCATTTCCCATCTGTGAGTCAGTCCTGCTGACAGTCTGTCTGCAAGGTGGGGATGGCTGGGATGTGCCCAGAGATGGTCTATCACAGTGACCAGGACATCATCAGGATAGGCAGCTGGGAAAGGAAGGGGACTGATGGGCCCTACAATTGAGCCCGAGGCTCCAAGGGGTGAAAGGCAGTTGCCCTTTCACTCAGCTGCCCTATGCCAGAGCCACGCTGCACCCACTGCCTTAGCGGGAAAAACCCTGGGCTTTGCGTACTGTGTCCACCATCCATGTCTGTGTCCGAGTGGTGGGACAGCTGTGAGCTGATCGAGACAGACGTGGGAGATTCGGGACGTCTCTCCCTTGCATCCTCCTCACCCATTTTATCCATCCCCCTCCCGCAGCGATGAAATCAGGGCTGCAAGGCAGCCGCGCTTCATCACCATCGCCTCCTTCAGTCAGGGCAAAGCCCATAAGAGCTGTAGGGTTTTGGGGCCAGCCCCGCTCCCCATCTGAGGGCTCAGTCTGGTGGGTGAGCGGTGGTATCGGAGTGCCCTCTGCTGGCCCCATTTCCGGACTATTTGGCCTGTCCAAGCCTTGCACACCCCCAGGACCCCTGGAAAATTGGGTCTCGGCTTGCCCTCGCCATGCCCCGCCACCCCCACCATGGTGGGCACAGCTGCAGCAGCAACACGAGCCAGCCACAAGCAGCACAGAGCCCTGCCAGAGCTGGGTGACAGCCCCAGAGGAGCCATCATGGTGGGGAAGCAGGGACAGAAATGATTGTAAGCCAGCAATCACTCTCCTGCTTACCCAGTGTTACGGCAGCAGTGTGGCAGAGACTCCCAGTGGCCTCTTGGATATGTGCCCAATTCCATAGGAGGAAAGTCCATCCCCTTCTCCTTAGCTCCAAGAGGCAAGAAAATGAGAGTTGTGGTGAAAGGGGCAGAGGAGGAGCACACTCTCCCTTTAGGCTTGGTGCCATTCAGATGGTTGACCTTGTGAATGAGTCTCCACTGAGCTGGGGCAAAACATCCTGACCATTTACCTGTTCCAGGTGGCTGCAATCTTCCATCACACTGGCATGTGCATGCCTCTTACTCTCTTATTCTTCACCCCAAATTTTCCTGCAGAGCTCCCCTAGATAAATCCCAGTGTTTTGATTATCCCAGTCTTCCAGGGTGAGACTGGCAGGGAAGACTGGCATCATTCTGCCTGAAGCCAGGACACCTAGGTTCAGACCTACCAGGGGATTCCTGAGTTATGCTAAGAAAGCTCCCGAGACTGTGTATAGAGAGCGGGGGGCTGAAGTCCCTGTGGATCTATGCTGATGTACACCAGCAGAAAACCTGACACACTATCTCTGGGCTCCGGAACTACAGAGGTGACTTTCAATTCCTATCAGCAGTGGAGAAAAGGAAAAAGTGAGATTACAATCCAAGGAGCTCAGGTCCCTCTGTGGAGCTGGTCACTTTGTGCTTCGCTATATAAGTCATTCAAGCAGGGATCACACTGACCTGACAGATAAGATGTCAGCTAATTAGCAGTGCTCATTTCAGGCTCCTTCCAAGCTCATGTGCTGCAGAAATGCTGAATACCAGGTCTAGTTACTGTTCAGGGCAATTGTGAGTTGGGAAGAGGTAATGGAGACTGGTTATCTGGGGAGATTACTTGAGTTTGGGACTGGGGTGTGTGTCGAGGTATCTGGGGGCCTCTGAGGGATTGATGCAGCGAGGTGCTGAACATGCCAGTAGGAGTGGGCCTGACAGAGCAGAGAGGAGCCCCAGAGGAGCCCTGGAGGAGAATCCCTGAGGAGAAACTTCCTCCCACATGTCATGGGTAGGCAGCTGAGCCCTGCAACCACTTCCATCAGGAACTGCCCTTTATAAATATTACAAAACAGTGACAGAAAAAAGACATCATATGCAGTAGAAGGTGGTCTTTTTAAAGGAGAAAAAAAGGTGTCCTGTAGCCGCATCAAGTGGAACAGTGCTGTGTCCTGCACTGGAAGAAAACATTGAAATTGCTTAGACATGCAGTACATCAAAAGACTTTAGCATGGGATTAACACAAAGTGTTGCATCCTCACTGGGACTGCTTGTGGTCTTGAAATGCCATGTATGGCAGCTCTCTGTCAGGGAGGAAGCAATGAGTGGGTATCATTCTTTCCTGGCCTTCATTACAGTTATGCAAAAAATAAGCTGACAAGGTGGAGAAAAAACTTTCCTTTCCCTCAGCTTTTCATTAAGCACTGCTGAAGCCAGTGCCCTCTCTCCCTCTCTGACAGTCATCTAAATGTCGAGCCACAGACAATGAGGAGCCAACCTCTGCTCCTATTAACCCAAAGTGCTGAACGAATTGCAGGCCAGAAAAACTTTGTCTGGTAAAAATGTAAATGTCACTTTACAGAGAACAACTACAATTTGACAGAAAATCCATTGCCTCTTCCAAACACTTTTCCCAAGCTCTTTCGGATGCCATACCATGGCTTGTTGAGCAAGCAAGGTGAAACACAACTGCTATTTTTCCAGACCCATCTACTCAATCTCCATCTGCAGTCCATTTATCTGTCACTGGATGGACCTGTCACTGCCACAAGGGCTCCCATTTTAAAAAAGCACCAAAAAAAGTGAAAGGTAGCCAAGACCTCTTTCCTTTCTCCTCACCAGACAAATTCAGATCCCTGAGATGTTGGCATGGATCCCATTCACCATGGTCCCCTGGCTAAATCCCAACAAAAGTGGTGTCAGGCTGGGAGTTCCCTGGGCTCCTCTAAATGAAAATTATTTTCTGCAACTGAAATTGAGATCCCATTATCCCAAACTGGATCACTTCCAAGTAGCACAGAAGCCTTCAGCCTGTTCTCTCACCCACTAGGTACCAGCTCCTACCAATCAAGTCAATACACTTTACTGGTGTCCTGCAGCAATGTTGGAGAACTGCTTCAGGGACATCTCAGGGTTTGCAAAGCTGCCAGGGGAAAGAAGCCTGCAACGATTCCTGTGCTGTCAAATCTAGACTCTCAGGAGAAGAGCTGAGAGATAGAAATCCACACTGAAGTCCTGGAGCAAGCCCTGACTACAACTCTCTGCAAGCTTCTTTCTCTCAAGGTCTCAGTGGCCTTCTGCCCCATTCCCAGGCTCGCTGTTCTGTGTGGGCACAGACCCTGTGGGAAACAAAGATGAGAATTCTTCTGAGATATAGGAAATGCTTTTTATCAGTGCCCTACCCAATCCACCCATCCATTAGCCAGTGACTCCCGCTGTCTGCCAGACTGCTTTAATTCCTTCCATGTGAAAGCTTTCTGCCTCCACCACCCTACAAGTTCCTCCTCAGATCAGCTGGAAGGCAAGGGGCAGTGTGTGAAGCAGTTAAGTTGCCTGCTGAGGATGCCAAGCTCCATCAACTGTACCAGGGTTCCAAAAAACAAGAACACTCTAGGTATTTTGCACCTGATCTCAACATGCAGCACTCCAGGGCACAGAGGGCTTTCTGAGAAATAGCACTGTGGAAATAACCACAGAGAAACAACCCAGAGAGGGGATGAGAAAAGGAGATATAAAAATGAAAGCAGAAAAACGTGTACATTTGAGGGCAGCGGAGGCACAAAGAGCAGTGTGGAGATGCAGAGCAGCAGAAAGTGAGCAGATAAAATGATATTCACAGAGAACTGGCTATAGAGAAAGAAAAGGGGAGGGAGGCATATAGAGGGGAGAGCAAGGAAAGAGAACACAGGGCATGGAACGGAAGGGGGGAAGTCAGTCAGGGAGAAAGGGAGGGATCTGGAGGGATTGCCTGATGTCAAATCTGATAGAAAAGAGGATTTATCTGCAAAAATAACCCAGATCTAAGCCACAGCTTCAGAGCAGCTGCGTGCACAGCCACAGCACTGTGTATTTGCTCTTAAGCAAGAGCAAAAATGAGCTGGTGCACGTTGCAAGGCAGAGCAGGGTCGTGCCACACCACTAGGCTGCCCATCCCAGGCTGCCCAGGAGCCTGGACCAAGACGAAGGGAAGGCAAGGCAAGGGAAAGAAAGAAAGAAAGACAAAACAAGGCAGAGGAAGGCAAGGGCGAGCAAGGGCGGCGGGTCCGTCCCTGACCAGGGTGCTGACCAGAGCCCGCCGCCTCCCACCCCTGCCCGCTCTCCCTCTCCTGCCCCTTCCTGTCCCAGAGGACAGGGGCCACTCCGGGGGCTGCAGGCAGTTACAAAAGCTGTGTGCTTCCCAGAGCCCGCTGAGCAGCGGGAAAAGAAACACATAGTCAACTACAAATAAAAGATATTTTTCCCATTCCTCTCTCCTGCCAGTAATTTCAGCAGTGGGGCTGGACTTTCTAAGGGCAGGACTGGGTGACCAGTAGTAAACTGTATGCCCATGGCTCGGGAAGTGAAGGAGTATAAGACATCTCTCGAGCTGCAATTCTGACCTGTCTGGATAGGTCACTGTATGGGTTGGACATCCTCTCTGGGAAGGACAGACCTCACTCCTCCTCAGGCTTGGCTCTCAGTACTCCTAGCCTGTGTTGCCCTCGATGTGTCTGGGTGCTCTCTGTCCCTGTTGCTGCTGCATCCCAGGCTGTCAGCATCCACACTGGAAGTGCAGAGATTGGGATGGGAGGATGAACTCACAGCTAACCCACCTGCCCCTGATGTGTCCAGGTTCTATGAGCAGGAATTGGCAGGCACACAAGTGCTCTGTGTGCTGGAGCACGTTCGACACCAGGGAGCTTTTGGTGAGGAGGTTTCACTCCATGGCCTTGATGCTTACAAAAGGCTTAGTCTGAAAAGAGGTCTTAAAACCATGCTCCACCCACAGGGTGGACAGCTGCTCTGTCCACACAGCAGTTCGAGCCTTGTCTGTGGACTGCCAAGTCATTTCGCAAGATGAAAGGGCTGGCATGGAGCTTGGCCTCCTCTGCCCTCAGCTCGAGTGTGTGTCTCTGCCTCTTTCCAAATACGTCCTGGCCTCACCAGGCCATTTTTGTTCCAGAGAATTGCAGATCAGCTGCCTCACAGAGGAGAAAGCAGTGCCCAGGACCCTGACAGAGCTGCTCAGTGGGCATCTACAAATGGTGTTGGCACAGGGTTGCAGAACAAACCTGTCTTTTCAAGATCAACCTGGTACCAGTGCTTTACTACCAGCAACCTGGTTTTCCAATCTAACACCAGTAGTCTGGACCAGAACAATGTTTTACGAGCCAGTTAAAAAGACATCTGACAGAAGGGGTAAAAGGTGGCTGGCCCTGCTGCAGGATTAGATAAACACCTGACAACACCAATGACCTCCTCAAGAACACCGCCTCATTAACTCTCTGTGATTCTAATATGTGACCAAGTCAGAGTGCACACTCTCCAGTCACACAGATCCATGTGCTACCTGAGTAATAACACAAACACTTCTTTCCAACACTGAAACCTTGCTTACACTTCACACGTAGCAGGCACTTGTAGTGATCTATGCCATGACCATGTTAACAGCAAGCACTACTCCATAAGCACCATTCTCCAGGTCACCACAAAAGGCAAAATGACCTCCAGGGATGCAGATGAAGTGCATCAGTTGGGTCCCAACTGTACTGTCAACAGAGCAAATCAGGGAGCCCTTAGTCAACTGGACCCTCATTTCATGGTGATGTGCTGCCTGTCAGCAAGCCAGCCCCATTTTTTGGTATGATTGAAACCAGGAAAATAAACCAGGAAGAATCAGAACAGAACAGTACAGTCCCAGGTCAGCCAGGATAAATTACCTGCCTTGTGGCATCTCCCCCAGCTCTGCTCTCCTTGGCTGTCCTGTGCCCAGCAGCTTGCTGGCTGAGTAGCCATCCCTCTCCAGTGGGCCAGTGCCACACGTTTAAGTTGGAACATTATTCTTCAGTTCTAGAAAATTGGATTAAGGGTCAGACAATACTGACTGTTATTTACCTTTGATTAAAACCAGCCCTGCTCCCTCCCGGGCCAGAGAGACCAATGTTGCTGTTATTTACTCTGCTGCCAAACCTGGAGTTCAATCCCTGCCCTGCGGCACTCAACAAAGTCAGCGCAGAGGTGGGGGTGTGCAGCAGGCAGGGCTGAGTGGGTGGAAGGGGAGTGATTATCCAGGCCACCAAGGCCAGTCTGTTTGTTTTGCACTCAGACTCTGGCTCAGCAAGGACAGGGGTGCTGAAAGTGCCTGCCTCTGTGGTTCACAGTGCTGATAGGAATCCATCCAGGGGGAACCCAAGCAAGCCCTGTTTGCCCCCATGCCTGTCTCACATCCTCTCCCCTCACCAAATCCCCACTTTAACACAACTCCCCTTTTGGTTTATGTCCTTCTCTCTCTCTCTCTCTCTCTCTTCCCTCAGCCTCCACCTTCAGCCTCCCCTCCCTGCCATGACCTCCCTGCCTCCCCTTTCTGCCTTTTTCTCTCTTCTGCTCCCACTCTTTCCCACCCTCTTTCCCAAATCTGTTTCTCATTCCTCTCATTCTCCTCTTTCCCTCTCCCCCACTCTCCAAGCCGCTATTCCAGGACAATAGAGCAGATGGCAGGCTGTTTGTTTTATATGTCCCTTTGGAAAATCAGCTCAGCTGTTGAATCCGCGACTTTTGCTAAAAACAGACACCGTCCAATATTAGCTGAATGCCAGGGAAAAGGGAGAGGCTTTGGGGGGGCCCTGCTCTCCCCATCAGCTGCACCAAGACCTTGCCTCTCTGCACCCCACGTCATGCCTTTGGGAACCAGGCCTGTCCGAGAGCCCAGAGAGGAGCCTCTCCCCTGCAGAAAAGACACCATCGCAGGCAGAGCGAGCTTGGCCAGCTTCTGCAGTCAGCCTCACTCCAGCCAAAGCTGATGGTGATGTGGGAGAGGTGGGGCAGTGTGGAGGGGCAGACTCTTGCCAGCACATCCATCCCACTCATTGCCCCTGCCTGCTGCTTCTCCAAGTGTTCATGAAAGCTGAATTACGTGGGGCATGCTCAGGCAGAAGACGCAGCACAGAGGAGAGGCTGATGCTCTTTCCCAGCCATGGATCTCCTCCTATGCTACTGCGGGAGCCATGAGTGAGAAGCCACCAGCCAGCACTGAGTGTGTGGGTAGGGGAAGACAGTCCTTGCCTTTTTCTTTCCAGCTTTCCCCTCTTTTTGTTGAACCCCTAAGCCCAAGGTACCACTCATCAGGTCAGCATTCATTATTTGCCAGCACAGCCATGAAGAGAATGTAGATTATGTTCTGGTTCTTTCTCTTATCCAAACCACTTGCTTCATCCCTCACCTCTCTTCCTGTGTGCTTATACCAAACATCTTTCAGGTCTGTTGCTTCGTGGTACTTCTGGGTGGAGCAGAAACTCTGCTCCTGAACTCTGCCCCTCCCTGGCCCAAAGACCATTTTCATCACCTGGCTCAGACATGGCAATACTGTCTCATCGATCCTGAAAGCCCTCCCCTCCTTCCCCACCCTGTCTCTGCTTGTAAGTGATTCGAAGTAGGCACCCTGTCCAGCACGAAGTACAAGCTTGCCTTGGCTCAGAACCAGGGCTGCTGCATTCTCTGCCAGTGCAATTGCTGGGTACTTCATGGCATATCCTCCATCTGATACAACATGGCCAAAGGACCAGCTGCAGATTTTCTCTGTGCCCCACTTCTGGGGGTGGGATGGGGAAAGCAGGGTTTCAGAATAGCAGCATCTCTCCCCATCCAAATGCCCTGTTTCGTGGCACGTCTTTTTCTTACGCTGCTAAAATCAACAGTGTCTTCTTTTCAAGCAGTGGCAGAAGGGTCAGGGCCAGTAAATCCTGTTTAATTTGTTCTTAAAGTTCACTGTGAATCAGATGCAGCTCCCAACAAAACCAAGGGAGGCTTGACCGAGGCACAGTCAGATGTAATATCTGAAGAGGCTCCTTAACCTTGCAAAATGCTGGAAGGCAATTTAAAAACAAGAGATAGGCAAGGAGCCCATTCTTGGGGTCTGTAATTAATCACATGCAGTTCAAACAGGGAGAGAGGTAAGTTCCCAGCTTTCTTGGAGTCCAAGGAGGATCAAACAGGAAGTGACAAAAATCTCAGGCTGTCAAGGAACAGCCTTAAAGAAGCAATACCATCTGAACAACCACAGCTCAGCTCTGCACTCCCTTAACCTCCCAGGTATTTGGGCAGAAAGTCTCCAGGCAAAATTCCTGCATCAGCTGGTGAGAACAGGCACAGTTACTCAGTTACTTGCACGTTTATGATGCTGCTCTTCTTTCTGGCCTTACTTATATCTATGGCAACACTCGCATCCTCTTCAGTGGAGCCATGTGATGAGCACTATTTGGCACAGAAGAAAGTCCCAGTTGTTTGAGATTCCAACTCTGGCACCTACTGCTAGCAGGTTCCTCGAGGAAGGACGTAAGGATGGTCCATGACTCTCTGTGACCATGCAGCTGCCAAATAGAGTAGACACCCACCCTCCTTCAGCTTTGCATCCATCTCAGAAGAGTGCAGAGCCAGCTGTCAAGTACGGTTTTTCAGAGATTGAAGACAAAAGAAATTAAATAAATGAATGAAAAGAGCTGCTGGTCCCACACTGGGCTGTCTGAAAAGCCTGCATTGTACACAAGGGCAGAAGAAGTATCAAAATTAAGAGGCTAAATCTGTTGTAAGGAAGTGACTGTAACAGTGATGAAAAGACACTGACCTATCTGGAGTGTTATTAAAAAAGAAAAAAAAAAAAAAAGAGGTTCAGGGCCAACCAAACTGATCTCACCTCTTCCAAGGTGAACTCTGACTCACAGGCTGGCATCCTCAGTGCCACTGGTGTGCTGCAGTTGTCCTGATCACAAAAACACTTCCAGAGCTGGGGGCCATGCAACACCTCCTTTCCTGCTCCTGCTGGGCAGCTCCCAAACAGCACTTTCAATGCACAGTTGAAATTCCCATGCTCTCCTCCAAGGCCTTGCTTGGTGGTTTCTTTCCTTCCAAACTCCTTTCTTCCTGTTCCTATTTCTCAGCTCTTGACTTCTCTCTAATAAGTTGCTCATCTTTTGAAGGCTGCTTCTTTAGCAAGAAGCCTGGGGAGAGAGCTGAAGGCTGCAATCTGGGTACAAGTTGGGTAAATCCCACAGTGGCTCAGGAATCTGTTTTTCCTCAGCAGCAGAGCTGTTAAGAGGAGTTGGCACCAGAGACAGAACCATTGTCTAGTGTTGCTATTCTTCTCTCTCCCCTTCAAGTCTTTAGCAACAACTGCAGTTTCCCACCTATTTCAACTAACTTCTCTTTTCCCCTAAAGAAAGGATAGTCATTAGCATTTTTTTTGCACTGTCAAATAGGGTTTTTCTTACAAAAATTCTTCACGCTAAGGGGAAAGTGAAGAAAAGATATTGTTAACATGAAAGCCTCACTTAATATTTTACATTTCAAATACTGTAACTGCTTTTACTCCCCCCTCCTTCTCCTTTTTCTGAATTTTCAGTATACAGTTTAAACATCATTAATAGTGTTGGTTGCTATGGTGTTGGGCAGGCACAGCTCTGTGTACTTGAAGCCTTGAACTACACTTAATGTTGTACAACAGCAGAGTCATGCTAAGACCTTTGACTTTGACCCCATTTTTCCCAGTAAAATATAAAGACCATGTCTCCATTCCTTTTCATTCTTGGGAGAGGATTGGGTTGGATTTTTTTTTCCTGCAATAAGAAAAGGGATCGTAAGCGACAGAAAGGTAGAGATATTTAAAAAAAAAAAAAAGACAGAAAGAAAATAGAAATTTAATAGACCCAGCGGAACCTTTCCAAAATCTTTGTTACATCAGAAAATCATGAAAGAGAATAAAAAAAGACAGCCCCCTGAAAAGTTTCACATGAGATTGTTTCTCATTTTCCCAAGCAGCTAAACATTTTAATAAACTAGGAAAATGAGACTGTAAAACCACAACATCTGACAGCAAGCCCCAGGGGCAGGAACCATTCCTGAAACTAATTTTAACTCATGTTTTAACGTTGATCAGATTTCATGTGGTGAATGTCCCATTAAGCTGTCTCTCTGTTCTTAGAGAAAACCTGGTTTCTTTTGTCGACTCAGAAGCTATTTTCTTTCCAGCGTATTGTCGTCACAGGCATAGCAGGACTTTTCTGTCATTCATTTCTCAACAGCCCAAGAGACGCCCTGCCCCACACATCTTCTCATCTGTTCTGTTTCCTTATGAGATAAGACATTTTCTGCAAAAGTGGCACTTAACTGCTCCAGCAATGAAGCCCAGTCTTAAACGGGTCCCCATGCAGCCACTCATGGACTCAACCCATTAAACATCGGATCCTCAGCCATGCAAAAGGCACCAGGTCAATTCAAAGCAGCTGAGGCCAGGATCCAAAGCAAGCTTCCAGTTTCTCTGCTTTGCTTTTCCCCAGGGAAGTGAAGCTGCTGTACCAGTTTCCTCACATGAATCGCATTTTGCTCTGATTGTCACCAGGACATCAACAGACAGGACCAGCTTTTTAACTCAAAGCCTCTATTAACATCAGCTGAAAGTCTGAATGGGGAAAAAGTATCGAAGTAGTGTAGATTTCTCTTGAAGACTCATTTCTTCTCATGAAAGCGTATTTCATCTTCTGGTTGCATTTCAACCCAACCACTTGTCCTGTGGGGCAGGACTTCTTTACGCTGCATCTCTCTGCCAGCAGTGGTGTTTCTGTTTTGTGCCACGTGGATTCTCAGTTAGCGCAGCCGTGTGTGAGCCGAGTGCTTTGCACAACTCAAGGAATGGTCACTGGCACCAGCGCACCCCTATCCCTGCTCAGGATGAACTTCTAGTTCAAAGGCATGTTGAGCAATGGAAGAAAGCAGGGCTGTGTGCTGCTACACAAGCTGACTAAATGCCGGTAAGAATGACCAGGCTGGAAAACTGCTCTACAGGCTCCTGCCTTCTGCTTTTCCAGAAATTAAAGTGCTCCTTCCTTTTTAGATCCCCCTCTGCAGAGGCGGAAGGTCTTTCTGATGCCTTTCCTTTAAACCTCGTGTGTGCTGTGTAGGAGATGCTGGTGCTTGGGGGCGTGGAAGGAGGTGACAGAGTGGCCAGTTTTCAAAACAGCAAAGCCACAGTGACAGTCGCCTTTGGCTCTTCCAGCCCACCAGCAGCAGGCTTAGTCACATCAGCAGCATCAAAGCTGAGCAGCTCTTTGGAGAAAGGGCATTTGTCCTTTCATCTGGAGATTACAGATCTCTCACACATCCCAGCAGTCTGTTTTGAAATGCTCTTTAAAGAGAAATACCTGTTTGTGGCACCACCTGCCATTTAAAACAGCCTAAAAAAGCCTTCCAGCTTTCCCTGCAACACTCTCCCCCAGCCATTTAACTGTGTGTACAAGGACAAAATGATGCCAAAGTTCATTCCCCAGCAAGGAGCATTGCCCAGCTTTCACGCTGGGCACTGTTTCGAGAAAAGGACTCTTCATAAACATGCCAAAAAGCCTGTAACCTATTTGGGTCCACTCCTTCCCCCTGTTGCGCTCAGCAGGGACAGCTGGAAGGCAGAAAGCTGCTATTAGCATCTGGAGGAAAGACCCACAGAGATAAAAAGCTCTTTGCCTTGCTGTTTCCATTCCTTCATGACTTGATTTTTTTGGTTGGGGACGGAAAAGATTATAAAGCTGTAACCTCTAATCCGCTCCTGAGCGCTCCTTCTCCATCTCTTCCTTTCTCCTCTCTTTCAGCCAGTTCTAATCCTTTATGTCTCTTCTCACAGATAGGAGTTGGAGTCTAATCTCAGACGACAGGTTGGTAATTAGAGCAAGAGATTATCCTGACCCCACATCAAGAAGGTAAAAAGAGAGGAATAATGCAGCACCATAGAAGATCAAACCTTCAGTGTTCAATGCGGGAACCATCCTCATCTCGGTCAATCTCCTCCTGGCTCCCACATCCTCTCCTTTGTCCCAGCAGAGCAGAGGATTCCCGATTCTTTGCGTTTCCTGCCCATCTCCCCTCTGCAGAGCAAGGACTACGCTTTTCCAGGGTTCATTCAGCACAGATATGGTCACATTTTCCATTTCTATAGACCTTGACTGTGCAGAGACTCAGCAGGTCTGTGGCTGCGAGGTGTGGGCTGTAGGGAAAGCACAGGCAGATAGGGAGGAAGAGGCCCTGCTCAGAGTCTGGAACCACGACATGCTGTCAGCCACCCTCAGTTGGGCATTGGGTACACACACAGGGCCCTTCTAGGCCAGCAAGATGCAGCCAGAGCAGCAGCAGCAAGTCCTCCTCTCTACCCAGATGCCCAGCAGTCACTCTCCGATCCTTGATCTTGCTCAGAAGGCATACTGCTCCCATCCCTTGCACGTATCCCAGCACAGATGAGAAGCGCATCCTTGTGTCCAGCCCACGTTATCCATCTTTGGGTCAGACCTTGTCTCTTGTTCTGTGTCACGAGTACTGAGCGAGAACCAAAAAAGCCACCACAGAGCCGCAAGACCACCGTAGAAAAGGTGAAACTGGGAGCACCAAGCTTCTGCAGTGTCCCACTCTCTACATGGACAAGGTGAACAGGTGTCATCAGGATCCACTGTAGCTGAGGCTCAGGCATCACCAGCCAACAGCCTGCAGGCACCAAGAGGTGTCGGGATAGAGATGGCAGTGCAGTGATCGAAACCTGCTGGGTAGAAAGCAAAGTAAGGTCAGATGGCAGTTTTTACACCTGCACACAGCTGGAAAATGGAAGACCTCTCCCTCACATCCCATTCCACGTTGGGCACCCATCCTGCACCACAGAGCTCAGGACTGGTTGTTCACCTCAAGATGTCTTTTGTCAGCAAAGCTAAGCAGCCAAGCCTCCCTCTGATACCCAAATCCAGCTCTAGCCCATGGAGCCCAAGCCCACAGCTCACCCTGATCACAGGCAGAAAGATGGGCCCTGCACCAGCCCTTGCTACCTGGTTCTGTTGATGCTCTTTTCATCACCTAGCTGCTTCCCACCCCTGCTATCTCCAGCCAGGATCTTCCTACTGTGCTCTGCAAATAACAACTTTAGGTTTGTTCCCTCAAAGAGGAGAAGGTAAATCAAAGAACAATTTTGTTTGCAGTCGGCCTGAAGTGAACCTTTTTCTTTTTTCCCTTCAGTTTTCTCAGCAAAGCATAAAATGAAAAGCAAGCAGAATTTCCTTTCCTGGGTTTAAAAGAGTATTTCTGTTCCTGTCTCTGAGGTAAAAGGTTAGGTTGTTCAGACTCAAAATGTGAAATAAACAGCAATACTTTTGGCTTAGGAATTGTCCAAATAAAATGTTTTGAATGCTTCGTTTCTTCCCACTCATCCAAAAAGGTTTGAAAAGTTTATAAGCATTCACAAACGGCTTAATGCTGGTGTGCCCCTCACTAAATAAGCCATGTAAGGTTTCTGTCCCTCCCTCTAGACCTCCTGCACCCCACTGGGCTGCCTCCCCCTCCCAGTCTGTTGTCTGAGGGCTCACAAAGCAGCAATACCCAGAGCACTCATGTTCCATACCTTGAGGGATCTTCCTGGGGTGAGAAGGGGCCAGTGAGCTCAATAACATTGAGTTTGTTCTCAAAGACACCATAGCTGAGGGTAACCTACAAAGTGGTGGTGAGAAAGGAGCAGAGAGGATGAGGTGAGGTCAGGAGCAAAGAACTTGCTTTGGGTGACAGAAAAGTCAATTCTGGTTCTTCCTCTGCTGGCTTGGCCTCTGCCTTCCAGATCTCCCCTGTCTTCCTTCCCATGATGGTCCACCCTACTAGTCCTTTGCCCACGCAAGGCAGACACAGTGCCATGTCAAAGGCCCTCTCCCAATCAATCATTTCTGCTTGTCCTTGTGCCACATTCTCCCAGGGATGCCCTCAAGCCTCCCATCACTCCCCATGCATGTGCTCCCCACCACTGATCCCAGGGCACTGTGACTGGCAACTGTGATGCAGGCAACATCTGCCCCTTATTTCAAAGAAGCATCTGTCAGGAGAGCCTCCCCGAAAGAGCAGATGATTGATTCAATGCACATCAGTGCCATCAGTGGAAAAATGTGCCTGTAAGCTCCCCTCCATTTCTCCTTCTTCACGCACCACCCTCTTGCTTCATTTCCCCTCCTCACCTGCTGCATGAGCTGAGAGGTGGGGATGAGCTGCAGGTTCTCCAGATGGGAGTGGAAGAGTGCATTGGGAATCAGCTGCCCACCGACTTTGCACTCAATGATGTAACCCACGGTGCAGTCATCTGGCAGGCGGATGAGCTCGGAAGTGCTCAGGAAGTTCCTGCCACTGGAAGAGAGTAGGGCTGTGTGGGTTAGGAAAAGGGTAGGGGCAGACGTAGGCATCCATTTGGGTGGGAGATTACTGAAAACCAGCGTAAATCCTGTAACTAGGCAAGAAATCCCCAAGTTCCACCTGCAAAGATTCAGGAGCATGTTAAACTTTTCACCATTCCCCACCACGCTGTCCCATGAATTGTCAGGTGCTGTCCCTGACACATATCCAGGTCCTTGGTAAGCTGATGCAGAGAGCTGACAGACTTCACTGAGTCACTTTTCCACCTGTTTGTGAACTGCACTGAGCCCCTGGGGGTCAGACAAGCCACCACAAGAGAAATGATGGGAGCACACGGCCAGGACCAGGAAAAAGACAATGCAGGACAGTTCTGCAGCTTGCATTAGCCATCCATGGCTCCACTGTAATGTAACACCACATGCTTGGCCATTCTCTGATGACAGGTTAAACCAAAGTTTAAGGCTTCTGTAACTGGAAGTAGTTACTCAATATGAAGAGCTGTCTCCTATAACTGTCCCCAGCTAGTTCAAATGTGTTTTAAGCATTTTAAAGCAGTAGTGGCAGACTTTATGCCAGGTTAGGCATTATCTATCTGTGCCACCTTAATTTCACCCTAGATCACAGATCATCCTCCTTTCTGGGTCTGCCATAAAATACATACCATGGTCTTCAGCTAAAGCAGCCACCTGGTGTGGATCAGATCTGTCTTTCTGGGTATGCTCAGGTCTGGTTAAGGCTGGCACAGCCAATGCCTACCAGTGTATGTGCGCACAGCCTGGGATATAACCTAGGGCAGCGTGGAATACATGATCTTGTAGGCTGGGCTAACACACGACCCTGGGACCTACCTCTGTTCTCCATGCATCCAGCTGAGGAAATGACAGTGGGCACTGAAGAGGGTTTGGGGTGAGGGAACCGAAAATTAACTCAGGAAGGAGGTAGACGAAGTTGGAAAAAGGCAGATGAAGGGGAGATGAGATAGGCAGATAGGGAGATCACCTAGGAAAAGAATCAGAGGAAGCTGAAAGGGATGGGAAGGAGTGTGGGGAGTAGCCAGCAGCTTAAAGGAAATGAGGAGAAAGCAGTATGTCATCCTATGACCATGTTTGCTGATGTGCCTGCTCTTGCCAGTTTTCAGTGAGTTGGCAGACCCACCCACCACATCCTTCCTCCAGTGCCACATGCTCAGAGATGTGCAGCATGTGGCACTCTGCACCTCTGCAAGCACCACATGCACAGATTCAGGTCTAGCACAGTCAGGAATGAAGGTGTAACCATGTTGCTGGTCCCCAAAGGCTCCCACACTCCCCAGCTCACCTGGCCCACGGCACCATCTTCCTTGCCAGCTTGCGGCTGATGCAGAACCCAGCCCCGCCCGTGGCAAACCAGAAGCGCACGGATTTCTGGAGAGGAACACCAGAGAAAATCAATGGCAGAGGCTCAGGTGATACCATACTCCCAGAGATGGGAATGCTGGAAACCTGGCTTTGATGCCAGGAGAAACACAGTCCTATTGTCACCCCAGCCCCCTGACTGCTGCCCAGAAGAATGACTTGCCAGCAGTACAGCATGGATTTCACCTCCCCGTAATTGGAACGGCCAAACTTCTGCTGGCAGCAACAGGTGGGCTGCCCAGGGCAGGCTTATCTCCTGTCAGACAGGTGCCCAAAGGCAGAGCAGCAACAAGGGGCTCTTCCCCTTGGATGATCAAATTTAGTCAACACCTACAACCATGTCCCGACAAGACCGGTGAGTTTTCACCTGTTGCCCATTGCTCTTGGGTCCTGTCTCTCCTTGCTGTATTGTACTGGGATAGAGTTAACTTTCTTCACAGTGGCTGGTAGACGGCTGCGTTTTGGATTTGTGCTGAACACAGGGCTGATGATATAGAGAAGTTTTTGTTATTGCTGAGCAGGGTTTACACAGAGCCAAGACCCTTCCTGCTTTTCCTACTGGCACACTGGTGAAGAAACCGGGGGTGCGTGGGAGGCTGGGAGGAGACACAGCCAGGACAGATGACCCCAACTGACCAAAGGGATATTCCAGACCATATGACATCATGCTCAGTACATGAAGTGTGGGGAGAAGGAGAAAAGGGGACATTTGGAGTGATGGCGTTTGTCTTCCCAAATCACCGCTATGCATAATGGGGCCCTGCTCTCCTGGAGGTGGCTGAACACTTGCCTGTCTGTGGGAAGCAGTGACTTAATTCCTTGTTTTACTTTGCTTGTGTGCATAGCTTTTGTTTACCTTACCAAACTGTTTTTATTTCAACCCACGAGTTTTCTACCTTTTACCTTTCCGATTCTCTCCCCGCTCATGCTGGCAGGGGTATGAGTGAGCAGCTGCCTGGAGTTAAACCACGACAAATATGTCTTCAGCCAATGAGCCAGAGCACCAAAACAACCCAGTGCCCTCACCCCACCACCACAGGCTGTACCGTCTGGTTGTTCGGCAGCGTCTCGGAGGCCCAGATGGGTCGGTTCAGGCTGGGTTTCCCCAGGTAAACATCCCACGTCTCGGAGTAGGAGGACAAGAGCTTCAGGAGGGCCCGAGGGTTCAGGTAGTTGTCATCATCCAAGTGGCAAAACCAGCTGGGGGAGACAGGAAGACTGTGCAGTAAGGAGGGTGCCTCTTGCTCTCAGGGGTCCTCCCACAGCAGCCCTGCCTCACCTCTGGCCGCTGGCCAGGAAGGCGTCGAACTCTGCAGCCATCTTGCAGGAGAGGGCCAGGTGGCTGTGCTCCGCTGAGCAGTTGGTGAAGATCACATGGCCACCTGCCAGAGGAGGGAAAGCTCAGAGCCAGCCCACTTCGCACGGTCACAAGGAGGACATCTGGGCAGGAGGGAAGGGGTTTGTTCACAGACAGTCCTCTCGTGGCCCCCCAACAGGCATCCAAACCCATGGTGACATGGGTTCCCCCTTTGCCCTACGAGGAGATGAAACAAAGCCAGGCTGGCACACCTGCCATCCACACTTCCACTCTGACCACTGCCCACCTGAGGGGCTCTGTCATGGGCTGGTTCCACCCACAGATGCTTTAGGGCAGACAGCACCCTGCCTCCAGTTGGTTGCATGCCCTGGGGCAAGCCAACCACACCAAATGATCACCACCACAGCTTGGAGCCCTCCCACGGGACACAGCAAGGGGCATGTTTCAATGGGCACTGCTGGTGTCAGAGAGCCAGCCCTCACACCAGACCCGCTCTCAAGCCGTGGCAGCTCAGAAGCTGAAGGGGGGTGGGAAGGTGGTGTTGTGGGACAGGCCATTACCCATTCTCCTTTTCAAGGCATCGTCTTCTTCATCAGTGAAGATGTAGGTCTGAGGAAACAAGGAAAAGAGGTTACTCTCAGGGCTGCAGCTGGTGCTGCTCCTGGCTGCCCACTTCTTTCTCCTACAGCTGGACACACTCAACATGGCTACTCCACTCCATCCTCTGCTGCTGTACACACTCCCAGGCAGCAGTTGAACAGAAGGATGGCTGTGCTCCCCCTTCCCGCATGGCACAAGCATCAGCGCTTGTGTGGCTTCATTTCCATCCCCATCCCACTGCCTTGGGAACATGGGAACCGTGACACTGAGTGAGGGGGTGAGGGAACCCTGGATTAGGTGTCAGTGGTAGAAAAATTAAAGTATTGTGGTTAAATAGTGCTTGGGTTAAAAGAACATCTGCTTGTGTGTGAAGTGTGCACAGCCCTCTGCCACAGTCTGCCCCCTCCTCCTCTTCTCCACTCCCAGGCTTCTCTAATCCCCCTTGCTGCCATTATGTGGCACATCTCCCCCTCTTCAGAGCCAGGAGAGGATCAGGGCTGGTGGAGAAAAGCTTTCCTCAGGCAGAAAATGAGCTTTCATGAAATGAAAAAGGAGACGCGAGCCGTAAACAGTCTCCCCACCAGCTGCCCACAGGCTGGTTAAACACAGCACCTGCGCAGGGACAAAGGGAACAAGGCAGGCAGACACGGCTCCAGGAGCCATCACTGCTCCCAAAGGCTCTGGCAAGGAGACACGAGTCTCTACACCTCCCCACACCCACCCAGCATTTGGGAGATATATCCCTATCTGGAGGACATAGCAAGAGAAATGTTGTGTACATGAAAAGAAGGCAATGAAGGACCCTCAGAGATCACCTGGCTCAAGAGGAGACAGCAGGATGCTTTCAAGATCTCAGATGTGTGTGCTACAGTGGCTTGGTGAATTACCCTCCAACAGCTGAGCTGCAGCAATGGGCCATGCACACATTCCTACCCCACCCCACCAGTGAAGTCTCTTAGTTAAAACCACTTTCAAGGTGATCACGGGACAAGAAGCAATTAGCAAAGTCTCAGGTAAAGGAATTGCTCTGGGTCAGGGGACCATATCACAACCTTCAGGCAAGGCATGGGATTTCCCTTGCCAGCATGTCAGAGTTAGACAGTCCCACTATGACAAATATTTCATCTTAAAAAAATATTGTGGAACCATTGAAACTGACATTAAAAAAAAACCCAAAAAAACCAAAAAATATTGTTGCTGGAAATTACTTGCTTACAGATATAAAAGCAACTAGATATCATGTGTCTAACAAACATCACATTTGATTGACTTAAAATAGCAATCTGCATCTTTCCCCAAATTTTCTACTTGTAAAAATATTCCGAGGTTCCCAGTTTTCTCCTGATGCAAGATGGGAAGTGGTTTTTTTGCAGACACACAACATGTTTCTGTGGGAACCCAAGGATGAAGGTACGCTGTCACCACAGGCAACACCAGACTGTCCAAAATAACTGGAAAAAGGGAACTGAGTGTGGGGACTAGACAAATCTGATTTTTCTGGCTCTTCCAAGCTCTGATCTCCAT
The DNA here is from genome assembly GCA_013400975.1 of Atrichornis clamosus. Taxonomy (NCBI): domain Eukaryota; kingdom Metazoa; phylum Chordata; class Aves; order Passeriformes; family Menuridae; genus Atrichornis; species Atrichornis clamosus. The sequence continues at coordinate 77,669 of WBMZ01005727.1, forward strand.
GGCACACCTGGCTGTGCTCGAGAAATGCTAAAGAAGATCACAACAGCACAGGCCGCTGCCTGCATCCTTGTCTCTCCATCCCTCACACCCCTCAGGGTCAGAAACCTTGAAGAGCAGCTGCTGCCAGCATGCGAGTGACCACCACCAGGTGTCCCTTGGCAGAGCCACACACGATGGCCAGGAAGCACAGAAAGTATCCCTCCATTCTGGAGAGGAGAAGATGTCCAGGTGGGAAAGATTGTCTGCTGGACAGCAGTGCAAGCAGTGATATGGAGCCACTGTCTCAAACAGCCTTTTTCTGGCAGCTCTTCATGAACGTAAGAGCCTGTGCAATGGATCAATACTAGACTTTGAGACCTCCTCAGCCCAAATTGGGCAAGTAGCTTAGCAAGAAAAATCTAGGAAAAGGGAATAAAGATGTGGAACCTGACAATCCAGGGCCATGTTCATCTCCCAGGCTATCCCTTCTCCATGAAGGAACCCCGTCCAAAATGCAAACACTTCAGCAGGGTTATTGTTGTGTCCTGCACAGAGGACAGATTCAAAATCTACAGTTCACAACACCAAAAATCTGAAAGCCAGTTCAGGATGGGTCATTCAAAGGTTTCATTTCAATTGGCTGGATGTGTGGGCTTCTAAAAGGAGGGGAGGTGATAGAATTAGTTTAAGTTACCAAACAAAATGCCATTTCACACCAGAAAGCTGGGCTTGTCTCCATCAAAACTACTCCCAAAGTGTGAGTCACTCCAAGGTTCTGTCCAGCCTAAACAATCATCAAAACCAACACTTCTGTTTAGATTAAACTTTTGCTGAGGAAAAGACCTTTCCTTTCTCTCTCTCTTATTGTCTACCACAACAGAGTCCAACTCAGAGGACGTTTAACTTGGCTCCCATATGGTCTGTCCTTGCCATCAAAACCACAGCTGTTCCTGCCTCCTGTTACAGCCACCTAAGCCCGACCTGTGAGGTCTGGGTTGGTTCCTCCAGGAGGGCTCCATGCAGGCAATCAGCTCTGCAGCCAGGCCTGGCATCAGCAACATGGCCAGCTGCTAAAACTTCCCTGCTGGCCACTGCTGGAGAAAGACTCACTGAATTGGTCTCCGGCCATGAGTAAGGGCAAGTGAGACAGTAAGATGCTGGGTCAGCCCTAGGAGGAGGCAGTCTCTCCACATCAGGACTTCCGAGACCTGGATTTCTCTAGGACTGGCTACTAAAGCTTATGCCTCTCCATAAGGACTCAGTAACTGGAGATCTGGTGCACTATTTGTGTTCCCACAACAATTAAATATCCTTTGCAATTTGAAAGCTCTCTTTTTTTGCTACACGAGGTTTTCTATATTGTCAAATTTTCAAAACTAACCCTTTCTCATAAACTTAAAAAAACCCTCAAGCAGGAATATGTTAAAAAAAAAAAAAGATTTTTGACTTTCATGTACTTCTCTTTACCTCCCTTCCCTTTCCCATTCCCATTCCCTCCAAGCCATTTTGTAAAAAAAGCAGAAGAAAAACACAGCAAATTGAGGAGGGGAGAGGAAAACACTGAGATTGTAACAAAAATTGATAACACTGAAAAAACTCTGCTTAAAAATGAGTGACGCTCCCACTCTACCCTTCCTTCTTATTTTCCTGCTCAGTCTGTGTAGCTTTCCCAGAGGCTGACAGCAGCATGGAAAATTCAACACCTCTTCCCAGGTCTGGACATCACTTGCATGCCAGAGGGAGTGAAATGAATGTGGGGAGCTAGTATCTAATTCCTGTCAGCAGAATGGCCAGGCATTGGCTTGTCAAACCAAAGAAGGAAAGGTGAACTGCTCCTTAAAAACCCACTCCAAAGGCCTCAGGAACAGTATCTTAATGCCAGTGCAGCCATGTGGTTGGGGTTGGTTTCTCCAAGGAGCTGCTGGGCTGGAGTTGGACGGAGAGGAGAAGTGCATCTGGAGGAGGAAGCAGGACATCTCAGATGCCGAGAGGGACACGCAGCCAGTAGAGGAAGCGTGCTCAAAATAGGACACGGCTTCCTGTGACGACCGCAGCAGACCAGACAGTTGCAGCACCATGAAGTGGAAAACCACCCTTACCCAGAAAACCCTGCATTGCTTCAGGCACTCTCCTACCCAGTACCTCCGCCCCCGTCCCCCGTCCTCGCTAGGGCCTGATTTTGCCTTCTAGGCACCCCTCACACACAGGCAGAGGCAAAAAAAACACCCTTCAGGGCAGCCATAGGATTTCTTCTTTCTTGAGGAGCAGCTCTACGAGGGAGGGAGAAAAGCACCAGGGCTCTGGGGAGTCCTCCAGCCCACCAGTAAGCCAGTCTGCACAGCACCAATAATGTGGTGTTCTACATCAGTTCCCCTAACAGGAAGACAACCCTCCAAACTCTGTTTTACCAAAGGGTGGAAACATCAGACCCTCAGATGAAAAAGAAAATGTAAAAATCAAAAATACCCCCACATCACTTCAAGATCACGCATGTGAAAGCATCTACCAAAGAAAGCAAAGTTCGGACTGTGCTGATGTGCTGGGGAGTGAAAAGGGCTGACTCCAGGAGGTCCTCCAGGTCCGCCTGCCTTGTTTTTCTGCCCACTACACTGCACTTTCCCAGGGCAATGGGTGCCCAGGCACAATGCAGGCATCCTGACTGAGCACCAGGGAAGCCTATCAGCTCCAAACTTAGCAAACTCATGGCAGTAGAAGATAGAAAACCAGCATTTCATACAGATACAGGATAGTCTGTACATTCTGTCTGGTGTGGCCTCTCTGCCAGCCTTCCCCTACTAGCTTCCCCAGGAGCAGCTACTGATGAAACATTTTGCTGGGTAGCATCCTTCTTTCAATGTGAAGAGAAGTTAGAATTAGAGAAAATGAGGCAAAGTGGTGAGTGGAACTACAGTGCCCAGCTTCCCCTTCCTTTGGCTTTTATCCCCTTGCCCTGATACCCTGCACCTGCCCCATTACCATTATTCTCTCTAGTCAGAATACACACACTCACCTGCTCACTGGCCTGGGCTATCCACGTGTCCAGGAGCAGCTCCATCCTGCTCTGGTGAAATCTCTTGGTTGTCTTCACAGCTATGAAAATGTCCCCAAGTGTCAGGCTTCCCTCAGTCCTGTATCCCTCCAGAGGATGAAGTTTGAGGTCCTTCTGCCTCCTGCCACCAGCTCCCTCTGGATTCACTTCACGTTGTTGCTCTGGCTTCTCCAATACCCCCTCCCCGATCCCTGGGTACGGAGCTGTTTCCTGAGCCCCACGGTGCCGCATGGAGAGGAGAGCCACACTGGCAAGGAAGACTGCAGCTCCAGAAAGACCACGGATGAGCCGACGGCCCATGGCTCCCAAATTGTTCCTGCCGCAGCCAGTATCCTACTGAACAAGGGCAAGCTCTGCCTGTACCTCCACGTGAAGCTGTCCGCTCTTCTCGAACCCTGCGAAGGGACCGGATTAGCCAAGAGCAAGGTCTGAACAGGATGTGGTCAAGGAATAGGGTGGGCGAAGACCAGGAAGCCAAAGAGTCAGCAGACCTGGAGGATCCCGGTGAAGCAGGGCTAATTTTCACGGAGGGCTCAATGACCCAGCAAGGCAGGGACACATGATGGGAAAAAACTCCAGGGCGACGGCACGTGGCTGGCACAGCCTGCCAGGAGGAGGAGGAAGGCGAGCATCCCTGCTCCCAACAGAGAGGCCGAGGGTCCCAGGCTGGGTGTTGAGGGCGCGGCAAAGGCGATCACAGCCATCAGTGGGAAGCCTGGACCAAAGGCATCAGTTCCCCAGAAGACGCCAGCCCGCGTACCCGAGCCAGCGGCTCTGGCAGCAGGCGAGCGGCGGGCGCAGGGCTGCAGGGACGGGGCCGGGGTCCGGCGTGCGGCCGGGCGGCCTCTCCACCTGCTCCCTCCCGCAGCCCTTGCTCCCTGGCAGCCCCGGTCCCGCCTCCGGGCATGGGGCGGGGCGCCAGCCCGGGGGAGGAAGACGATGGAGGGGGGAAGGATGGCGAAGGGGGAGCCCTGCGTCTGACAGTGGGTTTGCCTCACCAGGGCATCCCCAGTCTGGGACACTTCCGCGGTGACAAACAGCAGATCTGGGAGGACAAACCTGTTGCTTGACTGTTCTCCCCGCTCCTCTGTGACAGTCCAGCCCGATCTCTGCAGCCCTGCTCATCCCGGTGCTCTTGAGGGAGGAGGGGACAGTGACACTGATGTGGGCTCTGGTGAAGTTAAGGTGCGGGGTCCTATACCGTTCTTGGAAAGAACGATTTTTCCCCAGGAATTCCCTCAGCCCCAAACTTTTCCAGTGGGCACAGGTCTAAATTGCAGGACGGTGTGTTACCTGCTGTCCCCCCTGCCGCCACGCCCCAGAGTCTCCAGCCCATGACTCTGCTCTTGAATGCCCCTCTTCCTCTGCCTCCAGCCATGCAACCCCCACCTTCTGCCCCATCTCATATCCCCACCAGGATGTCCCCAGGACATCATGCTGCCCAGGTGGCTGCAGAACCAGTGACACTCACAGGAGCAGGTATGCCAGCAACAGAAAGTGTGAGGAACAGCCTGCTGCCTCCCTTTCACTTGTCAAATCATAGAATGATTTGTGTTGGAAGGGACCTTAAAGATCATTCAAGCCCACTGCCACGGGCAGGGACTCCTTCCACTAGACCAGTTTGCTCAGAGCCCCGTCTAACCTGGCCTTTAGCACTTTCAGGGATGGGGTGCAGTGTCACCGCTGAGTTTATACCCCACCCAGGTCCTTGCCCCCTGCAGCAGGGCTAAGCTCAACAACTTGTCCCTTGTGGCTCTTGTACTGTTCAAGATGAAGCTTCCTTTCCCCCTTCCCTGGGCAAGGCAGGGGCTGTCCTCTCTCTTTGGAAAACCACAGGCAGCAAAGTGGCACATCCAGCTCCTTCCTCACCTCCCCGCTGCAACACTGGACATGGCTGTGTGTCTCCCCTGGGCCACCTTCAGTTCCAGCCCTCTGGTTGCCAAGCAGGGATAGGGATATCAAGAGACCCTCAAAAGGTGTCAGAGCCCCTCCCAAGACAAAGACCACTGTGGAGGGGAAATTTTGGGCTCAGCACCACAGATTGCTGCATGCTTTTCCTGGTTCAGTCAGATATGGGGTAGATGACCGTGCAGGTCCCCTTCACGCTACCTTTACAGAGAAGCCAAGGGGGACGCAGAGAGACAAGCAGCCCAGAAGCGGGAATGATATCCATACCCCCAGCCCAGCTTCCCTGCGCAGCAGCGTGGGGCCAGCAGGAGGGTAGTGCTCTACATAAGCTGCCGAAATCAGAGCGCCTCCTCAGGGAGCTGCAAGCTGTGGGCATCCAATCCCAGCATACCAAAAAAATAAAAATAAAAAGTAATAAGTTGGGGCCCGGGAGAAATGGCAGGGGTGTGGAATGGTTCCATGTGAAAAAGGGCACCCTGCCCCCTGCACATGTCAGATCATGGGACCTTGGAAAAGAGGGGCAGGACAGGGATCAGGGTCACTCTGTTCCATACTCCCACTGTGTGTCCAGCCACAGACACTTTCCAGGCACACAGGGAAGACCTGTCTGCAGGGCTAAAACGGTGTGCTCAGATTCTCCAGGGCTCAGACACATACTTTCACCCCGCCCCTGTCCCTGGCTACGATTTTTTTCTTTTGTAAGGAAGAAACCACTGAATCCACTTCTCCTCCCTCCTCCCCCGTATTTCTACAAGTCTCCAAGACTTCTGTCTTCCCCTGAAGCAAGAACATCTCCAGAGCATCTCACATATCCCTTTGGAGGGTCCCTGGAGGTTTTGTATTTAGATCCCCTTGAACAGTGATGCTTTCTAACGCTGATTTGGAGCAGGGGGGAGTCATTCACCTTCAGGCCTTACATTACTGCAGGGATGTGAACCTGGTGTGACTGATCCACGGCCTCTGTGCTCAATACCGGGATTGCTCACATGGCTGGCCACTGCTCCTGAACCAGAAATTAACCTCCCTGAGTGCTCCAGCCACATGCCAGCAGCCTCAGGCACTTGTAAAGGAAGCTTCCATGACTCCAAGGCATCCTGCAGCACCTCCCAGCCCTGGCTTAGGAGATCATCTGGGAACCGGGTGAGACACAGGCACAGCATCCTTAGTGATGTCCCCAAAAGACATTACTAATATCATCCAAAGCCACCTCGTACAGAGCACGGTGCCAGAAAGCTCTGCTGGAGCAGGGAGCCTCTGTGGACAGGGCTGGTGACTTCCCAGGACAACACATGTGCCACCTCGACAATCCCCTCCCTGGAGGAAGAAATATTGCTCTCCATGACTCTTTACAGGGCTTTGCACAAGGCTGTTACAGCTGGTAATTGGTGCCCAGGGCTGCTAATTGCATTGTGCCTGTTACCTAACCCGTGACTCATTCCTCCAAGCAGGCAGCCACCCCCCAGAGGTACAAAGAAGGTGGGCTGGGGTATGCAGGGCAGGGGGGTCATTTATGTGTGCCTTGGAGCCCTCTGCCCTGCCTCTCACCCGTGTCCAGAATAAGTTAAGGCTGGATTTTTAAAGCCTCAGGGGAGAGAACTGGGATAAAGACAGAGCATGAAGAAGCCTGGGAGCAGGGGAAGCAGTGCTGCCTGCTGCTCAGCTACCTGGGCAGTGCCAGCCTGCCTCCCAGCAACCTTCCTTTGCCTCCCTTTCCCTCTGGTTGAGAACTCTGATGGCCCCGGGATGTGCTGGGGGTCACGATTCTTTGGGAGAACAGAAAGTGCTAAGCTGGGAGCAGAGCCTGACTACCCAGAGTGGGAGGGCTTGCTTTTAACCACCTTCAGTCTAGGCCATAGGGCTAAGGCTGGTTCCCAGAGCCAGCAGGAGCAGGAGGAATTTTCAAGCCCTAAGTCACAGTGCCTCACACACAGTGTCTTCCCTGAATACACTACTTTTTTCCCTGCAAGGATGCAAATTCCAATTTCCAAATCCATGACAGGGTGAATGAGAGCTTGTTTTGTGACTTGTCTTCTCATCAGCCCAACAAGAATCCCACTTTGTTTGCCTGCAGGGCAAGCACCCGCCCAGGGGACAGGCTGTGCCCGGATGCTCAGGCTGCATCCCCTGGAGTGGATGTCACTTGGGAGCTTTCATCTGGAGCCCGGTGTATGCCAGTTCCCCCTTTCCTGAGAGAAGAGTTGCATGGCTCCAGGGCACAGTGAGGACTTTGCTCTGTATTTTAGTGACTGCAAGTTAAAATCTTCATTTTCTTTCCTCCCCCCTTCACTCTCGTCCTCATAAAAGACACAGGCAACTGGTTTAGAGCCTGAAATAACACCTCACATGGGACCCGTGAAGATCAGCAAGTTAATCTTTGCTCAGAGCTTCACAAGTGCATGGCACTAGCAGTGCCAAATCACAGGGGCAAGGAGGACACAGAGAGGACTTGACGTGGGTGCTGGTTGCCCATTTTCTCTGATTGAGCCCAGAATCAGCAGACTCTGCCTGACCTCGTGCCCCACAAAGCCTCCCAGAGCCACAGACTTCATTTTCCTCTGGCATGCCTCAGGAAAGACTACCTACCATCACAACCACCACCCCTCCATGACGTGTGTATCCTGGCACCCCCTTCCCAGAGCAGGTCTGGGAGCAGCGGCTGGGCAGGACTCAGGGCTGTGCTAGCAGAGGTGAGCACTGCTGTGCTACCCCAACCCTCCATCTTCCCCCTGCCAGAGTCTGCACCCACTCTTGGCCCCCCACATCAGGGTGAGAACCCCTCCTTGCAGGGGCACTGTCCCCCCTTCTCCCAGCAGCATGGCTGGGCTCAGTCTCCCTGTTGGCCCCCAGGAGGATGAGGTAGCTGGCTTGTCACTTCACACCAACCAGGGCATGAGGGAAACAAAGCCCTAGGGACTCCAGCCAGACACATCAAGTGAATGTTTCCCTGATTTTCCTAAAGCAACCTGGCCAACATTAGCAGTCGGGAGAGGCAAGGGACTGAAAAACAGGGGCAAGCGGAAAAGGGAGGGCACTTTGGGTCTGTGGCACACTTTGCCTGTTGCCTCCCCACACTTCTTGCTGCCCTGCAGCAGGAAAGGCAGCACTCCCTCCTTCCCCTGGAGGGCTGGGCACTTGGGTCTAACCTAAAGGAGAGCAAAAATATCCCACTGTGCATCACCCGTACCTTCCCAGTAACACATAAGCCCATGGCCTGCCACCCATTCCCATTATGAATGGTATTTAATTCTCCTTTACAGGCGGTTTGCCAATAAAAGGCTCCATTAATAATTTACAAGCAATAAAGAGTGCAGCTCCTATAAAACGAGCGTTTGTTGCAACCTTAGTGTCACTTCAGCCACAGTGGGTCACAGGCATATGAGCCGTGCTCCCTGTGCCACTGGGGCCGGAGGCGAGGTAGATGGGAAGAGGGGACCCGGAGCACACAGTGCTGCAGGGCAGGGGACATGGCGGTGATGGCAGAGGAGCTCCAAACGTCTGTGAGAAATGCTCCCACGCAGCCTGATCCCACACAGCTCCCCTACGTTCCCTATCTGTCAATCTGACCACGTGCAAGGGCAGCCCAAGGTGATGGGGAACAGCCCAGAGGGGTGGTTTTGTCCATGATGGTGGAAGACATCTTTCCAATAAAATACAGAAAGCTCAGATGGGACGCAGTCCATGTTACTTCCTGGCTCTTGGTGGCCCTCAAGGGGACCAGAAAGGCTACCCTTGGGAGCCTTTGCTGCCAGCATCCCCTCAGGCAGGAAGAACACACTACCTGGAGGGGTTTGGGAAGGCAGGGACCTCTGAGAGCAGCTCCTGGAGACAGTAGATGGCAGTACCCACTCTGCTACCCCCAGCTCAGTCATCGCCCTCCTCAATCCACAGCGGGCGGGTTTGCTCCTGGAAGATGCATCCGCGAACCACCCTGGGCAGCTCCTCGGCATGGGCCCAGGCATGGGGCTCCACGCGGGCCCAGGAGCACGGCAGGGTATGGAGAGCCTGCTCCACACCACGGCACATCTTCAGCACCTCCGAGTCCCGCTGGCCCGCCTTCCCCAGCAAGCTCCTGGGGAAAACACAGGGACAAGTGTTACCCTTGGCTGAGGGAGATGGGGTGGCAAAACCGCCCAGAACTCCCTCACACGTACAGAAAGCCAATTACTCCCCTCACAGCGAGCAACCCGAACATACACATCAAGTGCTCTAGCCTGCTCCTTGTTCTCTCTCTGAAGAGAGATAAGGGCTTCTCTCTCCTCCCGTGATACCCTTCATCCATGCCACGCCATCTTTCCTTACCTGAGTCCTCTAACATTCTTCTCGGTGACCTCAACATGGATAACAATGGGGTATATTTCATTTTTAATTAGATCCCTCACACCCTGAACTCCCAGCTCTAGCAGGCAGTGTTTATTCTGAAAAGGAAATTGAATAGATTTACTGATTTAAATGGAGAAGAAATAACCCCAGCCCCTGACAGTTACATTAAATCAAACCCCATACTGTGCAATATCATTGCTTTTCCAATACTAATTCCATTAAAAGTGAGATTTATGGACAGTGCCAATAGAGAAGGGGAGAATTAAAGAGCAGGGTCACCCACTCAATCACTGTCAATCCAACCCAAGAGCCCACTGGACCCCTCTCTCAGCCACAGTCCATCTTCACATCCCCTTTGTCATCGCTGTCACCCACAGCTTCACATTTCTCTGTCTGCCCTGAGCAGAGCTGTTGCCACCTTGGTGAACATGAGGAATGGGAGAGCAGGGAGGTCACTTCTGCGTGTGGCGTGTCCCACCACCTCCCCCACAAATCCCCATCTGCCATTTATTATATCTGAGCTCACCAGAGACTCAGGGAAATGTCCATATCTGCTGCTCCATAACTCCACAGCACCTGGACCTAAAACACTCTCCAAATTACACAGCCCCCAAGCCAGCAGCTCCTTCTCTATCACCACACCACTCTCCCTCTTTCCCCATTCAGCTCCCCTTTCCTCTCCTCCAGTCTGAACGAGGTGCCCCATCCTGGCCCTTTCTCCCCACACCAAACAGCTCAGCACCTTCTCCATCGCCTCCCGGATCATGCGGATTTGCCCGCTCTCCCTCTGGTCCTGGGGGGCAGTTCTAGACACAGGGTGCTCCTGAGCGTGGGTTGCGCTGGGATCCCCTCCTGCCAGCTTCTCTGTGGGCCAGAAGGAGATATGAAAAGGGAAATGTCAGCCCCTTCTCCCTCTTGCACGTACTTTCTACCTCAGATCCCACAGGTTCACTGCTGCACTGATCGAGTTCAGTGTTTATGGATTCTGGAGAGCAATTCTAATTATACAACATTACGCGTTGGCATGGATCTCCTGCAGTTTTCTGGTACAGAATAAGCGAGATATCACAGCTGAAGGCACCTTGCATGGCAAGAGCAGCACCTTGTGTTGTACCACAGCAGCCTAAGCCAGCTCACAGACATCATCCACTCCCTTCCCCTCTGCCACACTGTCCCAACCCCTTCCTAACAGGGTATGGCAGGAAAATAACCAGTTTATCTTGCCAGGTAGGTTTTCTGCAGGGTTTGAGAGCTACATGGGCTCATAAATGGCTCCAGTGAGCACCACAGCTGGGGAAGCAAGAGGAGTGTGTGCATTCTGGCATGGGAGAGCGGGAGGAAGATGGGGACAAGTTGAACCTCCTTTTGCTGGTGGCAGCCTGAGCCACCTCCCCTGCTCAGAGGCAGGACAGCACCCAGCAGCTGAGCCAGCGCCAGGCAGGAGAGCAGCAGAGAGGTGATGCTGAGACAGAGAACTGGGGGCAGAGGTGGCAGTACAGAGCTGCAGCATGGTCAAAGCAGTGACTGCCAGGTGCCCCTGGTAAGTCCCAACAGAGGCTCACACACACACACACACACACACACACACACACAGACCTGGCTTGGGAGCCACAGGCTCTGCAGCCCAGTGTGGCTGAGGCAGCTGCCCGCACTGCCACAGAAACATGAGTAGGGATCATAATAAGGCTTTTAGGAGCTACTTATCCCTAAGAAATAAATAAAGTAATATATTTGGCAGAAGGTATGTTTAGAACAGGGTCCAGATCATATTCCAGTTATCCCAAGGCCCAGGCTGCCTGGGCAGCCTCTGCTACCTCCGCCTGGTGGCACAGGCACCTCCCAGGTAGACCTGGATGCTGCAAAGCCACGTTTCCTTTGCAGGCAGCAGGCTCCTGTGGAAGATTAGCCAGCTGAGGAATTCTTCAAAAGAAAATACAGGCAGCAAAGAAAAGAGAAATGGCTTGGGGCTCATGGATTACTTTCTTTCCCTCACAGCAGGCATGGAATTTTTGCCCTCAGGATAAATTCCCAGTTGCAGAAAAGGCTTGAAAGCACATCCCTGTGCAATGTGAGTGGGACCCTGCAGAGGGCTCAGCAGGACAGGATATATGGCCAACTCACTCAGCTAAGAAGCCTAGCGGCCAAAATTTCCAGAGCCATCTTTCAGCAAACCAGAGATTTTTCACTACCTCCATCATTACCCCCCCAAAAAATAAACCAACTCATTTTTCAGCCCTGCAGCTGGCAAAGGGAGAACTCGAAACACTGGGAAAAGAGAGCACTAGAGAAGTGAAGAAGTGAAGTCCTCTCTGAACATTCCCTAAGGGAGAAATGCCCTTTCCCCAGCATCCTCTTCAGCAGTGTATCAGCCTCACACTGCTGGCAGAAGGAAGGGGATAACAGCTCTGAGGTCTCCCATTCCTGGAAAGGAAGAACTGGCATGAAATCAACCTGAATATCCCACATCAACCAGGGGTTTCATCTCTGGGAAGAGCCACCCCAAGCAGCAAGGCAATGCCACCACCACCCACTCAAGGGAAGACAAAAGATCCACATGCCTCGGGAGACCAGAAGGGAGGGTTGGCTTCCCTGTGGGCCAAAGGGATAGAACACAGTTAAAAGTACCAGGGAACATCTTGCAGACACTCAGCCCAGAAAGGTGACTTCTCAACAGGTATCATGCAGGAAGACTGAGAGACTCCCACACTTGGCCACTGAAGAGAGACCTCATGTGCTTTCCAAGACTCCTGTGAGACTATAACTCAAACTTCCAAGACAATAGCAACTCTTCCCTGAATTGGACTGACCAAGGCCTCCACAGAAGTGACCGCTTTGGGCAACATCTTAACTTCCCACTGTACAGCTAAAAAGTGGCAGGAGCTAAAAGGGGAAAGCAGCCTTTGAGAGGAGACTCATATTCTTTATGTCATTCAGCCACGGGCTCCTAAAACAGCCCTGGACGTGCCAGCCTCTCATTCCTGCCTACCTGCTGGGCACATGTGGAAGTCCAGGCGAGAGGTGGGCAAGTCCAGCAGGTTCCTGATGAGCCGTGGTACAATGCAGCTTGGTGACAGCACCACAGGACGGGGTGTCTTGACCATCACAGGGCGCACCAGGCTGTAAGGTTTGAGGTTCATGTCTGCGTCTGGAAGACAGGGATGAAGAAGAGAAAGCCAAAGCTGGGAACACTGGAGACTAGGCCAGCCTACAGACCATCCCATTCTTCTGTACCACCCTCTCATCCTGAATCATGGAGGCACCTACCAACCATCTTATGTCCCCGGAGAAACCCCACTCTGGTTACAACACTTGCTCATGGGCAGATACCCTGGATGTAAGACCTCCTGCCCATTTCCTGGGACTCCCCTGAGTTACACACCAGTTTATTCTCCCCAAAAAGTTGGATGACCCCAAGAGTGACAGCAGCAACGGAAAGCCCCAGAAAACCAGGGAAAACAAGCAGAGGTTTTAAATATACACAGACTTCTCAAAATTAGAGGAATTGTAAAAGGGATCCTGGGCAGAAAGACTGAGGCATCCCAGATGCCAGTGTCCTTTCTGTGCCCAAAGGGGACAACTGGGTCTCCAAGGGCAAGTGCAGGGCTAACAGCTCACCTGAGCAGGGGTCCAGCCACAGCTGCTGAGGGGGCTGTTCTGGGCTCCTCTGTGGCTTGGATTTCACCAAGCGCAGTTGGTCCAAGGCCCGTTTCTTCAGCTGAGGAGAAAGTGAGGGCAATCAGGCCGAGAGCATTGGCCTTTTCACACACATGCAGAACACCCTCTAGCAAAACGGATGGTCCCCATTACAAAAAGTGTGGGATGAGGTCTGCCACCCATTAGGTTCAGTCTGGAAAGCGGAGAAGTGGTAGAAAAGCAGCCACACAGCAGTAACACTGCCTGGGTTACAAGCTTTGCTTGCTAACCAGTCTGCCACCTCTGTACGAGTTGGTTTACCAACAGAGTGGGGCAGATTGCATGCTGAGGTAGTCGGATGGCCATGGGCACACACACATGGCTCTCATCACCCGCTTACATTGTTTCTGTGGCCTCTCTGCTGCCCAGGCATCTGGCCCTTCTCCTGGATCTTCAAAAGCTGATGAGCCCTGAAAAGACAGAGAACTTGCACTTAAGCAGCTCCAGAGGCCCCAGGGACCTTAGCCTGCTGTGAACCTCTTCATCAACCCCACAGACCTGCTGAAGCATAGGCATAACAAAGCCCTCACTCAACCTCCCAGTCTCTCAAGGGCTCCCAGACACTACCACACTGGTTCCCATACAAGGCTTAGGCATCCCACACCATCAAGAGGCCAGTCTGCACCCTCAGGACTGCTAGGGGACGCTCAGCACAGATAAATGGGGCAGGTGCCCCCTGCCTCCCTCCCTCCCCCCCTCCTCACGCTGGTTACCTGCTGTAGTTGGGCACAGTCCCCTTGTCCAGGTCCCACATGGTCAGGGGATCGACGCGAGAGCAGTACCACTCCAGGCGGCCTTTGTGCATGGTGTCCGTGACGTGCAGGATCTCCCGACACTTCACGCACAGCGCGTAAGGGTCTGACGGCTCCCCGAGGGACAGGTTGGTGCGTACGTAGAACGAGTCTCCAGAAAGTTTCTTCCCTTCTTCCAGGGCTGCCCGCAGAGGCTGGTATCCTGCAGCGTAAAGCATAGGTCACCACAGGCGGGGACACAGTAGACAATGGTCACCGATAAGACAGCCAAGTCCCCAGCACAGTTGTGATGCTACGGATTGGGGTGGGGGGGCAGAGGAGGCAAACAGACAGAAGGTCTGTACCTCCATCCCGTAACTCAGAGGATGCACAAGTCACACCAGACAGGGAAAGCTACCGGAGCTACGGCCAACCCCTGTGTCAGACATGGTGGCCTAGGACCAAACAGGAGAGGAGAGAGAATGACTGAGATTTATCTCCAGGTCTGGGTAGAGGGTCTACAAAGCAGAGAGCTCAGGCTCAAAGGAGACCCAGATGCCAGCACCTTACCTTCTAGGTCAAGCTGAAAGACAAGACCAGAGGGCTCATCCCAGTGCAGCAGGCTCAGGTAGGCAACCTCCCGTGTGCAGTTCTCCAGGGAAAGCACCTCTTCCTTCAGCGATGGCACCCTCAGCTAGCAAGGACCCAATGCCATTAGACCTAAGGGCTGGAAAATCATGCAATCCCCAACTCCCTCACCCATCAGGGTCACACAAGAGTTGTTACAGAGTGAGGCAGGCCTGGGAAAAGCTGTATCTCAGGACAAGGCATCCTCAGTCTGCCTCTGGCTCTCTCCTCTGCTTCTGAAATACTTGCTCCCAGCCACCACCCAGTCTGGATGGTGGGCTGTCATGAAAGGAAGAGTGTGTGTGCACGAACATGGGTGGGAGTAGGAGCACTGGTTTGTTTTCAGTTACAGATGGAATATTAATTCAAGTAGTGCAGCTGTACTTCAAGTGGTGTCATTCTTGGCAAAACAAATGCCCTTCCCTCCTTCCAGGAGCTTTTTTCAGAGCAATTATTCTCTGTAGCTCAGGAGGGTCATAAAAGCCTGAGAAAACTTGCTCCAGAATTGATTGCTTTGCAAGGGGCACGTGCAGGCTGTAGGATGCAAGGTGCTCTGAAAAAATACAAGGTGACAGGCAACTCGAGGGACATATAGCCGTACTGACATCTTAATCGTGTGACTCCTTTTTGTTTCTCCCTTCCCACAGCTCAGGGAAGTGTTTCAGAAGGTCTTGGCATTTTTATATGCATGGGTACACTTGAGTGCTATAAGACCTGGGTCGTGTCTGTGCTGTGTAAAGCTCTAGACAGGGAGCAGTCCTGGAAAAGAGAACTGGAGGT
Source organism: Atrichornis clamosus (assembly GCA_013400975.1). NCBI lineage: Eukaryota > Metazoa > Chordata > Aves > Passeriformes > Menuridae > Atrichornis > Atrichornis clamosus. Next base: position 92,756 of record WBMZ01005727.1, read on the forward strand.
GGACTTCAAGCTGGGTAGAGGTCAGCTTGCACTGGGGATCACTTCACACCCTTTGCATTATCCCAGAAACCCTGCAAACCCACAAAGCGAGCCCATTCCCAGACTCACCTCAATGAGCCGACACCCTTCCCTAAGACCTGCTTTTTCGACCCGTGAGCCCGGCTTGACCCACTGGACATAAATTCCCGTCCTGTTTCCTCCAAGGATGGAGATGTCTGCTCCGAGCCTCTTCTCCTGGAGTGAGGGGTTGCTGGGGTGACCCACACTAGTGAGCTGTACCACCAGTGACCTGGCAAGGAGAAATGCCAAGTCTGGCAACTGAAGTTTATTGCCTTTTCTAAGAGCCAGTCCTCCATGCCTTGTGTCCAGCTACAGGGTGTTTACTGCAGTACAGAGCTCATGATTCACAGTGTGCCAATCACCAGGGCACGCAGACAGAGCTTACGAAGCCCCACAGCCCATTCTATCCCACCAGCCCCAACACCAAAGCCAACCTGGGCTTCCCTCCCTCTCTACCCAGACAGATTTGTGTCCAGCCCAGAGCAACATCGCCACCCCTGCCATAACAAATGAGACAGCACAAGAAACTGAAGTCCTGCTAAGAAGCAAGGACTACAGGATCTTCATTTCTCTCCTCTCCCAGTAGTGAGAAAGAGCCCACAAGGGGGGAGGCAGAAAGGAAGGGTGTCCCAAGCACGGTCCCTGGCACCACAAAATGTCTGCTCAAGCACAGCCACGGAGTGCCCAGTTCAGAGAGCAGCAGTCACCTCCTGGTGACCTCCTTGCGGCTGGAAAGTGTGGACAAGCAGATCTCCGACTTCACCCTGGTGTAGGTGCTGCTGGAAGGAGAGGAGAAGGTCCCCAGCAAGGTGCTTGCAAAACCGCTGCCTAGGAAAGAGCAAAAGGGAGAGAGGGAGCACTGCACCTCTACTAACGCTGCAGGGAGCTCACGTTCTGGGGGTGGCAAGGGTCTGTCATCCTTTCCTGACCATTTCCTAGCATCTGACTGGGGAAATTGGGAATGCAGGGACACTTTGAATGGCCACCCTCATGGAAAGGGTTTTCTGTGTCTCCTGAGAACAAGCAAATCTTTGTTCCTTTCCTCAGCATTTCAGTCAGAAGGCAGCAGCAGCCAGGCCACCTGAATGTGCCCAGAGATCAGCCACCAGCACCCACCACAGGACCTGCCAGTGAAGCTTCACTCCAGGAGATTTACAACCCATCACCCAGGTAGTAGCAGATGAAGGGAGTGTCCAGTAACACCCCAGAGCAAAGGCCTTTCCCTCTTCTGTTACCTGCTCCCCCTAATTCCACACCATCACCACAGCTCTCCACTAGTTAAACAGAGATGATGCGAATAGCTGCCTGCTCTGCAGAGGAAAAGCCAGCTTTTCCAGCTGCTGTGCCTGACCAGGCACAGGGGGATATGTGGGTCCATAGTACCCTGCTACAGGTGCAGAGCCCTCACAGTGAGCTGCACAGACCAAAGGTGTGAGGGAGTGTCAGCTGTCCAACCCCTCTCCCCACAGCCACCACTTCTTTTCAGCTGAGCCCTTTGAGGAAAGCCCCCACCCTGGTACCTGTTGCATCTTCAATGCTGCTAAAGGAGCCACAGGACAAGCTACAAAGGAGACACAAAATGGATCTGTAAGGCAACGGCTTTTCCAAAACCTGTCTGCATCCTGTTCTCAGTCTCACCTCTACAGACTTCCCTGCCATCCCCAAGCACACCCACAGCCAGCACCCAGCCCCCAGCCAGCCTTCCCACACTCAGTTCCCACTCCAGCTTTTCTCCTAACCCTGCCAGGCAGCTCTCCCTGGCCCCCACAAACCCTACAGAGGAGACAAGCATCCTCCAGCAATCACCTTTTGTAGGGCATGCACTTCTCTTCCCGCTGCCGACGGAGGATGGAGCCGATGCAGGGAGGGAAGGGGAAGGTGGAAAGGCGGTTGATAGCCTTCTCACTGTCAGGAGTCACGTCCTTGGGCAGAGTGAAAGAGACATGCTTGCTAACATCAACACCCAGCACCACTTCTCCCCTCCCTTCAGGCCAGGGGGCAAACAGCTCCTTGAGTACCATAACGCTCTTTAGGGATAATCCACATCCCTCTGAACTCCCAGGGGCACCTTGTTTTCCCAAGCAGATAGAGATCCACGGCACTGCATCCCCATCTTTTTGCAGTGTACTAGCTGTGGGAGCAGTAGCACATGAAAAGAGAATCGAACCTTGTGCTTGTATTTCAGTTTTAGCCAGCGCACACCCAGAGATGTGAGTAACCTGTGGGACTGCCCATTTTAGGGTTCGCTAGGATGACAGTTCAGGAGTCAAAGGAAAGAACCTGACTCCTTTAAAACCAACACAATGCTGCTACAGGATTCAAAAGAGCCTGGACTTCTCCTCCAGCAAGTGTAGATTAAACAGCATTTTGGGGAGGATAACATCTTACGTTAGACCGTTGATTTCTAGGGTGTCATAAGGAACAAAGGGTTCTGCTTCCCCCTCTTTCCCACTCAGCCGAGTGCTGCACACTTTGGGACAGCACTGGTCAGTTTGTTAGAGACTGAGAGAGCAAAGTTTTGCATCCGAGATCTGCTCACACATTACACACCATCCCGTGCCCAGTCCTCCACCCAAGTCACAGCCCCACGATGGAGCCACTCCAGTGTCTCTGTGCCCTTCCTGAGCAGTGTCTCCACCGGCCTCAGCTGAGGGTCAGCCTCACGTGGTCAAGCACTCACCATGCTCTGAATGGCTGAATCCCCTGGGAACGGGGTAACAGAAGTCCCCAACATATCCATGAGTCCAATCGTAGGGTTGTCTATGAGGCTCCAGGTGCTGCTGAGGTTGGAGCAGAGGGAGTAGGAAGAGCTGCACATCTGGGAGAGAAGGGACTCCATCACACATTTGCATCCCCCAGAAATCAGTCCTGACCCTCTGCCTTCTCTCTTCCCTCTTCTTTCTAGCCACCCTCACCTTGCTGAGGCTGCGGCTGCCTTGGCACCGCTGCAGCTGTGCCTCCAGCGTGCTGTTCAGCCCTTCTGCCTGGCTCAGCTTGCTTAGGAGCTTGTCCCGCTCCTCCTCCAGGGCCCGCACACGTTTGCGGTACTGGTCCTTCTCAATCAGGCTCTGGGAGTATTGCAGCTGCACCCCATCACGGCTCTGGATTGCCTGCAAGGAGCCAGGCTGAGGGTGAGAAAAGGCAGAGAACTGCACTGCTGATCCCCACCTCCCACCCCTGCGTGGTTGGACAAGATCCGCTGGGGAAGGAGAGGGTATCCAGAGCCGCATTCTTGCTGGGAGGTGAAAAGCAGTTTACCTGGTCCCGCTCTTTTTCGATCTCCTCCAGCTGCAGCAGCACCGTGTTCATACGATGCTTGTAGAGATCACAGTCCTTCTGCAGCGTCCGGTATTTCAGCTGCAGATCTTCCACCTCCTGCAGGTACTGGTAACAGCAAGCAGCAAGCATTAGCTCTCCTGAAAGCAACTGCTTCACAGCCCCCTCCCTCCCCGCTCTTCCAGGCCTTGCTTGGTGTGCAGGGACAGGGGCAGTGACGCTCTACCTTATCCCTCAGCTCTTCGGCCCACTGCAGCTCATTCTGCAGGGAGTTGAGTTTCTGACAGAGATCCTGCCGGTCGTCTTGGGCTTCCTTCCAGTCATGCTCCAGGATGTCCAGGAGGATCTGCTCAGAGCCTGGCACTGGGCCCTCACCAGGTTTCTAGGAGGTGAGAGGGACTGTCACTGCACCGCAAGAACCAAGGGAGCACTAGACAAGAGCAGTGACTGGCAGACTGGCACAACTGCCATCATCACCCTGCATTGATCTACTGTGCACTCCAAGGCACAAAGTCACACTTGTGAGCACATCCGAGAGTTACAGAGCTGGAAACAACAACCCATCACTACCCAGACCCAGAAGCAATGGCAGCCACCACAGCCAAGTGATATGCCATGAGGACAGGACAGGCCATCCCAAACCAATGACTTCCCTATCTTTCCAGTAGCTACGTAACCAGCACTGGGGATGGCCCAAGAAAGGAGGTGACCTGGAGCCTGCCCTGCCCTGCCAGGTACCTGCAACATGCCCTGCAGCTCCTGCAGCGACGCCGTGAGCCGCTGGTTCTCAGCCCACAGCTCAGACACGGAGTCGGGGTGGCCGCGCTCCTCCGCCTCTCGCTGGGGCGGCGCAGACGCCTGTTTCCTCAGCAGGCTGCACTCCTCCTCCAGGCTGGAGACTTTGCATTTCAGCTGGTCCACCTGCAACCCAGGCAGGAAACAGTCTGACACACACAGCCCTGCACCTCTGCCTTATCAGGAGAGCGAAGCAGAGAAGGGGCTGGGCAGAAAACAGGTCAGGAAGGAAGCAAAGCACGGGAGGCAACCACAAGCAATCACAAAGGAGTATCCTACTGCTGGGCCAAGGTCAGCAGCACAGCTGCACACAAAAGCTGTTCCCTCAGGGAAAGGAGGAAGATGCACTTGCATAAGCACATTCAAGATCCTCTCTTGGTGCAACAACTTTCTGGCTACCCTAGGGCATCCACAGTGCAGCTGGCCTTGACCGTGGATGGACATGGGACCTCTGGTGCGCTGCCAGGGCCAGCAGCTATGAGTATCTCAAAGGCTCCTAGAGCAGCTGAGAAACAAATTCACAGCAGAAAAATCCACTGGAGGCGACTCAGAGTGAGGAGGCCACCTCTGGCCTGGGAAGTGTTTGAGGTTTAAACCGCTGGAAAGCTGCAGGGTACCTCAGGGGCATCATCATTCCCTGGTCTGTTCTCACACTACTCCACCAACATGTCACTGGAGACAGCAGAGGTCAGTTACTTTTAAGAGAGGTCATCACAGACCTGTAACAACTGATTAGATTGATCAAAGAATCAGTTTCACAGCTGAGTAAGGCTTTGAGAGGAAATGGGGCAGCAGAACCCCATGAAAGCCACCAAGAAGCACAGCCAAAATTGCCAAGGAGGGATCCAGGAACTGAATTACTTCTGTAAATCTGCCCAAAAGACCTAGAATGACTTTTGGGGACCAGACACTTCTGTACCCCAGAGTCAGGAGGGGAAGCCAGGCTGAGACCCTGCTTCCAGGGGGACTTCTTCAGCCCACAGTTACCTACAAGTGATTCACCTCCCTGCTCCACAGAGGCCCAGGGGAGCTGGCATTGGCAGGAATACCAGAAAAAAGGCAGGGGAGGATCCCAGCACTGGCAAAACAGAATGAGGAATGAAAGGTAATCACAAGGCTGTGTGAGAGGTCCAGGCCCAGACCGGTAAGGGGAATGCCAGGAGGCAGCTGAGCACTGAAAAATAAGGGTTATTAATAGGTTCAAGGTAGGGCTGTCCTTGCCCAGGCAGGAAATGGGCGCATGTTTGCTGGAGGTAAGAGCTTGGCAGCTGGAGTGCAGTGTCATGAATTCCTTCAGCTATGCAGGGCATGAGTCCTACAAACGTCATGAGAGACATGAGGAGGCAGTGGGGAGTGGCAGGGGGGATGGAGTCTGGGCCAAAAGGCTCCTAAGATCAGCAAGGCAGGCTGGGCAGCTCCAGGCAGCACATGCACCCAGCGTGGGCAGCTGCACAGTCACCGTTCTCACTAGAGAGAGGAAAACGCAAACCCTTTAAGGGGAAAAAGTAAATACAAATACACAGCTTGACAGAATGAGCTGCCTGCTGCCTGCCTGTGCTGCCTGGAGAGCTCAGCACCCACCAGCAATTCAAGCAGTGCAGGGCAGCAAGTGCAGAAAGGAGCACACAGGGCATCTTGTGGTGCCTGCAGCCAGGCAGAGAGCCGAGGGATGCCAGGGAAGGCCTCACCCCTAACTCTGGCTCCTCTAGGTGATATACTTCCAACTGTGGCAGGAGCTGCCCCCAGACAGTGGTGAGCCTCCTGCACTGTGCCCATGACTCGGCCTCTCTGCAGGGCACATTCCCACCAAGAGCAGCACCATGAGCCCCAACCCACGTCCCGCCTGCCAACAGCTCCTTCACACTCATGAGCCACCACGTGCGGACATCCGTGTGCATCCTTCTCAGATGTCAGACCCCGCCACCTCCCACTGCCGACCCTTGTGCTCCCCAGGATCCTACCACCAGCTGCAGGTCCCTGCTTCGCAGCACGGCCACGTTCTTCTCCTCGCAGAGCTGCGCGTAGCGCATGGCCATCATGTAGTTCTCGTCTTTCAGCCTCAGCAGCTCCACACTGTTGGAGTCCCACTCCTCTCTCAGCCGCTGGCAACGCTCCTGCACCTTCAGGAGCTCCTTCAGCTGCTGCTCCAGCCGGGCCTGCTCTTGCTCCAATGCCTGGTTTTTCACCTGGAGCTGGTGTTCCTTCAGCAGGTGCTCTTTCCGTTGAGCCCTCACCTTCTTTACCTCCATCATCAGGAACTGAGTTAGTCCCTCAGGGCCTTCCTCATCTGGGGAGAGACAAAGGAGGGGTAACCCCAAGAAACAGATTTGTCCAATGCTCTGTTTTCCATCAAGAGGTGCCAAGTTCCCCTGTGAGTTTGCAGCCCTTGTTGTCCCAAGCTCATGGCACCACAGTTTGTCACCCTGTGGCCCCCTCCCTGCCAGTTCCGGAGCACAGAGCTGTCAGGATTCCTCACACACCAGTAGCATGAACCCATCTTTTATGCCGGCACATGCACTTGCACATGGCCCTTCCCATGGAAGCCGCAGCTGAAGGGAGAACAGAGAACCTGCCCCTACCCAGGATCATAGAGCAGCGCTGGGCTGGCTCCCTCCCCGTTAGCCGCGTGTAGTGCTCTGGGTAGTAAAACTCCAAGGATTCCAGGAAGGCTTCGTAGCCTCGCTTTCCACGACGCCGAAGGATGTCCATCAGATAACCTGGAAGAGGGATAAAGAGCTAGGGTGATTTCCCCGCAAAACAGAGAGAAAACAGCATAGCCCAGCTTCATTATATGAAGGTAGCATCTCTACCAGTTCTACTTCCATCCACAAAAATGGGAATGGCTAGAAGAGGGAATGGGGTGAGAGCACTGCCCTTGTCTGTGTGCATGCAGGGGGAGCTCACAGAGGATCAGCAGCTCAGAGAACAACAAAGCTGAGGTAGCAGTGCAGTGGGAGGGAGCAGAAAGCACCACCACATGCTGGGCAGCACCCACTGTGTGTCAAAACGAGGTTACCCCCACAAACCAGGCCCATCTAAGTGCAAGTTTGTGCCTTCTCCCACCTGTCTGGTTGCTCTTGCAAGGGAATCGGCACGAGTTCAGCACCTCCTCCTCATCCTGCTCATCTATCACACGGCACTGGCGCAGGTACGGGGTGAGCTTCGCTGGGTTCAGGGAGCGGGTCAGCTGGTGACGTGCACTCTCGATCTTCTCCCAGATGGTGTCTTCTTCCTCCTCTTGCTCTGAGAGGCTGCAGGCTTGGAGAGGGGCATTCTCCACAGCTGGAAGGATAAAAGGAAAGGATAAAATGATGAGGAATGATGGACGAGCACGGGCAGAAGGCATGAATAGGCATGGGAGAACATGAGTTGAGGTATGATCCTGCAAATGATCCACTAGTCTTACAAATGGGACTCAGATACATTAGAAAACATTTCACATACAAACGGATTCAGCAGGATCTTGAGTGTTCGCCTAGAGCCTTAGATATGCAGAAGGCTAGTGGTGCATAAGGGAGTTAGAAGCATATATAGTAGGAAGTCTAGGGAAGATACCATCTTCATCTCTCAAGCATTCTTAAATCCCCCCAACCACCACACACCTTCCATTTTATCCCATCCCGGAGAACAGGAAATTCTCAGGACCAGGAGTTTTCACAGCCTGGGACATTTTTTCCTCATACTTGGGGCTGGAGAGAATCCAGCAAATGAATCCCTGGCACTGTGCACCAAGCACTGGTGACCAATCAAGTTCCCAAGGGCATCGTCCCACAGAGACACTTGGCTACGGGTACCGGAATCAACAGAGAATCACATGAGCATATATCTTTCCTGTATCTTCCCCTCAGCTGTATGGAGCCCTGAAAATATGTAGCAACAAGGCAAGCACCCTGCCATCAAATAAAGCAAGAGTGACCCCCTCAAGTGAACCTCAAAACCTCTTAGAGCCATGGTGAACCTGCTCCATTGAGTCCTACGAGATGTGATGGAGCAGGTATGCACAAGGAGCTCTCTCCCCAGCTGTGGATCAACTCAGTGTTACTTATTTTCACTCGAGGAATAAAGTCTGCCTCACAGGCCAGCACAAATCCTTTTAGCTGTCGAGGCAAAGCACAGCAAAGATCTCCTGAGACTCAGAAGCCATCTCTCCTCCAAAGCATGCACATCCAAAGCAGTTACCTGCTCCTCTGGTGCTGGCATCAAGTCCAGCTTTCGTACCCCAGGCACGCAAACATCCCCAAGGGCAGGTGCATGTTGCATGGGGGAAGGAAAATGTTCCAGTCTTTTTCCTTTCCTTTGGAAAATTTGGGTTGGGTTTATTTATTTTTTTTCTTTCTTGTGGTACAAATTATTCCATGCTATTTCAGACAACCAGCCAAGCAAGGAGGATGGCTGAGAGAGCTGTGCAGAAGTTAATCCTCCAAATACAAATACAGGAGACTTTGGGTCTGATGGATGAAAGATAGCAGGAAAAGCCTCCACAAAAGATTTCCAAGTGTCTCCCTTGCAGCACCAAAGAGCTTAGGAACTTAAATACGGATTGTTTTAAGTCGAATAAAACCAAATTGTGTTTCTTGCAGAAATTGAACTCTCATTTGAGACTCTTGGACACGAGTATGCTGGAGAAGGATGCAATAGCAGGTCGCAGAAGTTGCACTGTTTCAAACTCCGCAGCAAATTTATCCCTTTAAGTCGAAGTGTTCCTCCAAGAAACTCAAGCCGGCTGTGCGAGCAGCGACCAGCTTTTCGGCAGGCAGGCTCGGCAGAGAGAGAAAGGGAGAGGGAGAGAGGGGAGGGGTGGGCGGAAGGTTCCAGGAGCCGATAAACCCGCTCCCACCCGGAGTACCCCCGTTCCCTCCCAGGGTACCCCTTCCGCGGCGGGCGGAGGGAGCGCTTCCCTGTCGCCAGCCTGAAAGCGCGCTTCGAGAAATGCCGAGCCGGAGGCCATTCCCGAGGAGGTGGCTGAGGAAGTGGATAAGAAGCAGACATCCCCCACACACTACCACAACCACACCTCCCCTCCCACCCCGAGCCAGTGCGAAACTCACGCCCCGGGGCGAAGCCGACGGGCAGCCGCCGCCTTCGCGGCAGAGGGGGCACTGGGGGCTCCGCCGCCCCCGGGACCCCGTTCCAGCACGGGGACTCGCCCCTTACCTGCCATCCCCACTCCGGGCGGCTGCTCCCGGCTGCTCCCCGCTCCTCTCCGCTCCGCGCCGCCGCCCCGGCAGGTGTGTCTGAAGTGCTCTCCCCACCCCGCCGCACTTTCCCACCCTCTTTCCCTGCCTCCCTCCTTCCCCCGTCCAGCCCGGTGGGAGGAAGCCGACAACCCCCTGGGCTATGGAGAGCCTAGCTCTGCCCACCTCCCGGGATCGCGGGGGCACTCACCGGCGGGGCGGGGGCGGGTCCCCCTCGGCCACTCCCGCTGTCTGCCCCTCACCTGCGCAAGCCGGGGAAGGGGTTTTTTTTTGCATGTGTCCTGTCCTTCTAACCCGCCTCTGTCCCCAGCCCCGGGATGGAGATGCTCCCCGGATGTGGCTCGCCAGCCACTTCTCTTCCGAAACTCAGCCTCAGGCCCCGACAGACCGTCGGGGGAAGGGGGGTGCCCGGCTTGTCGGAGACCCTGCCCAGGCAGGACTGGGGGCTCTCCGGGCAAGGCGCAGCCCCCCGCGCTTTCCTCGCAAAGAAGAGATTAATAAGGAGAGGCGAGAAGAGATTAATAAAGAGAGGCGCTTTTTTTTGTTCCAGGTTTGCAGAAATTGTGGCCAGGCCACTCGGGGTGTGAGGCTGACTCTGGATGGAGGGGGAATCCAAGCAAGGGGAAGAAATTTAGAGTGGTGGAAAGATGCCTGATACAGGCCAAGAAGAGATCCCACGGGCTAGATTTTGGCTCCACAGTTGTCAGCTGTGTCCGTGGGTGGAATTGGGTGTGGAGACACCCTGGGGCAGCGTGATGGAGACGTACTCCAGCACATGCAGGGGCTTGCAGCCTGGCCCTGACCCAGCACTGCATTTCCCAGGCCAGGAGTGGATGCCGGGAAGCCTTCCCCCCATCCAAGTGGCCACGGTAATCTCACGAGTGGACCTGTGTGTCCACACAGCATCCCAAAGTGTTTGCAGAGTACCCTCCACACCTGCCAGGTACTCAGTTGACCAAATCTGTGCATACCACTGGGACAAAGAGTGCTCTGGGAGAGATGGAATTGGATGCTATGGTTCAATCCCAACATCATATGCCTACCCCTTCAAGGCTAAGATGTTTTCTGTTTTCTCTAGCAACCCTGTTTCACTCTCTATTCATCACTCTCAACTATGTCAGACCTCAATAGCCAGGCCAGGCAGTGCAGGCTCTGTGCAAGAAATTCCCAGTATCAAGCTCACAAGAAATGGGAGTTCCCTGATTCCCCCCAGCCTTGGAGTCAGCCCACAGGGTAGCCTGGAGTACTGCTGTGCACCCCTCCAGGGCTCTGAACACAACATGAAGGAGCCCTACATTTCTCCTGCCCCTGACAACACACTCCCAAAAGGGAAGTGCCCTCAGCATCCCACCACTGCAGCTTCTAGACCCCACCTTTGCACGGAAATCTTTCTCTCCTCATTCAGGTAAGTGAAGAAGCAGAAGCTAGGGAAGTTGGGAACATTCTTGAGGTATGAACTGGGCCCCTTTCCCTAAAGGATTCCTGCTGCCTCCAAACTGAACATCATTTGTTTCTCCTCTAGGGCCAATGGCAGATTCATCCCCTCTGGTCCCCACAGGGCTCCTGCACCAGCTTCAGTAGGGTGATTTGAGGGAAGGGAGGCTTTAGCAAGACCCCATGCTGCTAAGTTCTTTTCAAGGTCAAGCACAGCCACTCTCAAGTCCACACTGGGAATTGAGAGTGTATCTGTGTGATGCACAGAGCACACAGCCTTTTTGTTGCAAAATATACACAGGTATTGAGCAAACACCAGGCACGCGCACGCACATGGGGCTTTCGGCAAACCGCCCTTGGATGGCATCCATCCCAACAGGCACTGCTTGACACCCCGAGCACATGAATTTTTTGTTGACTCATCCTCCCTGTGAGGGGTCCCAACAGCCCTCTCCCCTCCCCTGTAAGCCCAGCAGTGCACAGCTCCCACACAAAGGGTTCATGCTGACCCAGGATCACCTGCAACAGGCACAGCTCCTGTCTCCAGCCCTTATCTCCAGCCAGAGGCATCCCGCTGAGTGCTCAAAAGCAAGTACAAGCACGGCTGCCTGCTGGGAACCCATTCTGACTCAGGCCATGTCAATTTTTTCCTGCTAGTTATTCTTTCACAAACAACCCAGGTCTCTCTCTCCCTCTCTAGTGAAAAGATTTCCTGAGCCGGATATTATGTGTTGATAGAAGATAACATCTTCACAATCCTGAAAAAGTCCCAAAGCAAGAGTTGGTTTCTCTCATTCCACTGAGAGAGACAAACTCTAGGCTGATGACAAAAAACCCCTCTTTCTCCACCCACCTTGGCCCCACGGGCAGTGGCTGCACTGCTTTGTGAGTCAGAGCACTCAGACATCAGACAGAGCAGGTCCCACATCAAGAACAGCTAAAGAAATATCTTCACCCTAGGTTGCCCACGGAAGAGTCTCAGACATCCAAGTCCAGGGAAAAATAAATTCAATAATTGACTGGTACCATAATAAGGGCAGGTCCTCAGACTGACTAAGTGACTAGTCTCCTTAATTATTTTACAAGCTCCATTAGCCATTCTCCTTCATGGAGAGTCTCTGAGCTCAACAGGTACTCCAGGAGCAAGAAAACCACCCCTGAAGGCTCTGGGCTGGGTAGCTGATCCCAAAAGATCAGACAGACAGCTCCTGAGAGGAAGAGTATGTTCCATTCCTGGCTTTTTTGCCAGCGTGTGAAGGCACAGAGACACAAAGCTCACGCTTTGGAGGGAAGCTGCAGTTGTACAAGACAGCCCCAGTTTGCTGGAGATACAAAGTCCCATCAGACTGCACATGCTCACAGCCAGGTATCATATTTCCACAATAGCTTTACCAGTAGCAGTTACTTTTGTGCTGACACGCTTGAGTTCACACTAGGAATGACACGGGGGTGTTTGGGTGGGGTTTTTATTGGATTGTTGATTGGTTTTGTTGTTTTGGTTTTTTTCAAACACTAACCAAAATAGTCGCGCTGGTAAAACTTTCCAAGCCACACCGGCTCACACAGGAAATCTATGACAAGCTAGCAAATGGTGAGCCACGTGTCCTTTCCACCACCAGAGGAAGGGCTTAGCACACGTGGCCCGCAGCGTGTGACAGGCTGCTGGGTTTTCTGCGGGACCTTGTGTGTGGGATGACCAGTGGCACTAAGAGGCCAGCAGTTTCCCTCCGAGGCGAGCGAGCCCGTGCTGTGGAGAGCAGGGCTGAGTGTGCCTCAGCACTGCATTGTTTGCCCCCGCCTGGAAACTGCTTTAGGAAGGTCTGAGGCGGGGAAGGAATTCAATAAATTCCTGACTGTGTAGCTAAAATGCCATCGGTACAAAGCTCAAGCTGCAGTTACAGATGGTGAGCTGGGTGCTCTGTAAAGTCTTGCCCTGCGTTTTGGGAAGCACAGTATCTTTACAAAGCTCCCCTGAAAGTGCCTATCCACACAGTGTCCATAATGTGAGTCAGTCAGAACATCTTCAATGATACATTTCTTGCTTGGTTCTTTTTTTTTTTTTCCCATTCAAACTATGCTATTCTTCTTGCAGCCTGCTGACTTTGCAGAGACTTAAACTCCCGTTGAAGTTTTAGGGGGGAGGTTTGTTAAGGTCTCCAGGGTGGTCTCCCAAGACAGGTCGAGGAAGCGAGTTTGAAATAACCCCTCTAATAATAACTTCCACCCTGCAATAGCTGTCCCAACACGATTTGGTGTAGTGAAAAAACTCCATAGTTTCTGTTCCCGTGTGGAACAAAAACAAATGCCAAAAACACAACTTGTGAAGCAGAATTATCAACACCAACGTGATCTAATAGGCTCATACACTGCCTCACTCTGGATTAGTAAACACACAAAAAAAACCCCAAACCTTTTCCTAATGACACTCGTCAAACTCAGTGTTTCTATTAACAACCTTTACAAGGACTTTGACTACCTGCTCTTCTCCTGACACTTTTCATAGCAGATGTAAGACTGCTGCAGCACACTGACAGTGATTTATTCCCATCACAGTAGTGACTGCAGAAGGGAGGAGGGATGAGGTCCCCCCTCAGAAAACCGAGGAACATAACAGGAAGGAAATGCATATATCTGTGTGTGGAGATAGCAAAACAAGCAAATATTTCCTTCAGCATTCCTTCCCCTCACCACACGAACACACCCATGGCCTGGAGCTACAGCAGGCAAAAGCATGTAAAGTAATGGTAAAGTATTAGCAACACATCTCTGTCCTCATTAGGGCATCAGAGGTGTGCAGGGTGGCAAGGAAGACCTGAATTAGAGCAGAATGATGGGATTAGAGTCATTGGGATGAGCTTTCTCACTCCCAAGCTGCTCAACTGCCCCGGCAAAAGGGCTCCAACTCAGCAGTTGCCTTGTTCTTAAGGCATTATCCCTGTGGGATTGGTCCCAGCTTTTTTTTCCTCTCTCTCCAGAACATAAGCCAGCCAAGAGTCTATCTCACTGCTCATTGTAAATCCAGTCTGGTTGGCTGCTTCTGCATCACCCTTCGCAAGAGGACCACTAAAGTCTGTCCTCCACTGCATAAGAAGGGTCGGGACACAGACGGCACAGAGGTTGCAGTGAGTACAGGGGAGCAGTGTCTGCTCTCCCCAGATATGACCCTCTCTGTCTAGAAACTGGGAGTGAATTCAGCTCTCCAACAAAGGATCCACCTTTGTTTTTTTCCTGTGTGTGTGCAAGAAGGATTTGTTCCTCAGGGAGAAGAAGCACATGGACTGAGGATGTACATACAAATAAGGGGTAGATCACACCTGCTTTGGGAAGAAAACAAATGACTGTCCAAGAAGAGAGGTGATGGGGAATGGAGCCTAGAGAAGGAACAAACCCAACGGCGTTTCAACTGCAGCAAGCAGAAGCTCACCAAACCCACCCCCTTTGCCTTGGTGCCTCCTTGCACGCCAAGGCTGCGGCCACCAGAGGTCAATGTGACCACATCAACCTCACCCAGCTGCTGGGTGCTGCACAGAGCCCCTTCGAAACAGGGACATCAAACAGAAATATGAAGTAAGTAGTGTCTTCCACCTCTTAGGACATAAATGTGGGGCAGATTTCCATGTAAACCAACATTCAAAGCATTAATCCCAATATGACTTCAGCATTATCCTGGGAAAAAAAAAGAGCTTGAGGATGACGATGTCCCCAGTTAGCATCCTGCTAACACACCGAATTGAGACTCTTGCTTGCCTGTGGTCCCCACAAGTGCTCCTGACACCGCAGGCATGTCTCATCCTGCTGGTTTCAGTGTCACTCAGGTGTTCTCACCAATCCCAGCCTTGGTAGCAAGAAAGGGGTGGAAATGGGCAATCTGTCCTCCCCTGAGTGCCACTTCTGCTCCCTGGGGTATAGGTCTGTCAGAGTGATTGAGGTCTGCCACAGATCCAGGCTGGTTGAATGAAACAAGTAGAATACCTGCAGCTAGAGGAAGACAAATGGGTTAAAGAAGCAGGTTAGATGTCAGAGAGGGAAGATGAGACTGTGCAGAGCAGAAATCATTATGTCTAGATAGCTTTGTAAAGCCAGCCATTCCTCTGCACTCCCACATGTACCAGTTCTCCTCTCTATCTCCCCTGTGTCCTCCCCTAGACTTCCCTAAACATTCACTGAGAGGCCCTTTCCGTCCTGGCCTCCCAAGCCCTTTATCATCTAGGTGAACACCCACCTAGCCAGAGCAAACAAAACACTCCTATTCCACCTCCAGCAGAGCTCCAGCCTTGTGGGATGGACAGGTTTCCCCAGACAATGGACGTCTTCTTCTCCAAGAAGACTCCACTGCACTGCAGGATCATCAGTGGTCCTTTCCACAAGGCAAACCAGCTGCCCAGACCAAGCGTGTTTCTACCATCCCACAGGAGCAGTAGCTTAGGATGGGAGCAGAGAGAGACCAGGAAGCAAACCCTGCCTCGTCTTTGCAGGGCAGATGCAGTCAAAGACGTCGAAGACAGTGAGGAGAACCAGCTCAGGTGCCGTCATATAGATGAGCAAACTGTGAGCAGTTTGAATTCAGAAGAACAAATTGCCACCAAGACATTAGCTGCTTAGCTGGGAGTTCTGCTCAGTCCACTTCAGAAATACTCTGAACGCTTCAAGAGGAGGGAAGAAAGAAGCATAGATAAAAAACACCACTTCCATCTTCCCTTCCTCCTCTCTGAGATGATCACAGTCCTGTCTGACTCCTCTCCTGAGCTGGTACATAAGCATGCCCCAGGGTGTTCGGCTGCCAGAGTCCCCAAGTCGCTGTCAGGCTGAGACTGGCCAGATGCTGATGGAGAAGAGGCAGGAGGGTTGATATCATCCCACAACACTCATTACACTAAACATGTGCCGTATCAGTGAAAGGGACAGGTCAGGCCTATATCGGTGAAAGGGACAGGTCAGGACTATATCAGGACCTTTTCCTCTTGGCTGGAGAGCGAACCTGTCCGGGACATGAACAGGGAAAAGCACTGAGTTCATGCTAACAGGCTCTCTGGAGAGGGCAGAGAACAACCAAGTGCCACCATCACTTGTAACACTGCTCCAGAGCCATAGGGTGTCACCACCCCACCATCCAACCCCTTGGGCAAAGCCCAAATCCTCTGGGTCACCCTGACCTTAAACCAGAGCCCTTGCAAAGGGAAGGATATGGGGAGCCAAGGACTGTGCCTGTTGCTGCCACACAGACCTGCCAGGGCTCTTTGCTTCTGAATGCAAGGCTCTTCCCAAGCCTTTTCAGGGAATGCCTTCAAACTGACAGAGAGCAGGTTTACATTAGATGTAGGAAGAAATTCTTAATTGTGAGGGTGTTGAGGCATTGGAACAGGTTGCCCAGACAAGCTGTGGATGTTCCATCCCTGGAAGTGNCCTGGAAGTGGGTCAGGTTGAATAGGGCTCTCAGAAACCTGGTCTAGTGGAAGGTGTCCTTGCCCATGGCAAGGGAGTTGGAACTGGGTGAACCTTAAGGTCCCTTCCAACCCAAACCATTTTATTATTCTGTGTTTCTATGACTCTGGGCCCAGCTATTCCTGTCCTACAGCTGACTGCAGATTGCTGCTGCACTGAGCCAGGCCTGGGCTTACTTGCGGGACTGCAAAGGGGCCATAACTCCCCTCTGTCCATTAATGCTGCCTAACGGTGTGTCCTCCAGGGCATCCACCAGAGGTGGCAGAGAACACCCCTCAACCCACGCTCAGCATGGGCCAAGGACTACAAACTGAAGCTGAGACATGACAAATTTGGTACAGATATGACCTAAGCCAGAGCAGTTAGGCGCCAGATGTGAAGACAAGAGCATGGCATCTTGGACCTAATTTCCTCCTGCATATACCACCATGGTCACACCAGACGCTCTGCAGGATGTGACCCTAGATAACAAGGTCTTGCAGCCCTTCTGGCTGCTGCATGGGATCTGTGCTGGAGCCATCGTGGCTGAACCGGCTGTGATTTGTAATCCTCCCCTAAGCACTCCTCCATGCCCGGTGTTCCCAGAGCTTCCCATTCCTCTGTCCCAAGGCTAAAATACCCAGCTACCTCTTTGTCTTGGCCTGAGTGGCTCTTTGCCCACAGAGACCAGCATCAGCCAAAGTCAGAGACAACCACGGGAGGAACCAAATCCCGGTGTGTAGTAGGAGCTGTCCCTCACTTCCCAGGAAGCTAACTGCAGTCTCCCCCATAGTCCAGAGCTTCACAAGGCCCCAGAACATAATCCTAGCCCTCCCTGTAGCTGGATGCCCATTTTCCCTGGGAAGAAGTCACACCCTGCCCCATAGATGCAATCCCTGGGCTAAGAGCCACAGACAGTCGCTTGCTGGAGCCCGCCCAAGAGCAATGAGCTTTCCAAGTCCTTTCCCTTTCTTGGGGGTCTGGTAGTCACATAAACAGGAAGAGCCTGGCCCTCTCCCTCCCCCTTGCAGGGCTCTGCCTCCCTCCCCTCCTCTGCGGCGGGCGCCGGCATGATGCAAGCCGCAGCGCTGGGCTGCTTGGCCCCCAGGGGAGGAGCTGCCGGCTGGCCCCTGACCTCCAGGCTCCGCATTTCCTGTGGCAGCCGAGCAGGGAGACGAGGCCCCTGCTTCCAGACGCTGGGGCTGGGCGTAAAGGGGCCTCTGTGGGCCGGCCTGCGGGGGAAAGGGAAAGGTCATGGCGGTCCTTTTCCAGCAGCAGCCCGAGGTTGGAGGAGGCAAAGATGCCAGCTGCCCAAGTGGAGGAGGGAGCATCGCTGGGACAGAGGCGTGCAGCCTAAATGACAGGGCAAGGGCCATGCTCCCGCCCCAGCCCTGCATCCAGCTCTCCAAACCCTTCTTTATCTCCTGGCATTTATTTTTAAAAGCTTTGTGGCCTTCCCTCCTAAAACCAAAGGCAGCCACACCGTGTCTGGACTGCTGCCGAGGAGGCACCAGAGCCAGTGCCTGCAGGAGAAGGGTGCAGAGCCCAGTGCTGTTAACCCCCAGCAAGCTAAACCCAGCTGCAGGAATAGGTGTCCATCCTATTAAAATTAAAAAGTTGTACTGCTGCCTCAGAGGGTGTTACCCCTTTCCCCCAGGTCCCTCTAGGGTGGGCTAAGCTGAGACAGGTATCCCCCACCACTCCACACATCTCCCATGGGTCATTACAGGGAACAGGACTGAGATTACAGAGGGAAGCAGAAAGAAGAACAGAGTCTTGATGAAGGCATTCAGTTTGAAAGGCATATCCCTGTCTCAGGGGTCCCCATCCATGCTTGATCCCTGTGTCAGTCCTGGCTTGTAAAGGCCCAGGATGCTGGCCAGATGTGATGCCCGCTCTTCACAATCTGGCAGGAGGTGCCGGATGCCTGGGGAGAGCAGGGAAGAGGGGTGGCATCCCGGATGGAAACCTCTGGTATGCTTCTGCACTGATCTCCACTCTGCCCTGGAATGCGCCCGCCAGCAGCATGTGGGAAACTGGAGTCAGCAGAGACCTTGGATGTGTCAGCTCCCCGGCTGAGTAAACAAGAGGAGCCCTGGCAAGCATTCAGCCCCGAGTATCCGAGACCTTGAAAAAAGGGGGGGTGGAAACAGGGAAGTTCTTCTGTACCCTTCTCACTCAACCTTTACAAAATATGTCCTAACCTCTGCCCTACCTTAGGTGCTATCGCCACCTCCTTGCATCCCTAGCAAGTCTGGAGAAGTGTGGGGAGAGACTCTCCCTGCGGCGTTTCCAGCACCATGCTGTCAGATCTAACATCCGGGAGATACACTGCCTCAAAAGGAGGGTCTGGAGAAGAAAGAGGTGGGATAAAAGGATTTATCACCCCCCACCATGCACACACATCCATGCCCCTTGGCGGTCTCCCAGACAGCAGGGAGCACAGAGCATAGAGAGAGCTTCCACCAGCGCTACTGGCACTGCCTCGGGGCAGTGACAGCCGCGATACAGGCACAACACAGCTCCCAGATAAATACCTTCCCAGCCCCAGCTGGGGACATTCCCACTGGGGAATGTGAGCTCCAGCCACACTCCAGGTTTCACAGGCTCAAGAGAGGCTGCAAAACAGCGCGTTCCCCAGTGCTACTTGGAAGCGTGTCCCCACCGCTGCTTCAGGTTGCCAGCATTGCCTCCCTTGTCTCCTCCATGAAGTGCACCCGCACGACTCAGCCTCTCATCCCCTCTCCACACGAGCACGGGAACCTGGGGAAGAGGGGTGGGTTGGGGAAGGTCCCCCTGCATCCCACCAGTGGACCCCATCATCTCCTGGGGGCTGAACTCCTGCAGCAGTGGCACTAGGAGGTTGTGCCTTCTGGCCACCGTCCCGTGTCCCCTATCGCTCCTCAGCAGGCACAGACTCCGGGAGAATGAGCCATTGTTCCCCAGCCCTGCAGCCTCTTCCTGTCCCTTTAGGGCTGTGAGACAAACAAAAGCAGAGCCAGACGTGGGGAGGAGGCTGGATCTGCTCCCCTCCTCCAGATCCTGCAGCAACCCCACAGGCAGGCAGACGGATGCCCGCCTTGGGGGAATGGGCAGGGACACCCCTATTTTTAGCTGCCTCTGCATCTCCACCCCCTTCCTTCCGTGGGCCAAAAATACATGGGCTGGATGAACAGGCAAAATCATTATGATAAAAGAGTTGTCCAGGCCTTGTGTCCAACCACTCCCCTGGCTTTCACTTCTTCTATTTGACCGGAATGGGTTCCTCAAGCATGGTCTCTCACTCCCAACATGGATGATTTATCTCTTCATCCCCATTCCTCATTCCCTATATCCCCACATCCTCTCTCTGCACATCGCACCCTTCCTCATCCCCACACCCAGCTCCCCCTCTGCTGTATGGATGCATCTCCCATTCCTTGATAGTCCCTTCTCCCATGCCACACCAGCCCTGGGGACGTACTCCCTTCCCCTGAGATCTCCCATTTCTTCCTTTCCCCAAAACACCTTTCCACACCTGCTCATGCAATTAATCTCCAGAAGTCTCTTTCCTCCCAAAGGCCCAGAGTTTCCTGATCCTCACCCCCATTCCCTGTGCTCCTTCTTCCCCACTGCATCTCTGCTACCCGAACCATCTCCCTCTTTCTCTCCTGACCCCAACAACCTCCACCCCAGGTCCTTCCAGCCAGCACAGGCTTTAAACTCCCACAGATGTGTCCCCTCCTTGTCCTGCCAAGGGAACATACTTGGGGGAGGGCAAAGAGACACACAGATGCCCCTGCACACAGAGAGCTGCTTCTCTAAGCCCTCCCCCTATCCCTCCTGCACAGACTTTTATAAGGTCTATGAAAAAGAACTGGAGAATCAAGTGTGGGGCTGTTCTGGGGAGATGTAGTCTACATACATAAATATGTATTTATATATTTACATCTCCTGTCCTAGTACACAGAATCACAGAGACATTTCCAGGCCATAGGCAGCTGTTCCTGGATTACTTCTGGTTTATGCAACATCCTCCCTCCCCTTCTCAGCTATGTCCCAAACCCCCCTTCCCTCTCCTCTGTGCCCAGGTAAAAGTCGGAAGGAGAGCACAGATCACAGTCTGTCCCTCCATCTTCTCACCTACAATACCCCACAAAACCCCTACAGCACCCCACATCCCTGGTCAGCAGACAGGACTAGCATACCAGGAGGAAGCTAGGGAGTTTGAGGAGAGGAAGAAAGATGAAAACATTTGGGATAGGAGGAGATGGGCAGAGGGAGGGAGGCAGCCCGCCAACAAGCCTGGGAACTCATCTGTACCTCCTCCTGGGCTTTGGCAAACCCTGAGGCTTTGAGTTCCCAGCCCAGCTCCCAGGGGAAATGCACACACTCTCCCTTTGCAAATCCCACAAGCAGGACGTGGTCAATCCCATTCCTTCAGCCTCCCACTGCTCCAGGGGAGGGGAGCTGCAGGAATTGATGGGGGAAATTAGAAATGGGCATTTACAGAGGTTGATCCACCCCACTTCTAGCATGAGTGGGTCCGGCCCCATGCTGCCGCCTGCCTGGTGATTCTCACCACAACCCCTGCTCTTTCCTTACCCAGTGCAGCACGAGGATGCTGGGAACCAGACTGCTCCAATCCCTTCCCCTGGTTATCTCAAAGGCTGCAGGCACAGTATGGGGGACCCACAGCACAGGCTCAAAAATGGGCTGAGCCTGGCCGAGCACGTCTGGGGTGCCGCCAGAGGAGAAATCATCCTGTGGAGAAACTACAGGGCGTGAGAGATCCAGTGCCTGCAAAGCTAGAGCTGGCGTCAGACCGGGGATGCTCTTGGCAAGACGCTGGGTGCTTACACCTATCCCTTGCCCCGGGGTGTCACCTCCTGCCACCACTCTGGCTTGCTCACCCTAAAACCGGCTTTGCCTTCGGCTCATCCCCAGGGCAGCGAGATGTGGACTGGAGGCAGCGCCGAGGGCCACGGGTTGGGAGCAGGGAGGAGGGCCCTGACAGCATCAGAGTGAGGGGGAGCTGGATGAGGCCATGCCAGGTTGTGTAGTGGGGCACGGGAGCCCTAAGGATCCCCATCCCCATCATGGCTGGGTTCTGTCCCCCATCCCACTGCTGGCAGTAATTCCCATACCCATGTGGTATGCGCCCTCGTGGCTGTCAGGAGAATGGAAACATCTGGAAGTCACCTGCAAACGAGCAGCACTTTCAGTTAATGAGGAAATATGAGCCAGAGACCCTGGGCAGCAATAGGATATCTACTTCTTGAGCACTGAGCGAGGCACTCCCTTCCCACCGAGCCCCCTGCCTGCCCTCCTTCTTCAGCAAATTTCCAGCACTGTTGTACTCTTGGAGCAGCATCCCTGGAAATGTCCCAGGGAAGGAGTGCAGGTGGGAATGCAGCAAACAGAAATGGTAGGGAAAATAAACCCAGGGGCGAGCAACCTAGCCACGAACTGGGATGCTTTCATCACCTTCCCTCGACGTCCCCCAGGCACTGGGGAAAGGGAGTAGGGTGATTTTTCTTTACTGGAGAGGAATCCTGTATCAGTCTCCTTCAGGCGTTGGGTCTGCAAGCAGAAAGGACTGCAAAGTGAGATAGGAGGAAGGATTGAGCACCAGGAAGTGTGGGGCAGAGACCTCAGCCCCACCCACATCCCCCCATTCCTCCCTCTATCCCCATCACACTCAGACACCCATAAGACCTCAACCCCATGTTGGAGGGATGGGTGCTGGGAAGATGAGGGGATGCAATTTGCATAGCCCTGTCTTTGATGTTGTGCTTATCAAAGCAAATCCTCATCTGGGAAAGCTGCTGGGCCACTTGTCTGCTCCATGATAAACCCAATGGCCAGTCTCTCTGTAATGGTAAGACTGGTACTGCTGCCTGGGGCTTCGGGTTACAGCTGGGATGAAAGGCTGGGTGACTGAAGGTAAATGAGGTAGCTGGGCTGCGAGGGGTTCAGGTGTAAGCTCCTGCCCAGTGCACCCAGGGGTGGTGCAGTGACTCTGCAGCACTGTCCAGCCTCACAGCCACCTCTCATTTATCAGCCGAGGTGGATAAATAGGCTGAGAGGCAGGATTGTACGGATTCACTTTCCAGGCAGCTGTATGTGAAAGAAGGGGGTATTGGCATAAGCAAGCAGCCAGAGGCCAGGATGAGTACTGAGACCCGGAGCTGGCACATACCCTGACCCCGAAGGGCTCCAAAGCACTTCAGTGCTAGACCTAGAAATACAAAAGTCAGAGCTTGGCTGGCATGGCCCAAGATCACACATTTGAGAAGGGTGCTGAAGAGGAGGGATTTTCAGATGCTTTCCTGGAAATGAAGCTCATTGTGGCTCAGAGCACAGAGATGCTTGGAGTAGGAGTGAGGAGGAGGCAGTGGAGAGCCGGCTGCCTTGCAAGAAGCAGAACGTGGCCCCTATCCCATCTGGAAAAGATTTGTTCTGCATTCCCCAGCAGAGGCGGCTGCCATCGCCCGGGCTCTGCTCCCTGACGCAGCCTCTGCTGCAGGGCATGGGGATGGAGGTGAGGGGGTGCCCCTCGGGCAGGGTGGGGGGGAATGCCCTGGCAGGCCATGCAAAGGGAGGAGACCCAAAGAAAGGGTCTTTTCCTGCCCCTCCCACCACCCCCATTAGTTTCCACTGAGCAGGACCTAGGGGAAGGAATGCCTACATACCTCTGGCAAACAGGGAGGATGCATGCCATGATTCCTCCTCCTTTCCCCGCTGATGGCAGCACTCATCCCCCATCAGATCTGAACTCCTATCCTCCAAGACACAGACCCACTTAAAGCACCACCAACATGCATAGTCCATATGATCTTAATTCATAATAGAGGAAACTTCCACAGAAGGCAGAAAACCCAACTTCCATTTCACAGAAGAGAAGCCTGAGAACAGCACCAAAACCCTACTACTACGCTTAGCAAACCTCTGAGCAACAAGGCGCTCCTGCCCAGGCACCCCAGCATGAGCCACCTGAGCCCAGTGAGAGGCCAGGCTCCATTTTGACATCTCCTCTGCAGACATCTTGTCATCCCTTCAGCCAAGCCCTACTTAACCCCAACAAGTCTCGTCTCGCCTTCACCAGCAGAGACACCTCCCTTCTCCTCAGCAGGGCCCTGAATAGGTGCTTGTGCCTGGCCAAACGGTCCCCAGCAGAGCCACCAAGCCTCACCTGAAGGCCATGAGGCTCACTGATGGCACTGGTGATGCTGCACCCACCAGCAGGTTGCCCCTCGTTGGCACGGATAGGGTCTTCTCCCTGTGACCATCAAAGGATAACACACGATGCCAGAGGGATGTGATGTCCCGTGTGTGGGCAGAAACTCTCCCTGGTGTCACCAAAGAGCAGCTCCTTGCATTTATCCACTGCCACCCCCTCACCCTGGTCTGACGTGCTGCCGCTGAGATGACGCTTGTCCCGACACCGTAACGCTTGTCCTGACCCTAACAAATGCCAACCTGGCCCACACAGCCGTCAGGGAGGCTGTTATCCCGCTAATGCTCAGCCCAGTGCTACCCACAGGTCCTGGTATGAACAGCACCCCCAGACCCCAGTCCTGACTGGCAGTGCTACACCACGGGCACTGGGCACTTCCTATCCCTATCCTGGGATGAGATGAGCCGTGGTGATACCCGAGGGGTCACACACACACACAGCGATCAAACCGCCTTCCTTTGCCCCCCCAGCCAGGTTCCCCGAACCAGGTTAGACAGCAACCTGGCCTTCCCCCTTCCCCCTTCCCCTAAACTCATTAAAGCGGGCGCCTGGGAGCGGGAGACAGCCAATGCCGGCAGACGGGAAATGGCACTGGGGAAGCAGGGAAGAGGAGGAGGGGAGCGGCAGAGAAGTTCCTGAAGTTTTCTGTCCTGGATAGTTGGAATAAATCTCATTTTCTCTGGTCTCCTTGCCGAGTCGAGGATTGGCTCGGCAGTGGTGCAGCCCGCCCTCCTCCTTCCCACGTCCCCTCCCCGCCGGCTTCGCTCCCTCACTCCCGTGGCATCAGGACGTCAGCCTGGGAGAGCCAGCCTTGGGGGGACAGCCGTGGGAAAAGGGAGGGGGGCATGCCTTCCCTTTCTTCCCCACTCCATTCCGGAACACAGCACGAGTAACTCTTGGAGCAAGTTACAGGAGCCCGCGGAGAGTGTCTCGCAACTTTTCGTCTGGAGGACGGGGGAAAAAATAATAACCCTGTTTCGGAAGAGGTAAATCCTGAGTTTTGATTAATCAGTTTGTAGGGCTGGGGACGGGGCGGGGGTTGGGAGCAGAAGGAAAAGGGTGGAGAGGGTCTTTGGAGAGGGGAGAAGCGGGAGGGGTGGCAAAGCGATAGAGACGGGAAGGATGGTGAAAAAGAAAGGGAGAAGGCGGCAGGAATGCAACAGGAAACTGGGAGTGAGGAGAGGGAACACAGGACAGGGGGGAGAGGCAGGAAGGAAAGGGGGTGAGAAGAGTGTCCTGCGGGTGAGGGAAGGCAGCAGGACGCTTGTCAGCCAAACGCTGTTCTGGATACCCCTCAAAGCCCCGCAGGCTCTCACCATCTCGATTTTGGGGATATGGAGGAAGAAAGAGAGCACTTTTTTGTAGGTGGGCAGGGAAGGGATGACTGGAAACTGCCCACCTCCATAGCCCTGGCCTCCCTCTATGTCCCAGCGTGCCTGCTTGGAAAAATATCCTTGTTATACAGAGATATCACTATGTATATATATAGCAGCCAGCAGCACAGGAGTCAGATTCAGCCGTCTGCCTACTGCCCGGCACTGCTCCAGGGAAGCTGAAAGAGGCTCAACTCAGCCAGCCAAGCCCCTTTCCCCCTTCCCCAAAAGCCTATCCCTGCTGGCTTTCCCCATCCCAGAGCAGTCACCCAGTAGGGGAGCCTCTGCCTCCCTACCTTCAGGGAAAGGGAGGTTTTTCATCACTCAGGAAGGCTGGGAAAGCCCTCCTGGCCACCCACAGCCACTTCCATCCGCTCTTCCTGCTGTTGAGACCACCCCAAATTTCTCACCCTCTTTTGGAGTATGTCCCCTTTGGGGGAGGGAAGAGGCTGCTTTCAGCAGCTCCAGCCAACTAGACATCTGGACTATTTCCCCCCCCTTTCTGGTTTCCGCTCTTCCCAGCAAGCAGAACAGCTCTGGCCATTCCCAGCTAGTGGAAAACCAGTGGTAACCAGCTGAACTCGGGGGGGAGATGGGGGAGGCCAGGCTGGGAGGAGGAGGTGCTGGCGGTGGGTCTTTGAACACCAGGGGCTTCCCAGGGAAGGCAAGGAGGGAGCCGGAGAGAGTACGCCAGGGAAGGGGAGATCATCATGGGCTATGGGCTTGTTGTGCCAGGAACTGGGGAATGCGGAAGGCTACCAGATAGAAGCAGTGGCACCTGGATAGACAGATGGCCAGGCAGAGGGGTCCCCTTGCCCAGTGGAGGAAAGGACAGCACACAGGTCACCCTTTGCCCGCAGAATCACGAGTTTCCCTGGCATGAAGGAGTCTGTTTGGGTGAAGGGGAGGGCTCAAAGGGGCACAGCCTTCAGGGAGTGACAGCAGGGTCAGTAGAAAGGAAGAAAAGGGGGAGATTGGAAAGAGAAAAAGCCCAACAGGCCTGCCAGAAACCTGCCATCCAAGTAGGGTTGGGCACCAGCTGCTTCACTCCCTCTCTCCCTCCCTTCTCTCCCAGCGCCTGCCAGCCGGCAGGGAGAGCCAGGGGCCAGGAGGTGCTGGCTTGCTTCCCTGTGGTGACCAAGAGACAAGGAAGGAGAAACACTTTCCTCCACCCCACTCCCCCATTCAATAGTTGTCCAGACAGGGAGCAAGGGGATGCTCTCCTCCCACATCCCCCCTTTCCTTGCCTCCCCACCCCTTCCCAAGGGGTGATGTCCCCCATAGGAGTCTGCAGGGCAGCTCTGCTGTGCAGGGGGCCTGGGATGGGGTAAGGGGGTCCACCCCTCAGAGTAGCCTTGGCTGGTGCAGCACATGCTGAAGGGCACAATCCCCACTTTGGGTTTCTCAGGGGCTCCAGTGTGTGTGTAGAGGGAAAGGAAATCTTGAGGGCTGTAGCTCACCTAAGCCACTCTCCCGGTGCCTTCCTGGGAGACCCCAGGAACAGCTCAAAAATACGGTTGCATCTCTCTCCCTGTGGTTTCAATACCTCCACTGGGCTGCAGGGACCACCCTGGCAGTTTCCTTTGCACTCCAGGAGAGCCCTGACCCAGTGGCTATGGGTGGGCTTCTGCCAGAGAGAGGAAACAGCTTCCCAGTTGTCCTCTCACCCCAAATCTGCCACGTGCCTGGTTTGTCCTGGCTGCAAGGCAGCACTGCATGGCCTCTATGGGCAGGAGGAAGACATAAGCTGCATGAGCCAGGGAGCTGGGGGCCAGCAGGAACCCAAATTGCCACCATCCTGTCCCTGCTGCCACCTGGCCACTGCCACCCCAGGAGGCAGCCAATGGTGCTGGGCGCTGCTGGGGGAGGTTTGTTTTCCCTTCCCCAGTCATTAACCCCTGGCAGATAAGAGGGGCCCTGGGTGAGCAAACAAGGCCAGGGCAAAGCAAAAACACATGTAGCCAGCCAGGAAAGCAACTTCATGTCCAGAATTCCTCTTCACCAGAGCCTTTGCCATCCTGGCACTGCCTGGCTGCTCCAAGGTGATGCTTGGACAGGTGGGAGAGGAAGGAAACATGATGGGGAGCCATGCAGCAGTGGGGGTCCCAGCACATGCAGATTGAAGGATGTGAGGCTCCTGCATCACCCTTCGGCATGCTGTCCTCTGTGGCCAGCCCTGCTGCAGGGACCCAGCTCCGCCCTGAACCCCCAGCCACAGAACTGAGGGAGGGATATGTCCCCAGGTGGCTGCCCAGACCACTGAACTTGAGATGTCCCGCATCCAAATCCTCTCCTTTCCCCAACCCACCCTCTCCCACTAGCCACACATACCAACGGGGGATCTGCTGATCTGAGAGTCCTTCCCACTGACAGGGGAGGTCATTACCCTGCCATCATGTATCCAGCTGCTGCTTCCTGCCTGCCCCTCAGTGCCTCTGGGACCCACCTGAGTGCTGGGACCCATACCACCCTCTCCCCCAACCTCAAGCAATTACCTCCCTTGCCATGCCTCAGTTTCCCCCGTCTGCACAGCAGCTGCCCTCCCCACACTGCCGACTCCCTGCTTCTCCACCACGTCTGCCCAGCACCGGAGACCCAGCCAGTGAAGGACAAACAAAGCAATATACAAATACTGCATTTTTGCTTCCCACCACTCCTCCTCCCAAGAAGTACACGGGCCCCAGGCCTCACCCTCTCCTCAAGGGTTCATCTGAATAGCAAAAAGGAGGGAGAGGTTTCCCGCCCCAGGAGCTGGGGCAACCAGGCAGGGCACTGCTCTGGGAGGAAGGTCTGCCTGGGAGGGAAATTCTCAGCCTGTGTTGTGGTAAGGGTCTGGCAAAGCAGCTTTGCAGACAAGAGAAACTGAGGCATGCTGAGGTAGGTCAGCAAGGTGAGGGAGACCACGTGTTTTTGGAAGAAAGTATTTTTCTTCCTCCACACGAGGAGGGCCAGGCGAGGGGGACAGATAGTAGCAACCTCCCCACCGCATTATGCACTGCCTTTAACCTCCCCAGCCAGTTCTGTGGGTACAGCCAATACAGTTGGGAAAATCCTGTCCAAGGCCTTCACTGTTTCTCTTACCTTGTTTAGGTGGCCAGCAAGGGGACCAATGCACTTGCCCTGCCAGTCCACCTGAAGCTCTCATCATCACCTGCTGCCCCATCCGTGATTGGCTCCTGCTCACCCAGTGGCAGCAGAAAACAGTGGATTAACCTCTAAGTCCACGACCAGACACAGCTTCCAGCGGCCTCCGCAGAACCGGGGGTGACCCAGACACCCGCCGGGGACATCTCCGTGCCACCACTGTCCTCACCACTGAGGACATACCCTCTGAGGGTGATTTCGTGGGTGTGACGTAGTGCAGGGAAGCAGGAAACCTGCCAAAAGCCAAAGTGACGCGAACTGTTACACCAAGAGCATCGGAGGAGAAGCCATGGGGGGGCTGGGGATGTGACAGACCACCCCAGTGCTGGAAGCCTGGTGAGGGCTGATTTTTGAGGCTTTTTCAAAAGCAGGGTGAAGGGTGCAACATGAGCCTGGGGAAGCTGCCAGTGCTCAGCTGGGTGTCCGGCTCCCACGGCAAGCGGCGGCTGAAGTCGGAGCTGACGCCGGACATGATCAGCCCGCCGCTGGGCGACTTCCGGCACACCATGCACGTGGGGCGCGGCGGGGACGTCTTTGGGGACACCTCTTTCCTTAGCAACCATGGCGGGGCTGACACAGCCAAAGCCAACAACTTCTTCGCCCGGACGCTGCGGCACGTCCGCCGGACACCGCTGAAGAGACGGGGCAGTGGGGGCCAGGCGGGGGCCTCGCCGGCCCCCCCTGCCATCTCGCCCATCATCAAGAACGCCGTCTCACTGCCGCAGCTCAACGAGGCCACGTACGACAGCGGCGGTGGTCGGGGCCTGACCAGCAAGTTCTCCTTCAAAAGTGCCTCCAACAGCTTCTCCAAAACGCACCAGGCCTATGGTGAGTGAAACACGAGGCAGAGCTGGTGCCCAAGTCCTGAACATCCGTGGCAGCCCTTCTCCATCACTCCATGCCTCAGTTTCCTCCCCACTGAGGGACTTCAGGCTCTCAGGAGAGATGGATATTTAAGAGTCCCCAGTCCTGACAATTCCTGTGAGCAGAGAAGCCTAACCTTGCTCTGAACCACAGTCCTTGCTCCTGCCCTTGGAAGGTCTCCTCTCAGGGTGTCCCTCAAAGTGGGACAAAATGGGTGGGCTTCCATTTCTCCCCCTCTCCCATAGCCCGAGACAGCTGGCAGCCTGTGTGGAGTAGTTGTAAGGGAGTGCCCCCCATCTACCCCCAGCCCTACACCTTTCTCATGAGCAGCCTCCCTGAGGAAGCCAAGAAGGTGCTGGGACAGTGGAGCAATGTCCACTCCAAGGTTACGAGGTCAAGGGGACCCATGTCATGGCCTTCCCCACCTCCACACAGATGCTCTAAGCCTGTCCCTAGCTGTGCCAATCTCTTCATCTCCATGTGCTGCTCCTCAGGGATTTCATCCACCCCTCTCCACCGTGCCCACATGCCTCCCTGCCAGCCGGGGTGCCCTTTGGGGAAGGGCTGTGGGAAGGACAGGACAGGACAGGACAGCTGTGTGGCTCCTCTCCAGCCTCACAGCACTGGGCTGCGGCTCAGCTTTTCCCCAGGGAGGGAGGTCTGGAGCAGAAGGTCCCGGGGGCGGGGGCTGGATCTGGGGGACCTGCAGCAGCCAGGGGAGGTGGCCAGGCTCAGCGGGAAAGGCATGCTGAGGCAATGCTGCCATCTCCTGGTCTCACCTGCCTGGCTCAGCCCCCACTGCCATCTTACCAACACCAGAGCCCACCTGGAGACCCTCTGCTGTAACTCTGGGCTTCGGAGATGTCCACAGAGACACTGGTCAGTCCTTTAGAGGCCAGTGCCACTGAGGAGGGCATGCCCTGCCCTACTTTGGCAGCAGTGTCCCTTGTTCCCTACAGAAGTAAGTCAGGCTTCCTCCCACCAAGCCGTTCCCTCACCTTACCAGCTGTCCCTTCTGCCTCACAGGGCTGGAGTCTGGATTTTGTACCATCCCTCGTGTCCCTCGCTTGGAAAAGGCCCAAGAGAGCACCTTTCCCGGGGAAGATGAGCTGGATCGCTCAGACTCCCTGCTGTCCTTCCGCCTGGACCTGGGGCCCTCCCTGATGAGCGAACTCCTCCAGGTGATGAGCTTCTCTGAAACCAATGGGAACGAGATGCAGGAGGATGGCCCACACCTCCTGTGTGATGAGGGGACCAAGGACAGGGTCCCTCCAGCGGTGGGTGCATCCCACGAAGAGGACAAGGCAGCATCCAGCTTCTGGGACCATTCCAGGCAGAGCAACCTGTCAGGGGCCAGCTCACTGCCGGGTCTGTCGGTCCATGCCAACGGAGAGGCACATGCCATTGAAGGCTCTGGAGTGGACTCTGTCTGGGCTTCGGGGCCGGGGACAGCACCCAGAGGGACGCTGTGGCAGGGGCACTGGAACGACTGCACCATTGAGGCTGGAGAATTTGACCGAGCAACCCAGGTCCTGGCCCGCCATTACGGTGGGACCAGCACTCCACGGAGCTCGGAGAAGGGCGAGGGTCCCCGGCAGGCCCGGACACAGACCCTGTGGGAGAGCCCCAGCAGCAGCTTGTGGCAGTCACAAGTGACTAGGGAGAGCCGGTTCCCCGAGGCCAGCTGGAACCAAGGAGAGGAGGAGGAGGAGGAGGCGGAGGAGGAGGAGGAGACCAAGCTCTTCAGCCAGCAGGAAAGCTACAGTGGTGCCCGAGGGGGTCGCAGCAATTCCTTCGAGTATGCCGATGAGGAGGAGGAAGAGGACGATGAGGTCAAGGTGTGAACAGCCATCCCTCCCATCACAGGCCCCACCAAAGACACTGGTGCTGGGGTCTTTGCCCTTGTCCCTGTGCCCCACCCTCTGGTGCCAATGTCACCGGCAGACCCAGTGGGTGACCTGCTTGCCAAGGTGGGAGCACTGGCCGGGCCAGAGAGGGGCAGGAGGAGAGCCCAGCTCCTGGGGGGCTCCCTGGGGCTGGGCCAGACTGCTGCAGAGGGCCAGTGGGCACCGCAGAGCCAGGCATTGTCCCCCTTTTCCAGCCTCATGGCCATTTAGACATCAAGGGGAGATTCCCATGTGCCAAAGAAACCCCAAACTCGTTCCTACCCCATCCTGTTCTCTCCCACGTCCTCTCTCTCAAGCCTCAGCCTGGCCCCACCAGCATGTCTGGGGACATACCCCATCCTTCCACTGAAGTCCCCAGCCATCCTCTGCACTGGCACATGTGCCTTCTCAGAGATATTCCCACTGATAGCTCCGGCACGTAGGGGATGGGGATCTCCCCAGCTCCAGCTGGTGCAAGACCCTTCAGTATAGCACATCTATCATCTGGGGGAGGTCAGCTGGAGTCCTAATGGGCAGGCAAACCCCACAGAGCTGAGCTTTCTCTTTTCCCCTTTTCCCCCAAAAAACTGTGCTTAGCGTTCAGGAGGTGAGAGCATGCAGAGAGAGAATCACAGGAGTCTTTCCACTTGTCTCCAGCTGCTGGGCATCACATAGGACAGCTTCTTTCCTGACCCCCACCCCTCTCAGCATGGAGAAGAGAAACTTCTTGGCTGGCTGGAGGCAAAGGCAGGCTGTCAAGTCACCAGATTCTGCAGTTCTGACCCTAAAAATCCTTTCCCCCTGCCTCAGAACAAGGAGACTCCTCCTCTGCAGCCATCCTTGTGGTGGTGGCACATGGTTTGTGTCTCCATCCTTGCCTCTCTCCCCATTCCCCATGTACACACCCCTCTTTCCAGCACACCCCTTCCAAAGGTAATGTGGACCATGGCTAATGTCCCTTGCTGAGTGGCCCTGGGTGACACAGCCACCCTGGAATGAGCTGCCCCCCACGCTGCCCCGCGTGCAAACTGGCCCTCACAGAAGCGCCTTTGTGCCATGGTGTGGAGCCAACGTGCTCGGGGGCTGAGGTCACCAGAGGGACCCTCACAGGACCACTTGTTCTCTGGGACAGGGGGGGTGTGCAGTGGGGGGAGATGCTGGGCCATGGCTGCAGGACTCCACTCCCACACAGCTCACCCACCACCCGGCTGCTTTTGCCAGGGAGCTCTTCAGAGCAGGATACAGAACGCTGGGGTGCACACGTACTGCACGTGGAAGTGCCTCTTGCAGCCAGGCCACCGAGGTTATGGGCAAGCCCATGTTCCCCAGCCTCCCCGAGGGGCTGCCTCCTGCCAGCCACCAGCAGCAAGTCAGGGCAGGCACCAGCTTCAGGAATTCCCTAGGTCTGGCCACTGGCACCCAACAGGATCAGCCTTATCCCCCCTGCACCTTCCAGGGTGGGGACCTGGGCTTTCAGGATGAGCTCCCCTCCTCCCTCTGCTTCCCAGACCATAACACAAGACCAAAGACCCACATCTGTGGAATTACCCTTTCTGCCTCCACTCTGTATCCTGTGCACTTATTATTGTCCTTATTAAAACAGTTTTGATACTAACTTCTCTGGTGTGTCCCTTTGGCTGCTGTGACCTTATTGTCTTCCTTGCTATGTCTGCTGGTGTCCCAGCCACCAAATCCCATGCTCTCCACTCTCAGCAGGATTTTTAAGCACCTCTGGGATCCCTGGATTAAGGAGCCTGATACTTTGTGCTGCTCTCTGGGGCTAACACACAAAGCAACATCCTATCCACCCAGCCCCACGTAGCACACGGAAAGGTGAAGAGCTTCTTGACCAGCTCAGCAAGAATTCATTTGCAGCCTGGAGCAGATCAGTACCCTTCCCAAAGGTGGCTCGACTACAGTCTGTCCAGCCCATCTCTCTGCCTGTGTGCTCAGGCAGCAGCAAGTCCTTCTAGTTTGGGCAGCAAGGAAGTGGAGAGAGGGCAAGGCACTGCCACCTCGCCTTGGACTGGGCTCTCCTAAGACGCTCTTCTACTCTGCTATCCTCCCACCCAGCCCAAAGTGCCCCAGTGTTTGCTGTCACACAGCAGTCTCGCTTTAGGCTGGCAAGATACTTTTCTATTAGAGCAGCAGTGTACAATAACCAGGACTATCTGCCTGTAGCCCTGTGCAAGGAGGTACTGAGCCACATAACTCAGCCCAAACCCCCCTGCCTCCCCTGCCTCACTTTCACTGAGTAGAGTTTGCTGTGGAAACATCAGAGTAATGGCTAACCTGACTGGAATGTGCCAGCAGATAAGTGAGGTGAGGTAAAAGGGAAAGTTGGAGGCATTCTTCAGAAAAGTTGGAAACAACCCCTTATCTGTGGCAGGAATGGGGGCACACCAGTGCTGCCTGCCCCATGCCACCTAATGTTGAATTATGTGCTTTTGTGGCATCAAATGCCACACCGCTCACATTCATGCTTTCCTTCCCATTTCTCCATCCCTCCTTGCCAAAAGCTTGGGTGCAGGAAGAAATGGAGCATTGTGAAAGGATTACACAACCATTTCCCAGGCAATCATGTGGTGTCCTCATTCTGAACCCCACCTACAGCCTGCTTTGGCCTACCTACTATTCCTTCAACCCCACTGCCTGTCCTAACCTGGAAAGTACCTGGCATTATCCAACAAGGGCTTCTTTTCTGTTGGTGGGAGAACCTTGGACTTTCTCAGTGGCTCTCACAGAGTCACAGAGCTCTCACAGAAGACAAAGCAGCTGGAGCAAGCAGTCTTCCACTGGCTTGGCTTTTTATTAGAGTTGGGAAGAGGTGCCCATCAGTTCAACCTGAAGGAGATCATCTTGAAGCCTCCCAAGATGCTCATGTAGTTGATCGTGCGGTAGTTGTGCCGGTTGGGGAAATACACTTCATGCCCGTCCGGCAGTTTCACACGGAATTTGTCTGCCAGCATTTCAATGAAGAACTGGGAAAAAAAAGTGGAAGGGCAGGAATTGGGGGCAAGGATGCTATTCAGAGGTCAGCATCTAGACAAAAGGCCTGATTCTTACACGAGAGGGTCAGACCTGTCCACTACAACCTTAAGCAAGGTGCTGGGGGTTGAGCTGAGGGTGATTCAGGAAATGAGCAGTTGATATCAAGGGTCTAAGCTGGAATACAGACCATGATCTGGGGACAGGATCTCTCCTGAGGCTGTTTCAGCTACTCAGATTGTAAACTTGGAGCAGCTAAACCGAAGTTTTCTTTACATATCTTTATGCAGCACATGAAATGTGTACACCACTGTTCTGCTCTGAACAGGGCAGAAAAAAACTGACTTCCCAATGCCCTCAGCAGCTCACCAGGGCCTGGAAAAAGGAGTTTTCCTGATAAACATGCACAAACAGATAGGACACGAATGCATCACTGATCATTGCAAACTGAAGGGAATGTTCCCCAAAGCCATCACCTCACCACCCCTTCCCCAAGAGCCAGTCATGCCTGAGGAAACAAGTTTTCTCTCCACAGCTATAGGAACTGGACTGCTAAATGCAGCCCTGTTAATGATTTGGGACATCAGATGGGGTGAGGCAGCAACTAGGACAGCATCCCTGGCAGGAGGAGAGAAAGAACAGGTTGGCAGCATGGATCCAGGAGTAATGAGGACAGAAGAGCTGAGGGAGAGGTTTTTGGACATTGCTCCAAACTCTGGGTTGCCTTAAAGCCTGTGTTTACATGGGAGGGAGGGAAGGACAAAGGAATAAGGTAGATAGCAACAAGATCCTGCTTCTTGGAGGCTCTCTTTACTTTCATACATGCCCCTGGTACACTCACCTGCTGGGCAGGCAGGGAGCCGGGAAGCACTTACAAAGTCTGAGACAGACAGGACTTTATACATAAAGTTCCCAGAAACAGCATTGGAGTTTTGAAGGAGGAGTGAAAATTGCAATCAGGACCAAAAACACAGAGGATGAAGGCCATTGTGAGGGAGCAGGAGGTATTGGGTAGGACCAGAAAAACTAGGGTATGGGAATCTGCTAACCAGGGGCTTCCCTCACCACACACACAAACCCCATAACCCCACACTGGCACAGTCCCCTCACCTTGACAGTGGAGCCCCTGAAGAAAGGGAGGTGGCGGTCACGAACCTCCGTCTGCCAGGTATCGGAGCACTTGGAGTTACAGACAATGACAGACTCATTGAAGCGGGGATTGAAGTGAAATGCCAGATCTCTCAAGCTGCAGCCAAGATTGATACTGAAACTGTAAAAGAGTGTGAGGAAAGTCATATGCATGGACAGGAGAGGCTCTTGGAAGACTTGAGATCCAACACACAACACTGTACCCAATTCCTCCATCAGTGTTGCAGGTGGTAGCATAGTGCTATGCTAACACATTTTGTATCTGGCAACCTTGAAAAACCATCTCCCTCTACAGCCCACCTTTCACCCTGGTTTCCTCTTTCAAGGTGGTTTCTTTGTACTTACCCAACAGTATCAGCGGGTATTTTGCCCTTGAGCTTCAGGATGTTCCCAGGCTTCATATCGAGGTTTAAGACTTCAAGATTTCCCTAAGGCAGAGAGAAACAGTCTGTGAGGCTCCTTCAGCCATTTCTCCTCTGCCACTGCAAGTGAGAGGATGCTGCTTGGAGAAGGTGTCCCAGCCAGGAGAACATCTGCTGCAGCTTGTGCTCCTCTCATGACCAAAACCCTCCATGCTGCAGGTCTTGCATGAGCTTCCCATTCAGTGAGGGAAGTGTAGGCTGAATGAAGACCGCAAGAGAGAAGAGGCATCAGAGAGAAAGGAGAAGAAAACAGGCTTGTCCTCAGCAGAAGGAAAGGAAAGCATGACAGCAGAGGTACAAAGAGGGTAAAGCAGAGGGGCACTACCCAGGGTCTGGTGGAAAGCCGATGCTGCCCAAGAAATGCAAGTGGTGAGAGTGGCTATGACTTGCTGGTCTCTCACTCAGCCTCGCTGAGCTGAGGACCCTGGGTGACAGAGGACAGGAGCAGCAGCCCTTACAGGCATCTTCCTCAGAGGGCAGAGTAACCAGGCGGGGAGACACCAGCAGTTTAGCTCAGAAATGCTTTGCACAGGGGACCTTATATCCCTAGACTTTTCTGTGGCTTACACATTAACATGACCCCTGCCTCTGCAAAGTTCTGACAGCTGCTGTTAAGCCAGGAGACTTTGATCCAAAGAAAAGCCTTCCGTATGTACACTTCTCATCAGGGACTCCAGGAAATTTAAGCAAGTCCCAGCCTCCTTGATGGGCTCTCAGTGGATGGACTACCACACACAGCCCTTAGGGGCTACTTCAGACACCACACAGAATAAGCATCTTCCCAGCTGGCCATGGAAGTGTGACCACCATGTTCACTTCTTTCCTGTGTGTAACAGCTCAGGCAAAAGAAGCACTACAGCTCCTTCATTTTGTCACAAGGGGAAGCTCCAAAACCCACACCAGCACACCAGAATAGTCTCCACCATCCTTCCCCATAGTGCTCTGAGGAAGGGCTCAAAGGGGCTTGGAGTAGAGGACAACCAACACATCCCCTCTAGATGGCACAAGCCATGAAAAGTCCTTTGCAGGAGTGACATGGTGGCATCCCAGCTCCTTCCTTTCTTGTGGCTCTAGATTCAGCCCCAGCTGTGTGGATTTGCAATAGCAAATCCCATGCAAACCCCATCCAGACCCAAACCTTTTAGCTTGAGGAGCCACACGCATCAGATTCAATAACCCCATCCTCCCTAAACCTGAGACATGGGAATGTTGTCCTCACAGGGGAGTATCTCCTCCACTGTCTTCTTCCCAGGTAAGAGCTACAATACGAGCCAGTAGACAGTGTCCCTGATTTGTAAGACTCCAAAAGTCAAATGGAAAAGGGAGAAGAAGGAGGAGGTCAAGGCTCAGGAGACCAGTAGTCCCTCAGTCCCGCTCCCTAGCTCTGCAGAGAGTGGCTGAGTGCAGTCATCCTGCTGCTGCACAGACAGTTGGGAGACAGTTTCTGCCCTTCCCTAAAGCATTCTAAAGCAAGGAGTATGAAGTACTGATAAGCACTCCTTCCCTGCAGGTGTTTTCTAAGAGCAAGGGGTCATAAAACCCAGCAGGCTTGGGAAATTTGTTTGCTGTTGAGGGCACTGAAACTGTTGGTGAAACCTCCCTGGGCTGAACATGGAACCAGTGCTGGGGATGGTGTCTTCTAGCATTGGGTCCCTTTCCCACCACACTACTGTGGCCATGACACACCTGTACACACCTTCACATCACACTGTTCCCCCACAGCCATCCCAGGAACCACACAGAGCCCAGGGTCCCCTTCTCAAAACATCAGAGCAAAATTGAATGGCTGGCTAAATTGCACGGTAACTCGCTTTTTATCTAGGGAGTAAGGATTTACTTTCTTGAGGGTATCCTGGGTATTCCACAGTCTTAGTAAAACTACCCATGGGAAGGAGGTCTTCTACAGATTTAGGCAAAGACAAACAAGCAGTAATCTCTTATTTTCTCTAAGTATAAGCATATTAAACCACAGCATATCCTTCCAACATGGGTGATAAATGCCATATTTGTTAACCTTAATTACTTAGTTAAATTTGTAAACAAAACTTACAGATACATACACAAATTAAAATGCCCAAAACATACTACACACAAAAGCTAAAAATCCCTGTGCTCAAACTTGATATAGTAGAATGCTCAGCTCTGAGTGCAGTTTCTAACATGCAGGATACCTATAACCTGGAAAACACATAAAACAGAATCGCTCAGTCTCTGTATAACCAGTGCACAGTGGGTTAAAAGGAGGGCATTATCCACCTGATATTAATTTGATGGATTTTTCCAGAACTATCTTTCACTTCCCAAGAGTAACACAGAAAACTTTAATTCTGTCACCACCCTATCAATACCAGCAGCAGGGAGTATTGTTAAACTAATCAAATCTTGGTTTAGATTTTGGCTTTGGTGCACTGGTATAAATTTGACAGACTCGCATGGGGGATTCAGGTGACCTCCCAGAGGTTGCTTCAACCCGTCCCATACGGTGCCCATAATTCCCTATTTCCTGGACTAATTCATACCAGGTAGATATGTGAATTTGGCCACTAGGTAGCTGCACCACTGCTGCAGCAATATTCATAGTACCATCCATTTGATTTTGGGCATTAGATACAAACATTTTCAGGCGATCTGGAAGGCCATGAAGGGGAGGAGTTAATCTGACTGGATCGATGTGAGCCTCCATCAGGGATCACCTTAGCTGATGTCTTTCATACATTGCTTAAATACATGCTGCCTTTTGCACAGAGGCTGCCAGATCTGAGACTCCTGTAGTCTTAACAGTAGCAGGCTTTCCTCTGTCCTGTAGGTCTTTGCTTGGGCAGTCAATGAGTAGTTACGGTTACCTGTAGTCAAAAATACTCTATGTCCCCAAAATCCTTCTGCCTCTTCCTCACTCAGCAAGATTTGATCTCCACCCATAAGGGAAACTCAGGACAGGTACTCAAGTTTCTGATTTCCCTGGACACCTGGAGTGTTTTTCCAACCTAACTCTGTAGGGGGCAGTAGTGTGGGCTTCGCCGCCTCCCTCATCAGCAGTTTCAATTTTAATTAACGGCCGAACTTTTACTGCTGTTGGGGTAGGGTCAAGGTCTTCCTCTAAATCATCATGATTGTACCAAATGTCCCCATCCCATGTTTCAGAATCCTCACAATACACCACCCTATGGATGTGCTGGACTGAATTAAAGGATGATTCATGTGGGATTTCATAAAGTAATTCACCTAGATTTCTCTGCATCTGTTTTTCTTGTCTTTCAGCTGCAGACAGTAGTTTTTCTAATTGCTCATTTTTATTTAAAAGAATATCTACTATTTTTTTCCAATTTCTCCTGTGTCTCTTTCTCAAAAGACAATGACGTTTTAAGAATCTCATTTTCTGACTTCAAAGTTATATATTCTACATCTGCAACCCTTTCAGGTGGCAGGGAGCTTTTGATTTCCTTTTGCATGCAAGATAAAGGAGCTCCCAAAACTGCACAAATAACTTACCGTTAATGGGCAACTTACCTTTTCCTCTTCCCATTTTTCCTTCAGCCTGCAAACTAGTAATGTGATCAGATTTTGCGTGGACATTACCCCAAATAATTTATGCCCATTACAACCCTGGGGGAGAGGGGTGACTACCAAACTTCTCCAGGAGAGAGTAAAACACTGGTCACCCTCGGTAACCACTTTTCCTTTGGTCTCCCTCAGAGGGAGACAACCTGTGCCAACCAGGCAGGAGAAAGCGGTCCCCCTCAGAGGGACAGTAAAAGTCACAGTAAAAGTTTGGTCAATCTCCCTCAGAGGAAGACAGTGTCCACCAGGCGGGGAGAACAGTAAAAGTTCGGAACTGTTAAACGGCACTTTGGGTCAGAGAATGTGATGCCAATGAAAATGTTAGGATTCGATAAAGTACTCTGTTAAGTACTTTAGTAAAAGAGTAAGTAAAAGAGTTAAAGTACTCTGCCCAAATTAAGGTGCAAATGAGACTAAATGCCAGTTCAACAATGCCGACTTTATGTTACAAAATTAATTGCATAGGGAAAAGAGAAAGGGAGCGAGAAAGAGAGAGGGGGAGAAGGAGAGAGATAGTGCAAGTAGAAGGTAGTCACCGCCATGGATCCAGCAGTGTCCCGTTGGTCCTTCAGTGCCTTGGAGTTCTTGGTGGTGGGCTCTCACTCGGTTCACTTCACTTCCCGAGTAATTTTTATGCAGTCCCTTATTTGGTTGAAAAGCAGAGGTAGAAGTGACTTTCAGTTCCTCATCAGCAGGAGAGGCAAGAGCAGGCATGGTTTGGCCATTGCACATACTCAGATCTTAATTCGATGGTCATCAGGGGTCTATTCTGGGGGTTGTGCCAGACAAGTATACCAAAAATCAAGCATCCTATTTGTGACCCCACTTCCTGCACTTGCACAATTATTCACTTGTTACACCACAGTTGAACTTTGACCTGAAATGCAAAGCCAGAACTGAAACCTTGCTTCCTTCATGGTTTGTTCATAGGCACTCATGACCTTTTTTTCTGCAACAAGTTTCACTACCAAGCCCTTGTTTAAGGCATATACTGCAAATTATTAACCCTTTCCTTACAGCTGCCTGGGAGTGAGAGCAGCATGTGTCTCTTACTGTGTCCACTTCTGGGCTCCTCAGTACAAGGGAGACATGGAGCTCCTGGAGCAGGTCCAGCGGAGGGCAACACAGATGATTAAAGGACTGGAAAAGTCTCCCTTACGGGGAAAGGCTGAGGGAGCTGGGCCTGTTCAGCCTCAGTAAGAGACAACTGAGAGGGGACCTCATCATTGTGTATCAGTATCCAAAGGGAGAGTGACCAGAGGATGGATCCAGGCTCTTCCTAGTGGTGCCAAGCAATAGGACAAGAGGCAACGGGCAGAAACTGATGCACAGCAAGTTCCACCCGAACATGAGGATGAATTTCTTTATTGTGCAGGTGACCATGCACTGGAACAGATTGCCCAGAGCAAGTGTGGAGTCTCCCTCACTGGAGATATTCAAGAACCATGTGGACACAATCCTGGGCCATGTGCCCTGGGATGACCTGGTTTGAGCAGGGAGGTTGNCCTGGGATGACCTGGTTTG
This sequence comes from Atrichornis clamosus, assembly GCA_013400975.1. NCBI lineage: Eukaryota > Metazoa > Chordata > Aves > Passeriformes > Menuridae > Atrichornis > Atrichornis clamosus. The sequence goes on from WBMZ01005727.1 coordinate 133,064, forward strand.
AGCAGGGAGGTTGGGCCAGATGATCCACTGTGGTCCCTTCCAATCTGACCAATTCTGCAATTCTGACTGAGGGATGAGGAAAACTACCCACACAGAGAGTTATGTGCAGAGCCACAAGTACCACGGATGTGAGAATATGCAGAGGGAGAGACAAGCAGGAAAAAGGCATGAGCTGCTCAGAGAAGGACCATGAGATTTTATCGAGATAACATTTACCCCCTCCTACAGTGCTCAGCAGGGGCGTTCACCCCCCTTTTATTTGCCACTGGGAACAATAGTGGGAAACCAGGCAGCAACTCTGCCAGTGCTGGCGACTTCCTCTGTCTGCCGAGCTGAGCCTCCATGTGGTCAGACACCAGCCCTGTGCAGATGGCCTCCCTCATGCAGGGGTCTGTGCTCCCCACATAGGAAGGGGATGAGACTTTAGGGACACCAGTAGAGCCAAAAAATCTCCACTGCAGTTGGAGGTGGCAATTGGGATGATGAAAGGAGCGTGACGAGGGCAGGCTGATACTTCCCTGCTGACACTGCAAAGCAGAAAGCCTGGGGAAACGATGATAGCATGGGAATGTATATCCCAAAGAAAGAGGAAATCCGGCTAAAGAGCATCTGCAAAAGAGGTGGAGGATCTGTGCAGTAAGGATAACATAAACAATAGCTGTGGAAGCTGGCAGCCACTGGTACAAAGTATCCAGGAACCCTTCACCCCCCAGAGAGATGATGCTGTAACAGGGTACCTGACTGGGAGTGCCCCTCCAGGGCTGCACAGATGTTTATCCTGGCCAGGGTAAAGTTGGCTCGTACTGCTGTGGGACACCCATGTTCACATCACTGTCACCAGAGGAGGATTTGCTGCGTTCCCAGAGGGACAGCACAGACCCAACAAGCAGTCACTTGGTGTGAGGGCAGGGGCCATACGCAACCCAAGGGCAAGGCGAGCTTCCAACAGGGAGCAGGCAGGCCTGCAAGTCTGCATGGAGAAAACAACAACAAACCCCCCATTTTTTAACGAGGGAAGAGACTAATGCAAACATGCTGGCTTTCACACAGAAGGGTGGCAGGGCAGGTCCTCTGCAGAGTGCTTTCACTCCATAAAATGCAGCAGCTCCATTTGCAGAGGTCCCATACGGCAGATTTTGAGGTTAGCAGTCCTTCCCAGACTTCCTGCTAGTCCTGAGGAGATCTCAGGCCACCAGGAGCACCCACGGTATCTCAGGATCCTCGGGGTGCCTCCAGACAGCAGCACCTCATGTACCATAGCCTAGAGCTGCCACCTCTACCACAGGGCACCCACACAGCTGTTGAGAACAGTCTGAATGCCATCCTCACCAGCAGGCTGCCAAGATCCTCAGCAGCATCATTGTTGGCAGCAGTATTTATTTTGTTTTCTTGCTTGGGCAAGAGATAAGCCAGGAAGGTGTGAAGCCCTGAGGAAAACCACAGGTTTCCCCACTTCCCAGCCAAGGTAGCCTCAGTGGTTAGAGGTTTCTCAGGGCCTTTTGTGGCAGGGGCAGCCCCTAAAATCCACACCAGCATGCCAAAATGGTCCCTGTCTTCCCTCCCATCAGTATTCTGAGGAAGGGCAGCAAGGGGCTCAGTGAAGAGTGTAGCCAACACATTCTCTCTAGACAACATGAGCTATGAACAGTTCCCTGTAGGACTGACATGGGTTATCAGCAGAGATGATGATCAGTCCAGAAGAGATGATTAAGATAGGGAAAGGCAAGGCAGCCATGCTGGGTGCATGAAGGCGTGTGTTGCTGTCCCCACATCAAACCAAGCTGCAAGAAGAGGGGAGAGGTCCCTTTAGCACCGTCACGGAAAGCTGCGCTTTCAGCTTGGTGCTAATTAGACAGCAAAGAGGTGGCACTGGAGGACAACGCTGCAGAGGGGATGAGGTGCCTGTCCCATATGGCACTCCAGGCACCAGGGAGCCTGTGCCTTGGACCAGGCATCAGTGTCTGCTCAAGGCAAAGGGAGCTGGAGAGACCAACCATGCATTCTTTCTCAGAGTAGCAGCTGCTTACTCTGCTATTATTTCCTACTGCTTCATATAATTTGTACTCCACAGCAAGCTATTGTCCCTTTCCACTGGCTATTTATTTCCTTGAATAGCCTCTGGGGAAAGATTTCAGTGCGGGAGTAAAGAAAAAAGAAAAACTCCACACAATAAATATCAAGCAGTGACCTGATTTAAACTGTGTTCTCTGACCTCATCTGGGCCCTGGTTGCGGTTCCTCCAGGCAGTTGTGATTAAGACCTGTTTCTGCTTTCGTTTCTTCCATTCATTAAGCCTAGGGGGGAATGACCCCTGCCTTAGAGGGCTGTGGGATGGATCTTCAGAGGCCAGGGTTCAGGACACGACTGAGAAGAAGCTTCCACCACCTCCTGATGGAGATGCTCAGTCTTGCACCTGAAATTCCCAGATAGGTTTGACAGGACTGGTTTTCCCTTTAGTCAAGGGGTGTCAGCTGGCCTCTCAGCAGACAGTGCTGCAACCTTCACCCAACCGATCCCAAAGCTCTGAATGCCAGCCAGCTTCCTAGCAGAGGAGGGCCGAGAGAACAAAGTGTGCTAACCTCAGCCAAACACTGAGGTAAGCCAGACACTGGGTAAGCAGGTCTGTGCATCTGAAGGGTGTGCACAGGAGAACATTGTCCAGGAGATGCGGGAGAAGCCAAAGCAATGATGAGCACAGGGAAACTAGTGCCCAGGAGCACTGAGCTCCTGCCTAAGATGTGACCCGGAGTGGGACGGCTCCTCTAGAGAAGGCGCTGAAGTTTCCACATTCAGATCAAGTAAAATGGGAAAGAAAAAAGGACTGGAAGCAAATCTCCTGTTACCCCTCCTGCCTCAGCTCCCTCACAGTGTATTATCCAGAGCATCTGTGGATGGAAGTAACATCCATGATCTGAACCTGGGGGCAAGAGATTAGAGGCCATCAGCATCCAGTAGGCTCTCCACAAACATCACTCCCCTTCAGCTGTAGAGTGTAGTTTCTCTTCCTTAGGATATGGAGAATAAGGAGGAGAAAGGACAAAGATAGCTGGAGATCTAAAACGTGGAAAAAACCCCACACCTTTCTTCGGGGCTAGGGGCAGCAGTGAAAGAGGGAATCTGCACCAAGCAGTGGAACAGATAAAGAGCACAGGGAACAGGTATTGCCTTAGACTTCATCTCTTTTTCCTACTCTATCAGAAAGGTGGTGGTGCCACAGTGACTGGCATCTCCCATCTCCAAGGGGAGCTCAAGTGTGCTCTGATGGTTGGTTTTCATCCCCATAACCAAATTATGTCCCTGTACTTTTGCAGGAGCTGTCTCTCTTGGGCAGCTCTGAAGTCTCTGAGAACATTTTGATGTGGTCTGACTTGTGCACAGGGGAGACAGATGGTTCGTTTGCAAGGAAGCTGGTCTGTAAGGCACCAGGGTCATCTCATCAGCCCAAGCCAGATGAGTCATGTCTTCTGGTCCCCAGCTTGCCTGAGGGGCAGGAGAATGAACACAGCTGGCAGAGGGTGGGGAAGGGAGGTCAGAGGACTGATTACATGCCACCCAGTTCCATTTCCAGACTTCATTTCTCTAATTCTTTCACTCATGGGTGCATGCCAGGAATGTGGGTTGTGGGAAAGGCTTTCAAAAACATGCCTCGAGATAAAAATGCACTTGTGTTGGAAGCTTCCCTATTGGCAAAGAGAAGATGTATAGAAGGCTCATGGTTTCCCACTCTCTGGGACTTTTGGAATCTCCCAGGTTTACCCAGATCTTCTGGATGAAATATTATTAGCTTAATGGGAAAAGGATCTTCCAAAGAGCTCTTCACAAAGCATCAGCTTCATGAGGTCTTATTAACATCTCCAACAGTTTTATCTTACCATTGAGTAAGGAAGATGGCAGCCCCCTCATCTTGCACATGAGGAAACTGAGGCACAGACACCCAAGTTCACATCCAAAACCAACTCTTCCTGTCTGGATTCCCATCTTAAAGTTTCCACAGCCACAAAATCAAACCAAGTCAAATCAAATCGCTTTGCAAACCTGTGCAGGGAGCTAAAGGAAGCTGTGCTTCCCTAGCTGATACAACTGGACTATCAGAGATGCTGATCTCTCATCACACCATCTACTATCAGCAGGAGGTACTGAGACATTCAGTGCCTCTGGAAAAAATTAGCCCTTGGGTGGGTCCAATTAAGTCTGAAAACCAGAGGCATTCAAAGAACAGAAGTCTTCCTACAGTGGAAGCCATGGGATTTCTAAGATGCCCCAAGCCCAACTTCGCTGAGTTCAAGGGGACCATTTCCCACAACAGAGACCGCATGAGACCAGCTGGCTGGAACCAGAAAAAACAAAAAAGAAATGCAGCATTGCACCATACACAAAAGGTCCTTGGGGACCTCCCTCCACGGAGCTCCGAGCAGCCATCCCGGATTCATCCCACAGCATAGCAAGGGCATGAAGTGAGAGTGACTGCCGAGTCTCCATCCTGCACAGGGACAACGAAGCTGCAGGACTTGCTCTGAGCCTTTCTCACGGGTTCCAGCACTGAGCCCAGGCAGGTTGGACAACTCTGAGGACTTGCAGGAATCTTTCAGACAAGCAGAATCCATCTGAGTCACACGCACAAGGTTCAATGCCAAGGGTGGCTCATCCACTGGAAAAAAAAAAGTAGAGAGAGAAAGAAATGCTAAGGGAGAAATAGTAAGTTTTGAAAAGCCACAAGAATTAACAGCTCATAGGCTGGAACGAAGAGGAGCAAAAAAAAAAAGGTCTGTTCTCCCATGCTCACGTCACTTAAAGCCAAGTATCCTTCATCCCCACTGGGAAGCAGCAAGCCACCTTACCACACATCAGCTTTGAGAGGGTCTGAAGGGGCAACCCACCCTGGATCTAAGGCCATGACTGAGGTCTGCAGAGGAAGAGGTTGTCAAGTCAAAACTATCTGTTGCTGCAAAATCAGCTTGAACAAACTCCCTTTGATGGCACTGCAAAATGAAACAGTAAAAACCAAACCAGATGAAAATGGGAAAGAAAAGCTGCCAAAAAAAGGGAGTCCAAATCCCCAAATGACTGAGTCAGTGCAGGAAATGGGCATCTAAAGAGAGAACTGCAGGCATCTGAAGGAGACCTAAGAAAAGATCAGGCCCACACAAATGCCTCTCCGTATCCCTCTCCTCCCATTTTCCAGAGGGAAAGGCACCAGAAACACACAAACCCATGGACCTTCAGAGTGAGACACAGGGAAGGAGCTGGGCCATGGCACTGCCCAGAGATATTTCATCTCCACAAGGTACTACGTGGAGCAGGGCAGCAGCTGCTTGGCACTGATGGGACACCTAGTCTCCCTTTCCAGCACTACACTGGGCACTAAGGGACACCCTGTCCCATATGGGCACCCTGCCCCTTCTCGGGACTGCGCCCATGAGCCTCTACTCTTGTTTCTGACTCATGCTGCCAACAGTACATAAGCCCTCACTTGAGCACAGTGGATGTTTATTTTGCATTCCCAGCAGTCATGCCAGGCTCTTTGTTCTCTCTGGCTCTCTTTCCCTTCCTTTCAGTTTGTGCCTTTTCCTGCTGTCCTTTTTTTCCTCACCACTGGCAGCACGCGTGGGCCAGAACCTGGCTGTGTCTCTCTAGCTGCGCCCCCTTCCCGAGAGCCCCCAGCAGCAAAACAAACCCCAGGTTTTAACTGCAGCCAGATTCCTGGATGGAGGATGCTTGCTTCAGAGAGGGAAAAAGAATATTAGAAATTAAATGCTTTGAAGGCGACTCACCCCAGACTAATCTTATCATATCCCAGGCTGAATAGCCTCAAACAGCACTGCCAACAAAGAGGCTTGCCAAGCCAGAAGATCTGATAAGGACAATGAGAGGATGACAGGTGGCTGCAACTGCCAGGCAAATTCCCATCTGCACGAAGATAGCTTATCTCTTCTGTCAAGATGGGACACACATCCACGTATGCAGCACAACAGCATGGAAAAGCTAGTGCAGACCTGCTCTCTGGTCCTGAACATGCATGTAGTGCTGCTTACAACACCATCCCTGAGGAACATCTCTGTTATTCACTCAGTCTCGTTAGGAAAGGGGTGGGAGTCTTTCCTGAACAGCAGTGTCAAAGACACAGCTCCCCAGAGACCTGGCTCAGGGTGAGTTGAAGAGTGCCTCGCACTAGCTCTGGACACCAGCAAGCAGCTGCTCGGCTGCAGGAGTAGCACAGCAGCTACACAGCCAGAGGGAAGAAGTCTCATAGCCCACTCTTGAGCCACGCTGCGACACCACGGCTTTTAACCTCATCAAGTCCCAGCACGCATCCTCCTCCTGAAATTCAGCTGGAGCGCCACTGCTGGGAAACAGGCTACTCAAGATGCAAAGCTGCTCTGTTCTAGGAGGAGGAGCCTCTCTGGAAAGAGGAACAGCCTCTGCTAGGAGCATCTCCTTGTGCACAGATGAGGGGCTTTGGGCTGCAAATCGGGGACAGCAAAAGTGCAACACGGTTGTGGCAAGACGCAGCAGTGGACACTGCCTTCCGAAAGGCCACTGAGCTGAGAGGAACAGCATGTTGCTTGAACACAGCCCATCCAGGTGGAGACAAAGCAGAGGCTAGTCAAGTGCTCCTGATCCTTCTCCTGCCTTGGGGACACATCTGTCAGCAGCACATGAGCTCTGCTCCTGTTCTGTTCCCTACTGATTTCCCAAACCTAAAGTAGTTTGGAGTGGCAGGGGAAGTAGGACAGAGATGTGCATGCATGGCAAGCTCTTGGAGAAGCATGTGCTCCATGGGCTCCTTTTTCTGCCTGCCCCAGGCAGGAGTGCCAGAGGGGCAAATTCAACATGTTTGTGTGCCCAGGTCTATCAGATCCCTGCATCCAGGAGCTGGCCCCCACACTGACTTCATTTGCTTGGGCAACATTTTCTCCTAGTATTTCACCCACCCCACATGGCAGAGGGTCAAATGCAGCCAGTGATCCATAGCATGGGGTATAGAGAACACTGAGCCACAACCCAGAATTCAGCCATACCCAGCAGACAGAGCATTTCCCAGTTTCAGTCTGGCACACACACTCCCATCCCACATACTCACCTACGACCTGTTGCACAACATTTCTCATCTTCGAAGAGGGAAACACTGGAAAATTAGGGGATAAATATACAGGCTGCAGATGACTGCACTTCAAAAGCCTGCCTTCCAAGGGACCTGGGCTTACAGGGTGTTTTTGCTCTTGGCCCCAAAAGCAAGAAGCAGAACACAGCTCCCATCCATGGGGTTAAAAGCATGGCAACAACAAGCTCTGCTGGGAACAGTCCCTAGCCCATCCTGCCTCCCAGTCATGCCTGGGCACTGTGGCACTGTCAAAAACAAGGTGGGGGGTTGCTAACAACTGCACGGCATGAGCCATCATCCTGAGGCAATGTTCAGGCCCAGCCCTGCTCCTGTTGCACTTACTAAGACAGATGAAGCCAGAGGGACTAGAAAGGAGCCTATGAAAAGCCAGGTCCACCCTTGGGAAATCTGCATATGCAGACTCAGCGTCTCCCTTCTCTTCTGGGTCACAGTTTTCTTTCCATTGCTAGCTCCACGTCCACCATGCCCCAGCACTGGGATCGCTCTGCCCTGCTGCTCCTCGCCATCACCAGAAACGGGGCAGAAGCTGGCTCTAGTGCCAAGTGGCAGAGACTGAGCAGCCAGGCTGGAGGGAGAGCGCCACCAGACTGCCTCCTCCTGCTGTTTCACAGTCCAGACTTAAGCCAGCACTGGAGTTTCCTAGGGAACTTGAGGCAGCTGCAGCCAAAACAGGATTGCTGGCAATGGGGGATTTTCAAGCCCGGGCCAAAACCCATCTATTCAAGCTCATCATGCCACACTCGAGCCAGCTGCACAGCCGAGTACACGTGCATTGGGCACTGGGGCACTCTGCAGTGGGAATGCCTCCTCCCTGTGCCACGTTGGAAAAGACAGGCTGCACACGGCTGCGCCTCTGAGCTCCCCGGGTGGCTGCTACATTAAACATCCCCAGCAAACGCTTCACTAAGCCACACTTCATTGTCGCCGCAATGCAGGGATATGTTCATCATCCAGGCGTGGGGATTTGCTGCAGCTGGGCTCCCTGATTTGCTTCAGGATGCCTAGTTTCATGTTGCCGATCTCTGCTCAGATCATGGTTGGATGCCTGCGGAAAATGTCTTTGCAATAGGGTTTTTCTCCTCCCTCCTAGTGTTCTTTAGAGCCAAACTGTACCTCAGCAAAATCCAGACTCTTGAACTACTTTTTTCCCCCAATACTTGTGCTTTCTAATGATGCCCCTTCCATCTGCCAGCAACAACACAGCAAGCGAGGGGTAAAGCAAGAATGAGTGAATCTGTTCACCTTTTCCAGTGCCTCTACCAATTCCCAAGCACCCAGTGCACAGTATCAGTAGCAGATCTGTTCCAGTCTGGAGCTGATCTCATAGTGGTGCCGTGAATGACTCCATCGAGGCTCCCCCTTGCGGGCTCAGGGCCCTCAGTGCTTGCTTCAGCCCCATAAATTTAAGCAGCTCTCTCTCTAACCTGGCAGGTCTTCCTGTTCAGGTTTTGGCTTACCAGCTACAAAACCTACCAGCCCCCAGGCCACAGCTACGATGAAAGCTTCCGTCCTGTTAGTTTTATTTCATCTTTGCCTGCTGCAGACATTGTCCCTCAGGAACAAGAATGTTCCCATATTCTGAGAGCACCCTCTGAATGTCTCGGACTATCTTGGGAACAGCAACAGCAAATGCATTTGAACCTTCCTGGGGGAGTAAGGAAACACTTTCACTCCCCACACTGTCCAGAAGGGCACTGCTGCCCACTCAGTCAAGGGATCAAGACACCCCCTGAGCTGCCCACCTTGGAAGGAGGACTTGAACACAAGGAAGCAGTGAGCTGCACAGCTCATCTCCAGCTGTGGTATTTGCTTCTCTCACTTGTCTCGCTGAGCCAGTTGCTCTAGTGACAGAACCAATGTGGAAAGGAAAATTGGTATACAGAGGTCAAGGCAATTCCCCAAAGGAAGAAAATGAAATTATACCCCCATGCTAACAACCAGGGAAACTGAGGCAATGAGCATAGCTGAGCATTTCCCTGAGTCTTGCTTCAAGACATGCTTAATTGCAGAGATCTAGCCAGCAGGTTTTCTGATCCTTTATCCAGCATCCTGCTTCCTCATTCTGCTCCTGCAGTTGTAGAAAGATGCCTTTGATCACCGGGGACAGGTCTTCCTACAGCTGAAAGGGAAACTGCTGAAAGAAATGGAAGGGAGCAATCCTGGTGGATGATTGCATACAACAAGAAAGTGCTGCATGTGAAAGGGAAAGAGACATTTCCTATTAGATTAAAGGAGCTCAAACCTGCTCTCCCTCTAGAGAAGTATGCAACTCTATACTTGCCTCTCTAATTCCAACCCTCCGCTGGGAAAGGTACTTAAAAGTATTGCAAAAGGAAGCAGATTAGCCAAGGTCAGGGAATGGCAGGGCTGCAAATTCAGAGGATTGCATAAAGAGATGCATGGTCCGAGGTGATGTCAGGAGAGGTGCTGCCAGCTTGTTCTAAGAGAAAGTAGAAGAGTTAAAACCAACCCCCCAGGAACTGGCTACTGGAGTCAGCCAGAGCAGGAACACCAAAAAAAGGGAACAAAAGACCACAGTACCAAGCTTCAGGAAAGTGAAAGGTCTCTGGCAGAACACCTTGCCAAAGAAGGAGGAATGTGATGGGGAAAGGGAAACTCACGTCATGGGCCAGAGCTAACTGCCCAGCAGGAAGCACACACAAGCACAACTGAAAAACATCGCAGGGTTTACATAAACACACATGGCAGAGAAACCAAACAAACATTGGGAGAGAGTGGGGGTGATAGGATGGTTCCGGCCAGCATAAGACGACCTGGTGGGTGGAAAACCCCTCTCCCAGGCCACCCGGCCATTCCTATGAGGCCACCTTTCCTTGCCGACAGAGTGGGACTTGGCCCGTGCGATTCACTTCGAGTGCACAGGCAGCAGGGGTGTTTGTTGAGGCAGGCTCAGGCAGGCGCTCCCCTGCCTGCTGGTGCCCTCTGCAGGCGGCTGCTGTGGGGCCTCACAACCTGGGGCTGCACCCCTCTGTCAAACTTGGGACCTGAATCCCTTTGCCACACCTGGGACGCGCACCCCTCTACCAAACCTGGGACCTGCATCCCTTTGCCAAACCTGGAACCCGCACCTCTCTGCCAAACCTGGGACCCGCACCCCTCTGCCAAACCTGGGACCCGCACCCCTCTGCCCCCATGAGCTGTGCTCATCCAGGCCTCTGGCTTGCACACCATCACTTTCCTCCGCAACTGGCTACTGGCTAATTATAGTTCCAGTATTTTCCCTCTGGAGCAGTGTTAATTACAACTTGGAGCGCCTCACTCCGTCCAAACCTAGTTTAAAATTCCAGCTGTCGGTAAAAATAAATCGAGGGAAGGAAGAAAGCTTGTTCCTCACACATCATCTAGCCACTCGTACAGGGAGCAAAACTCAGATTCTGATCTCCTTTTCCATTGGCTGCGCTTAGGGTCTTTTTCATATGGAAAGCAGACGTACCCAAAGGGGAAAGAGACTTCTAAATCTATAAGAAATAAAATCAAGGTCGCTGGTGACAGGACTGTTATGCACGAGTTCACTCGCCATTGTTAGCAACCAGCTGAAAAGAGGTGCAGCCTTCCATTCATCCTGGACTTGCTAACCACTGGGTGTTGCCAGAGAGGAAAACAAACAAGCTTGAGACTCAGACAGACCGAAACCTGAGCAAAAGGGGGCTGTGTAATACACCAGCCTGCTAAACCGCTCATTCAGAGGCACCGCCGTGGGGGATGGAGCGATGCGTGCCTTCTATGCAGATCGTACATGACCTGGAGGGCTCCTAAAAATGACTTCAGGAGTCTCTGAAAAATCAAAGGAGTACTGACAGGCAGGACTGACTCATAAGATTAAAATAATCTGTGTAAAACGTGCCTGAACACAGCAAAAGGAAGGATGTTGCAATTTTCTATGAAAGGCACTTTAAAAGGGCTTTGTGATGCAAGGCATTAACAGTTAAAAAAAGAACTACATTCAGGCGCCAAAAAGTGCTTTTTAAAGACCAAAAAACCCCCACCAAAACAATAGCTATCCATAAGGAAAAGCCATTAGGTGTGACGGCAGGGCAGTTCCCTCGTCAGCCATGGGATTAGCACTGTAAATGAGTAACCCAGCGCGGGAGCGCTCGGGCTCAGACGCCTGTCTCCAGATCAGACGCTGGAACGCCGAATAGGATGCATTGCGCTCTTATCGCCAGGGCCAACCCCAGCCCCAAACCCCACCGCTGACACCCTCGTCGGGCACTGCTCAAACAGGCGGAGGCCTGCGCTCCCCACAGCTCCCCGAGCTCACACCTTTCACCGGCGTGAACTCAGAAACAGGAAAGCAGAAAACAAAAGCAGCGAGTCGGGGAGAAGTCCTGCTGCTCCTGCCAGGACCGCTGAAGCACAGAGAAAACAGGCGGGATTAGGTGTCACAGCTGGCGCTGGCCTAGATTACCAGAGCCACACGGAAAGTGAGGGCAAACGGAGTTCGTTTTCCTGGAACCCGCCAGCGATTTCCAAGGCTTCACCAACATCTCCTCCCCCGCCCCTAACGCTGCTCAACCAGGCAGAAGGGCCAGGCCGGGCGCTGCCAGAAGATCAGCTACTATTTAAAGATCAGGGCAGGGGACCTCATTTACTGCTATTTATATTTATTACGGGCCGACACCCGACCCCAGGTCCATACCAGGGCCCGGGCAAGCACCACGCATGCGCAGCACCCGGCGGGCCCGTGTCCTTTTAAAGGACACGCCACTCACCGTCAGCCGGAAGTGCCTGCTCTCCGCACCGGAAGTAGCTTCACCTGCCAGTATGCGGGTTCTTCCGGGAAGGACCGACTGCGCCGGTTTCTGCGCGGCCGCTGCTTTCCGGCGCTCTGCCCCGCCCCGCGCTCGCTTGCCCTCCGTGTCCTTCTCTGGGAGGCCCTTCCGCTTCCTTCCGCATCCCGCGCCTTTCCTTGCCCCTGCGCGGTGAGCTCATGGTGGAGCAGGGGTGCGCGCCAGCAGGGGGCGCGCTGGCGGCGGAGCGGCGCTCTGCACGACCGACTTCCGGGACTCAGTGTCCAGACGGATCGGGACGCTCCATGGCGCGGCCGCGCCGGGCCCGGCGGGAGGGCGACGGCGGAGCGGCGCTGCCCCGGTGAGGAGCCTCGGGCCTCGGACATGGAGCCCGAGACGCTGGAGGCGCGCATCAGTGAGTGCAGCTGCGACCACCCCTGCCGTCCTAATGGGGCGGGGAGGGCGCGGGCGTGGCGGGGCGCAGGGCTGTGAGGGACGGCGGGCTGGGGGTCGCACGTGATGCCCGTGGCTACAGGCGCACCTGGAGTCTGCGGGTGAGACCCCGCGGCTGAGCCGGGGCAGGGAGTATGTCGGCAGGGGTACGGTGGGTCAGCAGGGAGGAGGGGTGCCAGAGTTTGTGCACAGGGCTTCCATGGGAAGGGGCGAGTGGATACGAGTGTTTCTCCTCCCACGCCATCCCCCGCCACTGCACCCGCTGGAGTTGGCAGGGAGGGGTGAGATCGATGTTGTGCCTCCTCGGGGTGGAAGCCTGGGAGGGGGCTTTCTCACTGTCGTTTCCTCCTGCCCCCAGACAAAGCCACAAACCCCCTGAACAAGGACCTAGACTGGGATGGTATAAATGCGTTCTGTGAGCAGCTCAATAAGGAGCTAGAGGGGTAAGTGCTGTGTCCTTTCCTCAGGTTGGTCCAGGTCACAGGCCTGGTTATGATTCCCCATCCAGTAAAATCCAGTGGGATTTTCCCAAAAGCTGAATAGGCATGAAGGCTCTCAAGGTGGGGGTAGTGGGGGTGGTCCTGGTCCACTAATGGAAGGTTGCCTCAGGGTTTGAGGTGTCTTGGTGCCTTATCAGCATCTTCAATTTGCAACATGCTTTTCAACCTGGGTTCCCAGACAGAAATACAAGTACCAGGCTTTTTGTCAATAACCAGCTAGCTTTTTTTTTCCCCTCACTCCTTCCAGTCCTCCACTTGCCACTCGACTTCTTGCCCACAAGATCCAGTCTCCACAGGAATGGGAAGCTATCCAGGCCCTCACGGTAAGGGCATCTGCAGGCTGGTAGAACTAGATGGAGGGGCAGGGCGTGGAGATGCTCCAGCTTGACTGGAGAAGCATGGGAAGCTTTGAATTCCCTCTGAAAAAGCCCTGGAGCACCTGGGCCCTTGGGTGGGAGAGGAACTGAAGGTGGTTGTGCAAGTCAGGAGAGGTGACTTAGAAAGGTCTTTTTACTAGAAGGATCGTAGTCTGTTGATAGGAAGCTTTTTGGGTTTTGTTGTGGTGGCCTTGGCAGTGTTGGGTTAACGGTTGGACTCCATGATCTTGTTGATATTTTCCAACCTAAGTGATTCTATGATTCTTAATCGTATTGTGGATCCACACTTTGAAACCCTGTTTGTGACCTCTCTAAGGGTATCCCTTTCTCTGGACTGTTGAGCCATCTCCGCAAAAAACTGGCCCGAAAGATGAGAATCTTGCTCCCCTGTGAGAGGGTGCTTGACCACCTGGGAGGGAAAAGGGGATATCCGTCTGTGCTGCCGTGCCAATAGCCACAGGCTCTGTACCTGGTGAGGGGGCAGCAGGAGGGAACTGGCTCCTGATCCTGCTGCTGACCCCATGCTGGGACTCACCTGGCCCCTCTCCCCAGGTGCTGGAGTCCTGCATGAAGAGCTGTGGCAAACGCTTCCACGACGAGGTGGGCAAGTTCCGCTTCCTCAATGAGCTCATCAAGGTGGTGTCCCCCAAGGTGGGTCTCAGGGCATCATGCTGGAGGGGACTGGTGCCCGGTGGCGGGAGGGTTTTGGGAAAAAGTGGTGTCTGAGCAGAAAGGTCAGACACCCACTGGGATATGCGGTAAACAGGACAGTGTTAGAAGATCCAGTCCTTGTTCCCTGGTGAGTTTCCTGGTGGGAAGGTGAGCTTTCACCCCTCTGTTGCAGACTGCTTCTTGATGTAGGAGGCTGAGGGCCAGCTGGGTGTGATGTAGCCAGCACTAGTGAGACTACTGAGCTCACATGCATGCCTGGAGTTACCTTCCCTGCTTCCCTCTTGGGCTCTGTCTGTGCTGCCTGTGCTCAGGAACCTCCCCCAACTTTGACATTATGACCATGTCTCTGTGGGGTGTCCCAACCTAATTGAGACATTCTTGGAGTGCAAGCCCAGGCACGGTCAGTGGTGGTTTGGTGAGTGTATCTGAAGGACCAAGGCATTACCTGCTCCTCTGCTGATGCTGCTGTTCCTGCAGCAGAACGAGCCGTGCGTGCTCCCCTATTCAATCAAGGCAGTGACCAGCAAGAGTTAAGGGAACACAGGCTAAATATGACTAAGGAAAACCTTTGTCTGCCAGTCACAGCTTGTGATCTGTGATGATGAATAGCCAGGGACAGTGACAGCAGCATTCTAAAGTCCTCTTGCTTGGCACCCTAGAGTATGTCCTCTGCCTTAAGCCACTTGCCTCTGGCGGCACATGCACTGTTTCTACCACCAGTGCTCCCAGCAGACCCATGTAAGAAGGGTGAAAGATGATTGCATGGCACCTGCTGGGTGCTTGTCATCTGGGGCTCACCTTGCTCTGGGCCCTGCCTCGGACACCACTACCCACATCGCTCTCCCAGCCCTGCTGTCCCCTCATTCCTAAAGGGCTGCCTTGCTGAGTAGCTTCTGTTAGAAGGACCCTTCCCTTCAAAATGTGACAAGAGACCTGCCTGAGCCTTCCCACCTGTCCCTGTGTGTCACTGAGGTGCTGCTGCTGCAGCATTTTTCACATCTCTTGTTTTTCCTGTGGTGGAAACCAGGCACAGCATAGGATGTGTTGCAAGGCACTCATGAGCTTTCCTGCTTGCTTCCTCTTTCCTCCTCGTGCCATTGGGAGTAGTCTCACTTCTGCCAGAAGGGCAAGGAGAGGAACAGGCCAGGCTTGCAATGGCTCAGATCAACTTCAAAAGCCACCTCTTTTCTCTACCTCTAGTATCTTGGCAGCCGGACATCAGAAAAAGTGAAGTCAAAGATCCTGGAGCTGATGTACAGCTGGACATTAGGGCTGCCTCACGAGGTGAAGATCTCGGAAGCCTACCAGATGCTGAAGAAACAAGGTGAGAGGCAGTGGTCTGGAAGGGGAAGGTGGACAAATGGTTTGCCTTCCCTCATTTTTTGTCTGGGCAAAATCTGAAACAGGCTCTCCCTTTCCTGTGCCCAGACCCAGAGCATCCATCAGTCTGACTCAGCACCGGGGTCAGGAGAAGGAGCGAGTGCCTTGGGGACCTTGGTTGAGCAGAGGGGGTTGCTGGTGATGAGTTGCTGAGTTGGAGGGCACATCTGCTTGCTCCCATGGGAGATGGGGCACTGGAAAGATCTGGGCCTGAAGAACTGCGAGTGCTTTGGTAGTAGATGGTGGCATTTTCTAAGAGAGAATGTTTATGGGGAATGGAAACACAATCCAGGACCTTGAGTAACAGAAGCAAACTCACACACCCTCAGTCTCAGCTGGGTTTGGTGGGCCTTTAGGGGAAAAAAAGACCTGGGTGGCAATGCCATCCCTGAGTGGGTAAGTCCTCCTGATCTCTCCTTTGGTGTCTACTGCAGGGATTGTGAAGTGCGACCCGAAACTGCCCGATGACACTCCTTTTCCACCACCTCCCCCTCGACCCAAGAATATCATCTTTGATGATGAAGAAAAATCCAAGGTGAGGGCTCTGTGCAAGGAGAGAGTCAATAGGCATCATCTTCCTGTTCCACTATCTCATGTCCCCCTGATGTGGAGATTCAGAAAGAGTCAAGGCCCCTGCTCCACATGCTGTCCTTCAGAAAATGCATCACAGGAATGCTGAGTGCCTGCTCCAAAATCATGACAAAGGAAACATCAAGAGGTGGGGCATGTGGGTCTTTTTGACCTTTGGAGCACTTAGCTGCAGGGTGGTGCAAAGGGTGAGGCATTGACATTGGCCCAAGCAGGTTCTGGGAAGTTTGCTGGTGTGAACTCTCTAGACTTCTGAGTTATCTGGTCATGAGGTTTAAATCCCAGCCCCAGATGCTGCTGCTGTTATCTCTTCCCCACCCCCAGCACTGCAATCTGCTTATTGCCCAACCACTTATACCCTCCTGGACCTATCCTGTGTTGTCTTTCCATCAGAATTGTGTCACCACTCCAGCAAACCTCTACATTATCAGTGCTGATACATTTAAGCAAGTATTTGGGCTCCTCTGGGTCTAGTTCTGCAGAAGTGTCATGCCAATTTGCTGCAGGGGATATAGTTTGCCTTCATGGGTCTGAGGATTTGCAGGTGGCCAAGTGGGACTGTTCACGGTGGAGAGGCAGAGAAAGTGGGAGCTCTCCCTCTCCACCAGTTGCACCCACAAAGAGTTGCACCCACAAATGTGGAGATGTCTGAGTCCATTATAATGCCATGGCAATTCTTGCCTAAACCAGGCTTTCTCTCTATCTCAGTGCTAATGCTGCTGCACTCCAGACTCTCCATGGTGGGTAACGGGCAGGCAGGGGCAGGTTTTGAATGCAGGGGATTTTCTGGGAAAGACCTAGCTTGCATAACCAGAACCACAACAGGAAAAGGAATGCCAGTTGTATTTCTCTCCCTGGTCTCTGATAGCCCACAAGCTCCTGTGGCTGAGCTTTCTAAATCAATTGGAATTGTCCACAGCCTCTGCCAGATACAGGTTTGGGACAGGGGGAGCTATTGATTCTGGTCTTGCAAGAGTGACTCTGGCTGCCATCCCTCAGCTTGGGCTCAAAACCTTCTCTTTTGCAGACACTGGCTCGCCTCCTGAAAAGTTCCCATCCTGAGGATCTCCGGGCTGCCAACAAGCTCATCAAGGAGATGGTTCAGGAGGTGTGGCTGGGGAAGACTGAGGCTGGGGGGGTCATGGTCTGGGTGGCAATGGTTGGCACCAAAGGAGCAATAGCTCTGTGAACTCCTGCAGACATATGGAGCTTCTGCCCAAAATTTTGATGCTGCAGCTGCGAAAGAGTCCTTGTGTGAGTTCTGCCATCCCCTGGCTACTTGGAGGAATGGCTCTGGGCACATTTTGTGGCCCAAGCCCAGCTGCAGCACTAGATCTACAGCAATTCCATCCCTGTTTGGCATGTTCCTGCCCAGAGATGACCTGGAGTTTTCAAGTGTAGTGGGAGTTATCTTGAGGGCAGTGTTGCTGTGCTTTAGTTCATGGTGCTTGGCTGGCCCAGCCTTCCTCCCTCTCCAAGTTAGGACATCCTTCCCCATGTGCTTCCTGTCCAGGACCAGAAGCGCATGGAGAAGATCTCCAAGAGGGTGAATGCCATTGAGGAGGTGAACAACAATGTGAAGCTGCTGACAGAGATGGTGACAAACTACAGCAAGGGGGAGACAACGGAAAGCAATGAGGACCTAATGAAGGTGAAGAAAGGCCATCCCAGCATCCTCCCTGGGCTTAGCAGAGATGGGTGACCCTTATCCCCCCCATCCTCCTACCTATTTTGCACCCCCAGCTGAGCATCCTGCTGCTCACCTCAGCACTCTTTCTCCTCTTCCCCAGGAGCTGTATCAGCGCTGTGAACGCATGAGGCCCATGCTTTTCCGGCTCGCCAGTGACACAGAAGACAATGATGAAGCTCTAGGTAAACATATTTGGCCTTTCTCATTCCTGCTGAGACTGCTGTGGAGGTGTCACTGTACCCTGGTTCAGTCTGCAGCAACAAGGGTGAAAACACTCTCTGCAGTGGGATTGTTTGCAGCTCCTGGGCCTTGCTTTGGAGGAGTAGACAGAATTGGGGTATAAAAATTAACTCTTTGCTATTTTCAAACTTACTTTCAGCGGAGATCCTGCAAGCCAATGACAATCTGACACAGGTGATCAATCTCTACAAGCAGCTTGTACGGGGAGAAGAGATCAATGGGGAGACGGTGGCCGGTCCCCTTCGAGGTGAGGAGGCCTGAGGAATGGGGACAGGAACGTCAAGCAGAGGGACTCTATTGCTGGTTTCCTGCAGTATAAGAGAAGATTGAGAGAAGAGGAAAGGGGAAACCTGCAGGAGGTCAGAGTGGGGCTGATGAGATAAGGAAATGGCTTGTGGATGTGACTGGTGCATGAAGAAAGGGAACTGGAAGGGAGAGCAGGATGGGAACTAGCCTGAGCACACTGCATAAGGACTGGATAAGGTTTCTGACTCTCAGCTGCTTTTTTTTTTTTTGCAGGCAGCACCTCAGCGCTTTTAGATCTGTCTGGCCTGGAGCTTCCAGCAACATGCCCTTCCTACCCAACATTGCCCACCCTTTCAGGTGGATCAGCAGTCCCTGTGCCTGACCAAGCTGGCTCTGTCTCCTTGCTGGATGATGAACTCATGTCTTTAGGTGAGAAATCCAGAGCAAAAGCTTTTTATTCTTTTACTCTGGATAGTCTGCATGGATGGTTCTTCTTGTGGCAGGAATGTGAATAAGGGAGAGCTCTGGTAGAAGTGAATAATGAAAGACAGAGGTGTCCTTCATTTAGTGTGAGGGAGAGGGAGGGAAAGAACCTGCTGTGATCCTGAACTTCAGTCCCATGGTGTTTTCCTGGCTGGTCAGAGAGAGCCTGTAGGGATGTGCCCACTGCTTTGCTCCAGGAAGACCGACCTGGCAGGTAAATCAAGAGTGATGCAATGGCCATCCTCAGATGGGATCACAAGGGTGGGTCACCCCCAGCTCCTCATGTTTACTACTTGCTGTTGAAGTCATGAGCTGACAACAGATGGATGGGACTTCCAGAGCTGTCCACATGAAAATCGTGGGAGGTGCCAATCCTAGAAGGCTCTAGTGTCCTGCTTTGCACAACAAAGTGTCTGTTTCCACAGACAAGTGGTTTTGAGTACAACAGCATCAAGTAGACAACCTGGCCAGTCAGACTTGTCAGCTCAGTAGTACTCATTTTTCTGCCAATTGCAGTGGGAACTAGATGGTAAATGAGAATCTCTGGACAGAAAAAAATCAGTCTCCTTCCTGGCTCTTCCCCATGTAAGGATGGGGACCGGAGACGGAGACCACATTGGTGGTTCTGCCCTGCTGCTTCTGTGTCTTATTCAGGCCACGTTTAATGCTCTTACCCACTTGGTAGGTAAGCTTCATGTTTGCTTTTACTCCTGGCAGGCCTGAATGACCCAGCACCACATTCTGCCCAGGCGGGTGACAGCAGTGTCTGGAACAGCTTCCAGGTAATGCTCTGAGAGCTGGGCAGAGGGTGGGGAGGGTAATAAAGGAACAAATAGAGTGGATAGGGAAACATGCCACATCTGGTGGTTGGTGCTGATACGCAACCCTGCTTGGGGGCTCTCCTGTGCACTCTTCACAGTCCTCAGACAGCAATGAGCTCAGTATCACCCCTGTCACGGCAACACCACCAGTCAAAGCGGATGCTGGTGCATCCTCCCCCAAACCGTCTCCTAGCAGCAGTGGCCTGGATGACCTGGACCTCCTGGGCAAGACGCTGCTGCAGCAGTCTTTGCCTCCGGAATCTCAACAAGTGCGATGGTAAGCACTTGGTAGTGCAGTCTCGCATCTCTCCCTGTTGCTTCCATTTCTGGGGTGCTGGATACAGCATTTCAGTGCCCTGTTCAACTCCTTGATCTCTCTTTTTCCCTCTAGGGAGAAGCAGCAGCCACCCCCTCGGCTCACCCTGAGGGATCTGCAGAACAGGAGCAGCTCTGGCACCGCAGCCCACAATCCCAGTGCTCCGCCTGTGCTCCAGAGTGTTTCCCCTAACCCCACGCTGCCCCTGACCTCAGACCTGCCAGCCCCTGCTACACTTCCAAAAGCTGCCACCACACAAGCCGGAAGTACTGCAGTCCCACCACGGCCTCCTGCCGCTGCACTGCCCCAGGAGATCTCGCTGGCCAACATCACTGTGCCTCTGGAGTCAATCAAACCCAGTGAGCCAGGGCAAAAGAGGGGGGCAGGCGTGGGGAGAACAAACCCTGCACATGTGGAAGGGAAGAATGTGAAGAAACTTCTTGTTGGATTTTGTAG
Source organism: Atrichornis clamosus (assembly GCA_013400975.1). Lineage (NCBI taxonomy): Eukaryota > Metazoa > Chordata > Aves > Passeriformes > Menuridae > Atrichornis > Atrichornis clamosus. The sequence continues at coordinate 153,160 of WBMZ01005727.1, forward strand.
AGGTTGAAGAGGAATGGTGTCTCTGTCACTTGTATGGAGTTAGGGTGATGGGGATAGATGCTGTAGGGCCAGTTCTCTCCTGGCTGACTGCTGCCTGTCCTTGCCTTTCCCACAGGCAGCATCCTCCCTGTGACAGTGTATGATCAGCACGGCTTCCGTGTCCTCTTCCACTTTGCGAAGGATGGCCTGCCTGAGAGGCCTGATGTGCTTGTGGTGGTGATTTCGATGCTTAGCACGGCCCCGCAGTCCATCCGCAATATTGTCTTTCAGTCTGCCGTCCCCAAGGTAAGACAGCTGCCAGGGCTGAGGTCCCCAGACTGGGCTGACGTGGTTCTACTCCTGCAGGAAAGGCAGGATGGGTGGAGAGAGCTCTGTGGGCACGGGAGCAAGTTCTCTTGCCTTCAGATTAGCACGTTTTTCTCTTTGGCTAGACAGTGGAAGCTTCCCATGTACTGGAACAGGGCTTGTGGCTGCCAAGTCACTCTCAGGAATGTGGTCACTCTCTCTTCTCTCCCTAGATAATGAAGGTGAAGCTACAGCCTCCCTCGGGCACGGAGCTGCCAGCATTCAATCCCATCGTCCACCCCAGTGCCATCACCCAAGTCCTGCTGCTCGCTAACCCACAGAAGGTAACGGTGTCATCCCTGGGGCATGAGCAGAGGCTGGTCTTGATGCTTAGGCAAAGCCTCCCTACCCTGTCCCTCTTCCCTCGATGCAGCACCATCTGAGGTGTGAATGGTTTGTGCCTCATGCCTTTCTTCCCCTGCTTCTGACTGCTTATCCTTTTTCTCCCATCTCCAGGAGAAAGTGAGGCTACGGTACAAGCTGACCTTCACCATGGGAGAGCAAACCTACAATGAAATTGGAGATGTGGACCAGTTTCCCCCACCAGAATCCTGGGGAAACCTCTAGGGCCACATGTTGCAGGCATTACACTGCAGATTTCTTAGGAAGCCAACCCTGTGGGGCTGGAGCAGCCTGAGGAAATGGGAGGGCAGGTGGGGGCTGCTGCTCACGCTCAATTCTCCATATGGCCGGGCAAGGGCCAGAGGGAGCGTGCCTCGAGGAGGAAAGCAGAGATGCCAGGAGATGTTCATCCCACAAGACTTGGAGTGGAGTGGAAAGCTTCATGTGTGTGAACAGTTGCCTTCCCTGCTCTTCTGAAGATGACACTTCCTCCCCACTCTGTCCAGCTTCTCTTCTAACCCTGCTTTCCCGCTTTAGGTGCATAGGGGAACAAGGACAGGGAGCTTTTAATTTAACAACCTCAGTCCAGGCCAAGGCCTAGCAAAGGAAGATCCTTTTCCTTGTCTGTCCCCTCCAGACTTCCCAGCCCTTCAGCTATTTCGTGCTCTATGGTGCTCTCTCTTGTCCCCCTTGCCCCCTCCGTAGAGCTGGGCCCAAGTGGTTCCCTGTCTGGTGGGATCACACTGGAGCTGATGTGGAACGTGGCTGAGTAGAGACTAGGTATCTCTCCAGCACCAGAGAGCAGACACCTGCCCTTGCTTTGGAGGGGGTGAGGGGGAGTGATCATTACATATCTGTCCTAGCTGCTTACAGAGCTGTCGGTGGGAGGTGAACCCCAGGGTGGGGCCTCCGGGAGCTGGGAAGGGCTTGCTCTTGTGCCTTCCCAGCACCTTCAGCTGGAGTTCTGATCCCTTGCAGTGGGGAAGCCAGCACTCTTGCCATGGGCTTTATCTATCATAGCAAGCTTTGGGAATGGTGGCCAGAGAGGGGCACGGTGGGGGGGTTGAGTCTCCCTGCAGCCTCCTGCCAGATGGGGAGAGGAAGCAGCACTTAGTCTTCCCCCCCTGGGTGGGCTGGCGAGCTTGGTGGGCTTTCTCAGCTCTTCAGTGTCCTCTCGCAGAGGGGTGGGTGATGGGCTGGGAATGGGGGGGAAATGGGAGCCCAGCCCATCACCACTAAGCTCTGCATGGGGGCATAAGGGGGAGTTCAGCTGTGCCTTGTGCACCTTTGCTGCTGCTGAGGGCAGGCCTGGCTTCCTGTGGCGGGGAGGGAGCTCGCCCCAGCCGCCTGATCACTGTGACACAAGAGCTGGGATCTGCAGGCACAGAGGAGACTGAGGGTGGCACATCCCAAGCAATCCCCATCCCCATGGCACTTAATGACCATGGGAGCTGCTTCCCATCCCTAAGCTGGTTTTGAGAGGGCCTGATCATAAAAGGCAGAGGCAAGCTGCCAGAAGTAGAACGAGGCATGTGTGAGATGGAGATGAGTGGGGTGCCTCGCACTCTTGGCTCGGGGCAGCAAAGATGAGGTGTCTTGGAGCTGGGCACAGCGAGCAGTAGAGAAGAGGGGGAAGCAAGGTTGTTGTGCTGGGATTCTGCTGTGTCTTACTTCCCTTTCTGGTCTCTTCAGGGTTTTGTATGGGTTTTTTCTTTGCAGATCTTGTTTGGTTCTTGAATAGACTTGTATATATTTTCAGTGCAAAATTCTGTAAACGGAAGAAAACAAACATTTAAAATGAGACGCCCGGCGCGAAGAATCTGCTGTATTTATGGGAAATAAAGAGTTCTTTCCTGATCCTGCCCCTCTGCCTTTTGACCCAAGGAACACATTTTCCCCTCACCTTCTCTGACCGCTGGGGCGCTTCTTCGCACCCTGCCCAGGGCCCTTTCCAACTCAAATCCTGCCCCTGCAATCCTGTCGTTCATCCCTCAGTCGCCAAGGCCTTGCCACAATGATTTCCCTGAGCCTATGAGCAGAGGACAGGGATGATGGAATTCCCCCAGCAGTTCTCAATTCCTTTTTTGAGAGCAGTCACTTCCAGGCTTGTGAACTGGGTGCTGCCTGCTTCCCTCTTGCCCTGTGGAGAGGCGGTGGGCAGGAGTCTGTGCCCCAGGAAGCAGGGCTTGAGCTCACTCCCATGCTCCACATGACTGCAGCTTCACCACTGCTGGTAGCTGCACTTGGAAGCAGCTCCATGAGGCAGTTTTATTGAAGGGATGCAAAGAGGGGGATCTGCTCTAGCAAGCAGCAGCCTGGGGCTGGGAGCTGCTCTGGCATTGCACAGGAGGAATGGCCTGGCCACCACTTGGTGCAGCCAATGAAGATCTGGGGGGGCTTTGCTGCATCTTTGCAATAGGTGCTTGAAGCGATCACACTGCCTGTTAGGAGCACCCTCAGGACTCGATGCTGGAGATCAGATATGCTCTGCCACAGGTTTAGAGCAGCCTGGTATTTTGGGCAGGGAGAGAGTGATGCTCTGTCACCCCATACCCACGTGCAAACAGCTGCCAGCACCACTTTGCTATACGCTAACTGGAGACTTGACCCCTGACAAGGAGGACAGCCCCACAGCCCTCCAATTTTTTCTCCTCAGGCTTCAGGGCACAGATGGAGTGGCCCTTCCACCTCTTTTTCCTTTGCTGCTTGCCTCTTCTGCCCACAAGCTAACCGCTTCTTGTTTGGGCTTCGTTTGCTACTTCCTTTGCCCGCCATGTAACCCAGCCAACAGCAACCTCTGCTCTCTTAGTGCAGGAGGAAACTCCTAGATGCAGGTAGCCAGAAGAAATAAGGTGAGGTTTACATCTCATAGAGCCAGGACCAAAAGGCGTGGTAGTGTGAGGGGCAAGGGGTGGATTTTGTATGTTGTGATGATGTTATTTTGGTTCTGGTGAGGGGAATTTTTTTTTTCTTCCTTTGTTCAGTTCAGGTGTTTTTGTTTTTCTAAGTGAATATTATGTGTTGAATGTTGATTTTCGACCAAAAAAAAAAAAAAAAAAGGAGGTGAGCTCTGGTGCAGCTCTGCAGAGAGCAGGCAACAGCCGAGCTTGAGAACCGGGAGTTTGTGGTCCCCGTGCAACTGTGCGGGTGCTGCTGCCCCTGCTCGGAGGAGCTCTGCTGGCGGAGGGGGAGCGGGGGAAGGAACCTCCCCCATGCACAAGGCAACAGCCGTTGGCCGCAGCTTTGCGGTGGTTCCGGAGAGCCTCAGCGACGGCAGGGAGGGAAAGCTGGGTGAGAGGTGCAGCAGAGGCTGCAGGGGTGGCTTTGCTGCTTTGTCACAACAAGGGGGATATGTCGCAGGGGAAGAGGATGGAGCTGCACCCATGAGCACGGAGAGGTGCCTGAGGGGTGTCGGCAGAGTTGGGTGACCAGGTAGGGCAGGGGGTACATCAGGCACCCTGTATGAACTGCACAGCCGGCTGGCACCGGCACGGGCTGCCCCGTGGCACAGCTGGTGGTGGGCAAGATAAGAAAAGGGAACCACCCCAGCTGAGACAGAGAGCAAGAAAGAGAGCGTGGGCCCTTCACTCGGGCTCGGCAGCGGCATGTGCTTGTCCTGCCTTGTTATGTGTATGCTGTAATAAAATTTCCCCTTTAAGGCTGGGCTGAAGTTATTTTTACTTGTGGGGTGGTGACAGGAACACAGAACGGAGCAGGAGCCCTGAACTGCTCTTACCTGATCTGCAGCAGAGGGGCGGACGGAGGAGGAAGGAAGCTCAGAAAAAGAGAGGGAGTGAAAGAAGGGAGTTCAAGGGAGGGGAAGAGAAAGCAGGCAGGGCATCCCCAGGGAGGAACTAGGGAGGAACCAGCTGGGGAAACTGAAAAAGAGGGAACGAGGGAAGGAGGCAGAAGAGGAGTAAGGAGGGAGAGGTCCTCCGGGAAAAGCAAAGAGCAAAGTGGCTCCAGGGAGCAGAGAGGCTGCAGGCTTCCAATGCGAAGCAATACTGAGGGGTGCTGAGTGGGTGCAGCCAAGCAGAGCAGCTCTTGTGGTCACCTCCCGGCTCTCAAGATGATGAAAAGACAGTTTAATCGAATGCGGCAGCAGCTGTCCCATCCCAACATCACCATGCGGTAAGGACTTCTCCACTACCTGTACCGGAGGGAGTGGGATGTGGGTCCTGGAGGGCTTGCGCTGGGGCTGGACTGACCTTCCAGTGCTGTAGCCTGGGAAAAAGGGAAAGGTGGGGAACAGCTTCAGGATTTAGAGCATCTTCAGCATAAGCCGAGGGGCTGTGGGAAGGCTGCGTTGGTGCTGCTCAGCAGTAACATGATCCGCAAGCTCAGCTCTCTCTCCCAGGGCCCACAGGTGCTGCATTCACCTGGAAACAGGGCTTCCCCAAGCTTGGCTTCCCCATAATGTGGAGCAGTGGGTCAATGGGAGGCACCTTCCAGCCACATGCCCTTGGCTGTGCAATGACCAGGAGGGTAACTAGGCTGGGACCTGCCCTTCGTGGGGTGTCCCATGGGAACCAGATGTCCTGCATAGCTCCAGTCCAGCACTGTCAGCATCCCGGAATGCCACTGAAGAGAGGACCAGGGGTCCTCAGAGGGATCCATGGAGGACTCAGAGCTTCACACAAATCCCTCTGTCCCTGTCCTTATTTTTCTCTTTGGCTTTCCAAAGCTCTCCCCTTGCAAAACCCAGAACTGAAATTACAGGGCTGAGCCGTGCCTGCCCAGCCCCCTCACTCCCACTTTCCTACTGCCACCTCTGCAGGTGCCACAGCACTGGGTGGCTGAGTGGGACTAACCGTGTCCCCTGGACCACTGAAGTCCTTCAGCCAGCCCAGCAGATCAACCACAGGGAAGCAACTCCTACATGCTGGTGGCCTCTTGCTCTCCTTGCACTCCCCAGAAGGGAGCATGATCTGCTTTCCCATCCCTCTTCCATCAAGATTTGTCATCTCCATGATAGATGCACCTCCCTTTTGCTTAATGCCAGGCAGGCAAGTCTCAAGCAGCTTGTGAAGTCCAAGTCTCTTCACCCACTGCAGAGGCTCTCCTCTGTGGACCATGAGCTCATGTGATCTTGCTTGCCTTCAACAAAACCACCCACGTTTCCTGCAGCTCCACATCCTCGTCCCACATTGACTTTGGCAGGCAGTGAAAAGAGAGAAACATGAACTGGGGAAAAAGCAGCAGCAGATGGAAAACAAATGGGGTTCCTGGGGCATAGCAATAACGGCAGGCCATGAAGCAAGGCTTCCACTATGAGAAGCGTCAGGGAGGTTTGGGGGTCATGGTGGCTGGTGGGTTTTGAATTTGGTTTGCAGCAGAACTTGCTGCAAACGATAAGATTCATTTGCCACATAATACCTGCTGCAAAACCAAGTAGAAAGCTGGGTTTGAGTAAGCATTTATGGAGAGACTGGTGTTAGTCTTGGACCCCAGCTTGACCACAAGGATACCCTTGCTCCAGCACCAGTGGCCCCACAGCCACCGGCTACCCTGGCCTGCAAAGATGTGTGCCAGACTGCAACATCACTGCCCTGGATTCACCTTCAGGGGAGAGGTGGGCAGACAGGGACAGTAAACATCCTACTTCTCTTGTGACCCAGCTAAGCACTGTCTCTCCAAAAAAACAGGTCACATCTGGACTTTTTGAATGAGGTGCTCTGAACTGGAAACCCTGTCTGATGGGGTGTCCACCAGCCAGCAAGATTGGCTGCCTTGCCCTGCTCCTGGTGCTCTTGTCCTCCCCAACTCATTCTATCCATAGCCTTGTATCTGATGGTCCAAGCTATAGCCAACGTCTCCTGCTCCCAGGAGCCCAAAGAGAGGCGAGTAGGCCTTCCTAAGGCAGCTGGGTGGAGGTCATCTCCATTTACTAATGGTTCTTTCTCTTTCCTTCGCAGAGCCCAAGAAGCAACTGAGCTCCTGTCAGAAGATTTGCTGCAGGTGAGGCACGGGCTGGGCCGGCAGACGTGCGTGTGCTTGTGCCTGGGTGTGGGAACCTGCCTCGCTCCTGCCTGCCATTCGCCTGCCAGCACATCCAAGTCACGGGGTTGGGATCTGCCCACATGCCAGAGGGTGATTTCAGGACCATGGTGTTAAGGGATTGGCAGGCTCCTGCCACCAGAAAGGGCTTCCTCGGCTGCTCACAGAAGGGATGAATCCTGATCAGGCACTGTGCTCCCTCTTCACTGAACCAGAGTTGTTCTGGGCAGACCACCCTCACCCAGAGCTGGGTTGTGGGGAAATGGCCTCAAGGTGACCATGGTTGATGACATGGCTTCCCCAGTCCCATTTTCTGCCCCCAGATTGAGCAGAGGATTGAGCCAGCCAAGCGAGCAGCTCACAGTGTGTCCAAGAGGCTCCAAGCCTGCCTACAGGGACAATGTGGCTCCGAGATGGACAAGCGAGTGGTGAGTAAAGTCCTCCCACCACAGCCTATGCTCACCCCAGCTCTGTCCCTTGCCACCAATGGGAATGCCAGGTCCCTGCTTTGCCAGCTTTGCTGCAGGGTGGCCCAAAGCTGTGCCAAGCATAGGTCCCATTGCCAGCAGTGGCCACCACCATGTGCCTGGGATGAGCAGAGCAGGGCAACCATCTCAACCATCACTAATTTGGGACACTCCTGAAAGAGAGACAGTGTCTTCACATTGAATAACTCTCCAAAGCCCTTGTTGTCTATGTTCCCTCCCAAATTCCCATGAACTCTAGCACCTATGGTGCCCTGTGGTGAGGAGCACCACAGTGTGGCCAGGCACAGTGGTGTCACCACTTCTCTCCCAAATCCTTGACTCTGTACAGAAGAAGCTGCCCTTGATGGCTCTGTCCACGACAATGGCTGAGAGCTTCAAGGAACTGGACACAGAGTCCAGTCTTGGGTAAGTACTGGTGGGAGAAAGTGGCAGGGTGACCTCAAAAAATGCCAGACCCTGGCAGTGACACTGCCTTGGCTCAGGGGTTCCCATGGCTCAATCTGTCCCCAGAGCAAATGCTGGCATTGGAGTGGGAGAGGGGAGAGCCAGCACCTTCAACCTCCCATTGCATAGTAGGGCCACGGGCTGGCTCAAACTGACCACATGGGTGCAGGTCTGGTGGGGCTGTTGGATCAGAGAGGGGCATGGCTCCAGCCCACAGTCACTGCATCTCTGTCACCATGCAGGAAAGCCCTGGAGATGGGATGCTGCATACAGAGCTCGCTGGCCAAAATCGTGGCTGAGTTTGAGATTGCCCTGGAGCACAACGTCCTGCAGCCACTCAATAAGCTCAGTGAGGTAGTCCTGGCTGTCCTACTGGCTCCATTCTCCCACCTCACCACTCCTTCCTGCGTCCCCAAGCCTTCCCTACTCACTCTGGCCCCTCTCTCCCCCAGGAGGAGCTCCCCATCATCCTGAAGCGCAAGAAGACCCTCCAGAAGTTGATTTCTGACTGGAACACAATCAAGAGCCGGTATGGGGCACACTGCAGCCCTGGGGAGCCAGGGCATACAGAGTACAGTCCCCAGACAGGTTGGGGGAGAGAGGATAACTGCCGTGAGGAGTGAATTTCCAACAGCTCTTCAGGAGCACCCAGCCGACTCCTCTCTGCAGGTGCAGCCTGCTCTGCTCTCAGCTGCTGATTCCACAGCACCAGTGAGAAGGGCAGCACTGCTGCTAAAAGCAGCAAAGTGCTCCAGTACTGCTTGGCACTCTGAGATCACCTCATTCCAACTCTTGCCAGTGGTAGCCCATGCCATGCCAGATTTCTCTGGAAGTCTGCACACCTGTTCCACCCAGCATTTCCGGCACTGAGGCCATAAATGTGCCTCTTCTCTCCCACCCCAAAGGCTGAACCAAGCTGCCAAGAGCTCTAGTAACAGCACTGGAGTGGGTGCCAGCCCAGGGGCATCTTCTGCTGCCAACAAACTGGAGATCTTGAAGGAAGAAGAGGAGGAGGTGAAGAGGAAGGTGGAGCAGTGCAAGGTGAGAATGTCACTTGCTCTCCTCCGCAGATCAGCTCCAGAGCTGCAGACCTGCTCCCCTCCACCAGTGTTGTCCGAGGTGACCCCATGCTGAGATGGATTGCAGACAGCTGGCATGTCCTGCCCTCTGCAAACAAACAGGCCCCTCAAGCAGAAATAAGGAGATGGCCCAAGCCTGGGGAAGCAGAGGTGCAAAGGATTCAGAGTGCAAGCTGCTGCAGAGAGGAAGCTCCAAGAGCTAAAGCAGGGAGCTTATGGGGTCCCCTCAGGTGGGAAGTGAGAGGATGGAACAGCTGAGCCAGGATCTGTCATGGGTGGCAGCAAAGTTTCACATCAACTTTCTCCACTTCTGCCCTGTTTCTCTGAAAAACCCAGCACCTTATCTGGCAGAGCTTGTGAGTTCACTGGAGCTGAAGGTGCAGCGACCTCTTGTCCATGAGCCACTTGTGCCAGGACCTTGGTCATAGGGCAGGTTGCTGCCACTACCCAAACAAAAGCAATGGAGGCAAGGAGGAATCCCCACTGGAGACCCTATCTAGACAACTCACAGACCAGATGAAAGGGCTTCATGAAGGTGTCTCCTCTTCCTTGGGTGCCAGGGAGGGGATGGAAGATTGCTCTTCCCTGTGTCTCCCTTCCCAGGATGAGTACATGGCTGACCTCTACCACTTCTCCACCAAAGAGGACATCTACGCCAGCTACTTCATCAAAGTAAGTCCTCTGTCTCACTTCTGCTCAATGTGTGAATGTCTACTGGTATATGTCTGAGCCCAGCCTTGCCCCATCCACACCAAGTCCCCCAGGCAGGTCAGGGGCCAGACCGAGGCATCAGCAGACGCCTGTAGCTGGCCTTGCTCCAGGCACTGCAGGTTAATGCCACCACTAGCACCAACTGCAAACAAGCAGCTTGTCCCGATGACACCCCTCTCCAATTTGCCCTCTACTCCTCACTACAGACATAGTCCCACGGACCCTGGGCAGGTTCCTCTTGTAGCTCCCTCTTTGCCCTGTCTTCACGTGGGTACAATGTCCTGGGAATGGGCATCTCTCTGAGAAGGGCTGGTGTCAAACTGAATGCTGTTTGCCTGTCCCTTGTCTGGCAGCTGCTGGAAATCCAAGCACAGTACCACCGGCAGTCTCTGGAATCTCTGGACTCCGCTCTGGCAGAGCTGAGGGAAAGCCACAGACAGACAGGTACCCTCTGGCTCTCCACGCAGCCTAGGGAGGGCTGCAGCTGAGCCTGGGGGATATGAGTGTGGCCAGCAAAGCTGGAAAAGGCTCATTTTCCCTCCCTTCACCTGCTGCTGCCTCCCATGTTGGGCTGATGGGTTGGAGACCACAGCTTGAGGTGGCCTAGGGATTCTGCCTGCTCTGCCTCTGCTTCTGCCTCTAGCCAGCCCAGTTTGGCTTGGAGCAAAATGTTGCCATGGCCAGATGCTGGATGGTCCCGGTGGCCACCATCCCTCTTGACATTCTCCTCCATCTTCCAGAGCCCTCCTTCACTGCAGACACCCCAGTGGCAGGGTACTATGGTGTGTCCCTAGAGACACACCTCAAGAGCTTGGGCCGGGAGATTGCACTGCCCATCGAAGCCTGTGTCATGATGCTGTTGGCTTCCGGCATGAAGGAGGAGGTAGGGAGTGCTCTACATCCCCTCACCACCTTCCCTCGCAAAATGCACTCCTCTCAAATTCAAAATGCATCCCTTCCCTCTTTGCCCCATGCCCAGGGACTCTTCCGGCTGGCAGCGGGCGCCTCAGTGCTGAGGAAGCTGAAGAGCAGCTTGGCCAGTGGCTCCAACGCCCTGGAGGATTTTTACTCAGACCCCCATGCTGTGGCTGGTGGGTGCCAGCGAGGCAGTGTGGGGGGACATGACTGGGCAGTCCCTGCCATCCCTCAGCTGGCATCAGCCCCGCTGCTCCCCCTCTCCTCCCAGGTGCACTGAAATCCTACCTGCGGGAGCTGCCCCAGCCTTTGATGACCTTCGAACTCTATGATGAGTGGGTCAAAGTGGCCAGGTGGGTTCAGGTGTTGAGGTGAAAATGCCCAGCAGGTCTCAAAAAACCCCCAACCAACTCTGTCCATCGTTCCCAGTACTTGGAGCAGGGCTGCTGGGCCCAGTTTGCCATGTGTGGAGATACAAATGCAGTGTCTCCATGGATGCCTGCCTTCACTGCCAAGTAAAGCAGGACATTTCCATCCCCAGGGCTCTGACCTGCAGAGGGCAGCCAACACTGGCTTTCCTCGTTGCCCACTGTGTCCCTCTCTGCCATGGAGCAGGCCGAGCTCTCTGCTCCTCCTTCTTCTCTCTTGCAGCTTAAAGGACATTGATAGCCGCGTACAGAGCCTGCGAGACACCTGCAGCCGCCTGCCCCAGGAGAGCTACAACAATCTGAGGTGTATTGTCAGAACAGGGCTTCTTCAGCCCCAAGCCATCACCAGGGCTAGCCATTCCCTCCACAAATCCCTGCATACTATACCCTTGCCCTCTCATCCCACAGGTATCTGATCAAGTTTTTAGCTAAGCTGGCTGAACACCAGGAGGTGAATAAAATGACACCCAGCAACATTGCCATTGTGCTGGGCCCAAACCTGCTGTGGTCACAGCAGAGCACAGGGTAAGGTCCAGTTTGGAGGGGTGGGAGGCAGCTCCCTAGCCCCAGCTGGGGTGCCCTGAATGCAAGTGCCATGGGAAAGGCTGATCTAGCAGCCTTCAGGCTGGTCTAAACACCTGCACCTCTTCCATCCTCCAGTCCTGTCCCTTGTCCCCATGCTCCCCAAGTTGCACGTCCCCTCACCAAGCACATGTCCGCTTAGTCACTCTGCAAAGTAGTAGAGGAAGGGGCTGAGACCCAAAGCACTCATGACATCGATAGCTTCCAACACTGCTGGCCTCCAGCATCAAATCAGGGTTCCCAGGACAGGAAACAAGGCCCATCACCCACCCTGCCATGCCCCTTGGCTGGGCTGTCTTCCCTTCAGGCCCTGACCCCTTAGGAATGAACACCAAAACCCATTTGGGGTTAATGCCCCCAAACCCCTTTTCTGATGCCTCCCCCATCGCTGTCTCACAGAGACCCCATGCAACTGGACTTGGCCTCGGTCTCCTCCATCCAGGCTGTGGTGGAAGCTCTCATCCAGAACGTGGACACTCTCTTCCCCGGAGGTAGGCTCAGGGCATCACTTGGTGGGCTGCAGCACAGGGTGAAGGGGAGAGGAAGGGAAAGGAACATTTCTCCATCACCAGGAGGAGGGAAGCAGGAGGCTGCTCTGGGTCCCTGCTATTGGATCATTGCTCTGGGTGGCACGTGCTTCCTCACAGGGTCTTCTCTCTCTCCACCCAGAGGTAGATTTCAATGTCTCGGGCATGTTCATGCCATCCACAAACAGTGGACTTTGTAAGGCTGCCCCAGTGGAAGAGCCGACTTCCGAGACCTCTCCAGCCAGCACCCACCCCCTTTTGGATGTAGAGGTGTAAGTCTGGTGGGAGCTAGAGACTCTGGCTGTCCTACCTCTCCCCATGTACTCCCCCCATCCCACCCCACATCAGGTCCATACCCTTGCAGCTGGATGCAAGGTGCCTCGGGGCCAGAACCACCATGCCCGACCAAAGCCTGACTCGCCCCATTCTCTGCGCAGCACATCGAGGGACCCTGAGGCCAGGTCCCAGCCGGCATCCCTAGGACTGAACAGGCCATCTCCTGAAGCTGTGGGGCCACCAGGTCTGCTGATGACTGATGACACCACCCACAAAGGTTAGGGTGCCCCAGATGCCACCTCCTGTGGTTTAGTCTTCATCCTGATGTTCCCCACACAAATGGACACTGGGGATGTCCCTGTCACCAAATGAGGGGAAAGGCTTCTGGTGGGGGCATCATGGCCAAGATCCAACCAAGACGGGACCATGGGATGGACACAGTATGTCCTCCAGTGTTGGGTTGAACACACCCTGTAAAGCAGTGTCAAAGCTCATGGCCCTTTGTGAAGAGGGAAAAGCCTCCAAAAAAGCTGGTGTGCGCTTGTGTGTCCAGTATAGCAGCTGGGCAAGGGGCAATTTGTCCATCTATCTGTCTGCAGCCCACCTGCCTGACCCAGAGTTGGCACCGCAGCCATCTCTGCCCTGCTGAGAGACCCCAGTGGAGAGGACCCCAGCCCACATCAGCTTTCTTTTCAGGCAAGCGCCCGGCTCCGGCCCGACCCACAATGCCACCACCGCCTGTGACCCAGTCCCGGAGCACAGCTCCTGCCCAGGCAGCCAGCCCCAAAGCCCTGCCACGACGGATGATGCCCAGTCGAGCCCCCTCCGTCCCACCACCGCTCCCTCCACAGCCAGCACCCCGCCACAGCCGAGATGCCCCACCGTCCCCCAAGGCTTCCACTGGTGAGGCTGACACAGCAGCTGCCATGGACTGTGTCCCGGGAACCATGGAGAAGGGGCAGCCATTGCCTGCAGGAGGAAGTCCCCTGGCCACATTGGCCCCAGAAGGACAGCCCACGGAGAACAGAGCAGGGTGAGGGGCACGGGGGAATCACAGGTCAGGGAGATGGGATCTGGCACCTCTGGGACCCAGCAGGCGCTGTAGATATGCCAGGGTGCATTGGGACAGCATCTCCTGGTCCTCCTCAGCTCACACCACCTGGCACACTTCACCTGCCTTCTCTCACTCTCACTCTCCCGTCTCCACCTCCCCATGTCCCTGCCAGGGCCCAGCCATCAGTGAGGGCCCAGCTCCCTGCCCAGATCCCCAATTGCAGGCCCAGGCACTGCCTGCAGCTTTCAGGCCATCATGGGAAGTTTGGCCCGACGGGGCCATTTGTGGATGCTCAGCCATGATCCCAGCCCCATTTGGTCTTACAACGCGTTGCCCCAGGAACACACATATGGATATATATAAATACAGATATATATATAT